>CM076577.1:763047640-763293602 GCA_034641835.2 Pinus albicaulis
CACAAATCAAGCATTATGATTTTGTGGTTCAAACATTTCTCTAGAGGGATATCTTGATGCAGATGTGGAAGGTGATAGAGATAACAGGAGGAGCATGTATGTATTTACTATAGGTGGAACAACTGTCAGTTGGGTTTCAAAAATCCAAAGTGTTGTTGCACTTTCAAAAATAGAAGTAGAGTATGTTGCTACTACATAGGCTAGTAAATAAATGACTTGGTTTCAAAGGTTTATGGATGAATTGGGTAAGAACCATGATATGGGCATGTTATACAGTGACAACCAAATTTCCATTCATCTTTCAAAGAACTCAGCATATTATTCCAAGACTAAACACATATAGCTCAAGTACCATTTCATTGTAATGTTCCCAAATTGGGATTGCTCAGTAGGCTTGGAAAAATAACACACTCCTTGGGAGATTTATGTACAGAAATGATTTTGTAGCCCTTGTATCCCTTAGATCATCATATCTAGAGTCTAAATCCAAGAGGGGAGCATAAACAAATCAAACTAGGTGTGGTAAACAAATCTCCCACAACCTAGTCTAGATGGGAAACACCCCACAAGAGGGGTTGCATCTATGCACAATAAACTGCTTCAAGAATAACGCAGTCTTGGACAATCTGATTAGGAGGATATAAAATATGATTAAAAAATGAATTTACAGCAGAAAATCAAAAGAAAAGTGAAGCTCTTTCAATATACAGTAGATTACATGAGACAATAGAGCAAGATATCTTCAGAAAAGAGAGTTACAACACATATATATCAACAGAAATGGCTCAACAGCATTATTTTCAGGATCTATAGCAGCTGCATATTACAACTGAGATCCAGGATAGATATGTGGACAAAACATTAGATCTAGATTAGATATGGAAACTAGATAGTTTTCTTTACAAGATCCCCTTGGGGTTTTGACCAAATCATGCATAAATAAGAGTAGATATGAGATACAAGTTGCAGATCTGTAAAATTCTGCAGTAATTTCTGAATATAACATTACATTAAAAAATATCAGATCTAAACATAACATGGATCAACAAGCTAATCCATGGATCACCAAAGTGAAAGGCAAAGCCTAGCACCAGAGATCTCTGATCAAAACTAGAATCAAAACACCATATAGAACCTCATATCAAAATAACACAGTCCATCATTAGAAACAACGTTGTAGCTCAAAATAACATGGATGGAAATTTCCAAGTTATAGATCTGAACTATAAACAGGAGAGGCACTCTTCCATGAGGTCAAAGACACACTCCATGAGAAGAGGCTCTCAAAACAAGCTAGATATCTGCAGATCTAGACTCCCACTTGTTGCAGCTTGAAAAAGAAGCAAAAACCTCAATGGATTAGTGCTGCCATTGTAAGTAGAGCTTGGCCTCAATCCTGATAGTGGATCAATTTAGCAAATACTCTTCCAAGAATCCTCAAAGGAAGAGGTGAAATCCCTGCATAGGAACTCTAAGCACAATCCTTCACTAAACAACAGAGAATAGTATTTGTCTAAATAGAGAAGATACTCAGCAATATGATCAATCAACAACCTTCTTTTGCTGCCTTCCCTTTCCTTTTATAAGATGAGAGCCTTTACAAACCCTAAACCACCTTGATGAGTTAGCTCTTTTCACATGAGGGGCCTCCTTCTAAAACTACTTTGTCCCTTTAGGAGATACATTGAACCTAGACAACGTTGTAGCTTTGGTCAAGGTTGACCCAGTCTCACAGCTCAAACCCCTTTCACACCTGCAAGTGATTATTTGCATGGCCTTGATTTATCTACGTTCACATGGGAATTGATTTATTCAGTCTTCTTAGGAGTTTTAAATGTCCCCCTTTATTCATTTATTCATGCAACAGAAAATAAAACAAAAATGAATATTCCTCTTAGCTTAGGCTAAGTAGGAATATTACAGTCCTCCCCTCCAAAATGTTGCTTGCCCTCAAGCAACTGATAGGGTAAGAGCTGTAGTACTTCTCCTCCTTCCTTGCTGGCGTCATCAAGGATCAAATCCTCATCATAAGCCAAGTGCTCAACAAGCCAAAGCATCATGAATTTTCCTCCAAGGCCAACATAATCTGTACATAGTCTATCCCTTCAGGAGTGAAAAACTCAATAGAGATAAACATAGTTGGAGCAATGCTACATCTAAAACATGTATCATGAAGTACAAGTTGGAGTTCCAAACCATGTGGTACATACACACTATCCATCCGCTGTCCATACAATCCCATAAACAACACAACTATATCATCAATGTATGGAAGAAAGACTACATATATGAAAACTGAAATCTGCACTTGAGGAGGTGGGTCAAAATCCCTCATGTGATGCCAACACAGTGCACCTCTTGTCTTCATTAAATCTAGGTGTGGTGAGTGGCATTCCCACCACACTTTTGCTGCATGGGTCACCTTAACATGGCTGAAGGTGTTACATAATTTTGGTGCCTTTGGGAAGCACCCATCATGAAAAGAAGTCTCCCTTTTCACATCAAGGGAGTGGCCAAGTTCAGAATTTCCATTGGCACTCAACAAACTATGAGATCCATATAATCTCTCACTCCCTTTAGGAGTCATATCCTGCAAAAACATGGCAAAGGAATATAATAGATCAAAAAATACAACTTGCTTATCATGATCAAATCCTTTACCATCATAGTCCTTCACACATATGGAGTTGTGCATAAGCATTCCCCTCCTCTCAAGCAAAGGAAGAGTTGGCTGAGATGACTCTTGCAAAGATTCCATTGGCTGCCCCAATCCTCCCTATCTATTGCACTCTTGAAAGTGTTGATTTAAGTCCTCTCTCATGCCTTCCCAATCAAAACTCCTCATGATCAGGGAATAGATCTTCATTGAATACATATGGCTGAGGAAGAATTCTTCATATGCTTCTTGTAGGATCTTCTACTTGAGCTTGGAAGCTCTAGCCAAAAATACCTTACCATGATAATAGATGACTCCTCCTTGGACTAAGTAGCCCTCTTCTTGATGCATTCCATCTAGTATCATACTTGTGTGGAGATATTTGGAATACTCTACAAACAGTTGAGATTTCCAATAAAGATCCACACTGCTCAACAATGACAGTGCTACTGATACATCCATGGAAGTGCTTGCCTTGTTGCTGATTTCCCTTTTGACATCACACATGCCAAAATGTTTTGTTGGAAGTTTGATCCTCCCCTTATTCTCCTCCCAAAGCGAAGATTCAAAAAATTGAGAGGGTGATAGTGATGCAGGAGGAAGACCCTCCTCATTCTTGGGCTGTCCCAAGCCTCCTTGCGCTATAACTTGGTCTCTTATTGCTCCAATCCTTCCTGGATCTAGACTTGGAGTAGCACTTTGTGGAGCCTTCCCCACAAGATTTGAATCTGATGGCATTCCGGGTGGCTTTCCATGAGATAAGAATGTCCCTTGCAGCATCCTCATAAACATGAGAGAGGGAACTGTGAGATCACTGCTTCCACTACGCAAATCCATCTCGGTTTTTTTTTTGGAAACATTAGGTGAAGGATAAGTGTGCATGCCTTGAATCATTTGTGGTTTCCCAATATTCAAGTCCACCCACTCCATTTACAAAGCTTTCCAATCAGTGGTAACCTTCCCTAAGGTAATCAACCATTGGACACCCAAGATGATGTTGGTGTCTGGTATGTCAAATACAAAGAAGTGATCCACCAAAGTGTAGGATCCCATAGTGATAGAGAGTGATGGAACATATTACATGCATTGCATGGTCCTATCCCTTGGGACCAAAAAATAAAATCCCTCAAAAGTATCAGTGGGGATCCCTCTCCTTTGCACAAGATGAGCATCAATAAAGTCGTGGGTTTCCCCACTATCAATCAGGACATATACTCTTTGATTCATGACTGAACCTTGTACTCTCAGGGTCAAGTACTTAGGCACTCCTCTCAAAGAGGCAAGAGTCCCACTTGTTGGAGCAAAGGATCCCTTCCCCTCTCTGGATGGTGTTTGATTCCCCCTCATCATCATTAGCATTGTGGCCCCTCCTGGGTTCATCATCTTCATCTTCCTCCTCAAGATCTGAGAAGACTTCTATGTAGTGTGCCTTCCCTGTAGCACATCTATGTCCTGATTCCCATGACTCTTGGAAAGTGAAGCACAGTATATTTTTCATTAATTCCCTCCTGAGATCAACAACAAGAGGTTTCTTCAAAGAGCTCTCCTTAGGAGGAGAAGCTTTTCCTTCCTTCCCCTTAGAAAAGTGAGGGGCCTTGCTTTGGAAAATTTCCTTTGCTTTTGGCAAGGTATCTTGGAGGTCTCTAGCCCTCTTAATGGCATCATGCAAAGTGATGGGCTTGGTAGATTTAACCAAACCATGCAAAGGTTCCTCCAAACCATTGATGAACATGTAGACTCTCCTTGCTATAGATAGATCAGGGACCATGACTGATAATCTCAGAAACTCAGAGATATAAGTCTCTGCATCTCCTGACTGCTTCAACTTTGCAAGGCTTATGAAGGGTGCTTCAGGATCCTTCCTGTCAAACCTCTCCACTAGTATTCTAGTAAACTCAGAGTAGGTAGTCACATTGATATGTCCTAATGTAGACATCCCATGGAACCACCAATTGTGTGCTTCTCCCTCAAAGTGCAACGCTGCAATCTTGATGGCTTCAATTTCAAGGACCTTGTTCAACTGGAAGTAGATATCCAGCTTCTCTACCCATGCCTTGGAAGAACTGAAGGACGATCCATCAAACTTGGGCAAAAATAATCTTCCCATAGAGTGGTGTCTACCATGAAAGAATCCACCATCTCTATACTGCTGCCCTGGTCTTCTTCTGTCCTTGAGGTGACAAAAGTCTTGGAAACTCAAGTGATCCTTGAATCTCTGACTCTGAGAATCATACTCCACAAAGTAATCTTGAATGGAAGCTTGCTCTTGTGGTCCTTCATTCTCCACAGCCAAGAAGGTAGGCATAGTGGAGCGTTGTGAAGCTTGTGGGGCTTGTGGAAAATTCACTGGTTGACTAGTCCCATGATGAGACAAATCTGAGCTCTCTCCTGACTGAAATCTCCCAGGATATTCCCTCATTCTGTCTACCCTCATCTCTTTTATCTCTTTGGAAATATCTTTCATGGTCTCCAAAAGAGTTTTTTCAAGCTCTTCTACTCCTTTATCATTCACAGTTTCAGGGGCTTTACCCTTGTCTTGACCCTTGTCAGGATCATCAGTAGTGTAGTCATAATTATTATGACTTCTATTCTGATATCTCTTCTCCCTCTCAGTAAGAGGATCATATTATTCTAAATGAAACATGGCTGGTGCTCCAAGGCAAGCACAATTTGTGCGAAGAAAGGAGCTCTGATACCACTGTAATGTTCCCAAATTGGGATTACTCAGCAAGCTTGGAAAAATAACACACTCCTTGGGAGATTGACATACAGAAATGAGTTTTCAGCCCTTGGATCCCTTATATCATCATATCTAGAGTCTAAATCCAAGAGGGGAGAAAAAACAAATCAAACTAGGTGTGGTAAACAGATCTCCCACAACCTAGTCTAGATGGGAAACACCCTACAAGAGGGGCTGCAGCTATGCACAAAAAAATTCTTCAAGAATAATGAAATCTTGGACAATATGAGCATGAGGCCATCAAATATGATTAAAAAATTAATGTACAACAACAAATCAAAAGTAAATTGAAGCTCTTTCAATAAACAGTAGATTACATGAGACAATGGAGCAATATATCTTCAGAAAAGAGAGCTACAACACATATATATCAACATAAATGGCTCAACAATGTTATTTTCAGGAGCTGTAGTAGCTTCATATTACAACTCAAATCTAGGATAGATCTGTGGAAAAAATATTAGATCTAAATCAGATCTGGAAACTAGATAGTTTTCTTTACAAGATCTCGTTGGGGTTTTGACCAAATCATGCATAAATAAGAGTAGATCTGAGATACAAGTTGCAGATCTGTAAAATTTTGCAATAATTTATGAATATAAAATTACATTACAAAATATCAAATCTAAACATAACATGGATCAGCAAGCTAATACGTGGATCACCAAAGTGAAAGGCAAAGCCCAACACCAGAGATCTCTGATCAAAACTGGAATCAAAACACCATACAAAACCTCATATCAAAATAATGCAGTCCATCATTAGAAATAGTGTTGTAGCTCAAAATAACATGGATGGCCACTACCAAGTTACAGATCTGAATTATAAACAGGAGAGGCACTCTTCCAGGAGGTTAAAAGACACACTCCATGAGAAGAGGCTCTCAAAACAAGCTAGATCTCTGCAGATCTAGACTCCCACTTGCTGCAGCTTGCAAAAACAGCAAAACCCTCAATGGATCAGCACTTCCATTGTAAGTATATCTTGGCCTCAAGCCTGATAGTGGATCAATTCAACAAATACTCCTCCAAGAATCCTCAAAGGAAGAGGTGAAATCCCTGCATAGGAACTCCAAGCACAATCCTCCACTAAACAACAAAGAATAACATTTGCCTAAACAGACAAGATACTCAGAAATATGATCAATCAAAAACCTTCTTTTTCTGCCTTCCCTTTCCTTTTATAAGATGAGAGCCTTTGCAAACCCTAAACCACCTTGATGAGTTAGCTCTTTTCACATGAGGGGCCTCCTTCTAAAACTGTGTTGTCCCTTTAGGAGATACATTGAACCTAGACAACATTGTAGATTTGGTCAAGGTTGACCCAGTCTCACAGCTCAAACCCCTTTCACACTTGCAAGTGATTATTTACATGGCCCTGATTTATCTGTGTTCACATGGGCATTGATTTATTCATTCTTCTTAGGATTTTTATATGTCCTCATTTATTCATTTATTCATGCAACAAAAAATAAAACAAAAATGAATATTCCTCTACACTTAGGCTAAGTAGGAATATTACATTCATATGGTCAGTGTTGGAAGATAGACAGTTGAAGTTGGAAAAGATACAGACTAGCCAGAATTCTGCAGATATGTTAACAAAATTTATAACGAGGGAGAAACTAAGATTATGCTCAGTTTCAATTAGTACTAAAGTATGATGATGAAGATGAGAAATAACCAGGTCCAAAGTGGAATCATTTTCCAGCAAATGAAGCAGCAGTGGAGTTGTTACAGTTAGTCTCCAAGTGGGAAATTTTTAGGTGTGGAGCCTGATTTTCATCCTAATTCAGAGGTCTTTATTTCATTCGGAAGTATACCCTAGGAAGACTTTACACCCCTCCACGCGAGGGTGGGGTGTGGGGGGGACTTGTCCCCCCCACGGGGGTTTGAGGGGGACCATCCCCCCTGGCTAGGGGGTTCTTGGGTCAGCGGTCCCTCGGTGGGGGTTTCAAGGGCAGCGCCCCCAAAGCTGAAAACAAATGTAAATTTGTCTTGTAAAATATTGTAATTTCAAGTCAATCTGGGCCGTTCATTAGGCAGATGATCTGACGACATAATTTATGTTTAATTTAGGGGTTTTTTTCCCTAGAAGTCAACCCCTTGTTTTGTATGAAGGTATTGTATTGCAGTTGTATATTTGTATGCATATTCTCAGAGTGAGAAATAGAAAGGGAGACTATGGTAGAGAACAGAGGATACTACAGTGCATTTGTTTTAGGTTGTGTCTCTTCATTTTGTTGGATAATAGAAAGGAAGGAGTAGTTGTTCGGGGTTGATGTAGCCCAAATTGGGTGAACCACGTATATCTGTGTCTCTCTGGTTTTATTTTCTTTTTGTGTTTGTGTTTCCATATATATTTTATGTGTTCCATTTCTCTGTAATATATAATTTTCAAACAAAAACCCCTAAGTGGACTCTTTTTTAGCTCAATTTTGTCAAAAAATCAAAAGGATATGAGCTCAAAGCTCTTCTTTGAATTTGACTATTATATGTCTTACAAATTTGACCAATTGTCTAACAGTCCTACAATTTCACCCCAAATTTTTGCAGCACCACCAGAGCCGAGAGCCAGAATCTGACATTGCTCTTCTTGAAATCTCGAGTGATTTCTCTCAGGAGTTAGGTTCCCTTATGACGCTTTAAGCTCTCACGTAGGACAAAAACACCTGCGTGAGGCTTCTTCACTCCACCCCTCGTTGTTTCACTTTTCCTCACATTTTTCCTTCCCTTCTTCACTGCCTTCCTTCCCTTCCTCAATTCCTTCCCTCCAATCACCTTTCTTGCCAAATATCTCTTGGGTACCTTCCATTTACGGGTAGTCTGCATCCATTTACCGGAAATCTGCATCATGTGGGAATTCGTTTTACGTGAAGTCTACATCACGCGTGCCATTTTTTCTCTCTCCTCTTCCTTGCTCTACACCACCTTCAATAAAACAAATATAAACACACCCAATGTTTTTTCCTCCCCATTTCCCCCCTTATATAGAACCCTAAATTTTTTTTCTCTTTTTATCAAATATCAATTTCACACCTTATTCAAGACATTGCAACTGTCCGAATTCCTCCCTGAGCCATCTTTTCCGTCCGATTTCCTCAACTAATCAATGTGGAATAGAAATCCTATAGTTCCCCTCTTCCTATTCTTTATAGTTTGCACCAAAAGGTTCCTTATGAAATCCACTTTGAGCCACGTGTAATTTTTTTTGGTCACGAACATAGAAACTAGAAATGAGAAGTGATATTTAGAAACAAAATTATTTTTGGTTATGTTGATATCCATATTATATCAGGTAATGCATTTCAATAATTCTATATGATGATGATTATCATGGTTAAAATGAAAAAGAGGTTCTTAACCCATGATACCTAGCCAAAAACTTTACATACCATTCTTAAAAACAAAGGATACAATGTATTATACTATTGATGAAAAACAGATTCTAAACACATGAGACCTAGTCAAAATCTTTACACAACATTCTTAAAAACAAAGGATACAATGTATTATAGTATTGAAATAACATACCAGACATGTCCACTAACTGAGTGCTTTGTCTATAATATTATTATGGTAACACTTTAGAATATATATATATATATATATATCTATATATCTATATATATATATATATATATATATATATATATATATATATATGGTTAAAATAATTCAATAATATGTTGCACATTTCTTCCATGTTAGATATGTGATTCACATGCTTAGTTTGCACACACATATGAAATCCAAAGCTAAGACATGTGAACACCTAAACATTTAACAATTTAACATTTTATGTAAACTTCAACACGTAAACATTTAACATTTTTAACCTAATGTGGGTCCTATTTAAAAATCAATCTAATTACTGTGTATAAACACAATATTTTTAGATGCTACACTAAGTTCTTAAAATATATCCCACAAAATTCTGAGACTACGAGGCACTTGCAACACAAAGAGAATGTGGCTTTGCTAGAATATTGACTAGGAATAGTTATATTTATAAATATATGAAAGGATTTGGAGCACCACACTTTAATTTATCAGCTCAAGGTTCCCGAGTTCATAAATATTAATTTATTAGTATTTCCAAAGTTCACAAATATTAATTTATTATCATTTCCAATCAACATATTGATAAGAGGGAACATATACATAGGGCGACTAAGTTTGTACTATAAAAATTGCATTCCCATAGTACACATTTTAAATAGATAGAAAAATATAGGATCTAATCAACCCAAAATAGGAACATAAATTATCACGAAATATTTAGCTCATGATCCTCTAGATGATCTTGAGCTCCACCTGGAAATAAAGCCATTTATTGCACAAACACATCACCATTAAATTCAACAAACTAAATTCTCTACAAATTACCAAGGTAAAATCATAAAATTAAATGATGCTCCTGCATCAAGACATTACCATCTAAAAATCTTGTAACATACTAAACTTAACCCAACCTTCACATATTTCTCAGTAGATTGAACAAGAGGAGCAAACATGTTTTCATAAATGTAGGTTCTCTTAGTGCTTTTGATATGGCACCCTCCACAATTTCTTGAGATGGCTAGTCTTCATATATGAACAAGGTCTTCATGATGATATCAAATAATAGTGTTGCACAATAAATATTGACTTCACCTGAACATTCATATTAATTAGTTCATTGAAAAAAATAACAATAAAAATATAATTCAACAAGAAATTAGGATATACAATATGAAAAAATTATCCAAATGATCAAAGAAGGATGTTTGTGTGGAAAAATTAATCCAATTAAAAAAATATTATCCACATTAGTGCCAACTTTAATGTCTAATAGGTTCAATCTGAGATGGCATAAGAAATAATATTAGAAGATAACAAGGGTTTCCAAGTCTAAGTGTGAAGGTTCACTACTACCCTAAAAGGTTTGAAATATGGGTTTTTCTAGGGAGGAAGAGTGATTTCCAAGCCTCATCAAAGAAATCTAGCATGTCACCCAACCTTTAGGAAAAATGGAAAATAAAGGAGACTTGATCCTTTTGTTCAAATATTCCCTTACACATGGTGGCTCAGGACCAAAAATGGAAGTTCTGGTCCTATCTAGTATTAACATGCTATGATAATGTAAATAATTTTATAATTGTGGATGCTAAGACAAGATAGATAGTAGAAAAGAAAAAGAAAAAAACTATGGAAAACCATTTGATTTGCAGATTTAATAGGTAATGAATCTTTAGTTTGAGCAAATGAACTAAAATACCAATTTTGTAAATGGGTTGAAGAATGTAAGATTTTTTTCCATGCTCCAAATTTTATTTATTATTCCTTTTGAATATTTGAAGTCATAAGAGACATCGATCCAGGAAGGTTCATGGCTCTATGGTATTGATGGATTAGCAATAAAGTAGTTGTTTCATTGGTTTAATATGAAACCCATGAGGCATGATCCATGAAACCACTAATATTGGAAGGGTCATGGTTCTATGGTATTGTTGGATTAGCAATAAAGCAGTGGTTTCATGGATTTAATCCTGTGACAATGGAGTTAGTTTTCAACCCTAAGTCCCAATTATAGTGTTGTTCCCAAATCTCCTTTTAGGTTCTAGGATATCCTTCGGAACTCCCACAATATGTGGTTGTTGGATGATACTTTTTTATTCCCACTAATATAATTTTTTGGTTATTCATAGACATTAATAACATTATCTTTATCCATAATGGGAAAGGAAAAGATATCGGGAACCCTGGAGTCTATTGGTAGTTTTTTCTCTGTCATAATATTTATAAAAGTGAAGCCTTCATTACATGTGCCAAAGTTTATATTGATATGGACACGGGAAAGATTTTTTCAAGTGTGATTCACTTGAGACATGTACTATTTTCTACAAACAAAATCCAAGCACTAGTGACATAATAAAATATTTTGAAGTAATTTGAAGGGAATTAAAGAAAATAAACAGAGAAGTGAAGACCGAGAGATAAAATGGGAAGTAAAAAACACATAGAAGAGGAAAAAACAAAGGAAAGAAGAATGGAAAAATAAGAAACCTTGGAAATACTGCTTAATTCCACTAAAATTCAACAACTGAATAAATAAAAAATACTCCTTCCAAAAAGGAAAGGGATGATAAGGATATCATTGCACATGGTAAGATCTAGTAGTAAGTTGTGGCTTCCCTAAGAGTATGATTTTTTTGTCAAGCATAATGATAATAGATTGTTTAGTAAAATAGACAAATGTGACATGTCCAATAGTATGTTGTGGATAAGAAGCAGAAATAGGTGCAAATTCTGGGTAATTTTGAAAGAGTAAATACACTTCAACTACTGCAACTTAGCCAAAAGGAAGGATTGTTGTAATGGATTTTGTACACTACCCAGAATTTTGTGCCTTACACATCGTGTAAAAACTCCCCTAATGATTTCCAAGGGTGCATATCCCTTTGCACACTAATTTTCCAAATGCCATGTTTCATAGAAGATCTTACAATTCAAAGGGACGTTTTCATATTCAAATATGTTTCTCCCACAAATAATCCTTTAAATTCAAGTGGAATTAAAGTTGTTAAAGGTTAATTCTGGATGAAAATACACACCCAGTCTTGTGTATAAGAGGTTGGTTCATTCTATTGCGAGATTTGCTGGCATCAAATAAGAACCCATAGTTTTCCACCCATGAAAATACACATTCATGCCAAGGCTATAACAGTAGGATGGGGTGGCTAACCCACACTGTGAAAGAAGATGACAACTCTTCAAAGTGATAAAAACTCAAGAACTATAATTTCATAAACAAATAAACCTAACTAACCCACCCTGTTACCCATGGATGCTCTTTAAATGGTAAGCCTATATATGTAATATTTGGGAATAAAAACAATAAATATTCCATAGAGAGAACTCTTACTGCTACACAATGTTTATAGGGTATATCATTAAATTTGATCCATTTAGGCACTATATCAACCAATTTTTGGAATAACTACCACAACTCTAGGAATTGATCCGATAGACTATTTTTCATCCTAGGAACATGGGATAAATTGTTCCTGCAAGATGACATTACTAATTTGGAATTTTATTAATTCCAATGGGTTTTGGTGTCTATTAATGCCTACAAGATTTGGTGTAATGGAAAACCTTTACATGGTATTCAAACCTTGATCCAGGTTCAATTCCTTTGGATTACATTGGAGGTGGCGTTGAACTAACCGGTGCAGACGACCAAATACATATTAATGGTTAACTTCAATAGATAATATTTCTTAGGTATTCTCATATTTTTCAATGAATTTATTTCCTCTCAGGCTTGCTGCACACAGTGACTGATGCAAAGGATTCTATTTAAAGAGAAAGTTGCTAAAATTGGTACACACAATGACTGATGTGAAGGATTTTGTTTGAAGACCAAGTTTCCAAAATCAGTACATTTGAAAGTTCTTACACTGCTACTTCTCACGGAATCATACAATTAGTAGTGGTTAAATAATAAGAAGGGCATGCAATTTTACTTCTAGTTAAGAGATTTTCCACAACTCAAGACAATCAAAAGAAAGTTAAGAAAACTCATTCTAGTGTTCAACATACAAAACTCTTCTGAAAATGCATTTCTATTTTCATTGAAAATAAACCATAGTAAATCTCTCGGTAATAAAGATTATTGTATGGAGATAAAAGCTTGAAAAATCATATTCTTTCTCATTCAATTCCATCACATGTCCCTACAAAGATTACCTTTGTCCCATATCTGAAAAGTAGTAAAACACAATCTCCATTAGAAGGGTGTAATTTTATTGATACACTTGAAGGAGTTTTGTATATCTATCTACATTTCCTTGATATTTGGAAGGAAAAAATTTCAAGACAAAAAATGGGCCACCCACTCGGTATATATTTCAGAAGAATGCAGATTTGGTAAACTTTCTGGATAGAGTAGAATTTTCATATGAGGAATGTGTGGATGGATGAGCCCCTTGTTTATTCTCAGAGGAAAAACCACTTATGATTTGAGGGTATGAACTCAATTAGCATGTTCTATGCATTTTTTCACACTTAATTCGAGTGATTGAAACCAAACTGGGAAAAAGTACAAAAATAATCCATGGTGTAGTAAATAACGATCTTGTACAATGGAAGTGGATCAATTGATTTCTGGAAGATGTATACAAAATATGTTGGAAGTATGCTCTTTAGTTTTTTCTCCCTATCATAACCAGTACCAAATACCGCAAAATGAGTTCCAACATTTTTTCCATCATCTAGTATGATCCCCCTGCTGGAAAATCTGAAATGGAACATTTTTGAAAGAGTATGAAACCTTCCTCTATTTTCAGGAATAAATTATTTGGAAGTGATGTGATTTGGAAAAAATAAATTCCTTGAAGAAAGTTGTGATCTAGAACAAGACAATGCTCCCAAAGAAGCCAAATCTCCACAAACTTGGACTTTTCCATCTTTGCAGGGGATGTTTCCAAAGAACCTAAATCTTCACAAACTTGGACATTGCCATCTCTACAGAAAAAAAAAATAGTAGAAAAAACAATGAACTCCAACACTGCACATGGATTTAAATGATAAAATTATTCAACATGGGGCTATTTGCACATGGAAATACAGGTAAAATATGTATGTCTTATACTATAATTTTTTGCGTACCTAATTTACCTATTGAAAATTTCAAGGATGCTTATGCACAATTTCTAGACAAATAATTCAGCTTGTTCACAAAATTTTGCATTACGAGTAGGGGTTAATGTAAATTTCAACCACTGCCTAGAAAAAAATCTCATGGTCTACCAAACAAATTAAAAAACTTACACTGATAACCATGATTTATGATTTAAAGAACCCAATGAATTAAAGGAAAACCATACCATTGGTGAAAATAAGCACAATATTATGCTCTGCAGAAAAATATGACAGCATTTTTCATGTAACAATTGCGCAAAATGTGTGCCATAAATAAATGACAAGGGGGCTCTCTAAACCTTGTAAGAAAAAAATGTATAGTGCATTGTTCTAAAGACCATTGTACAAGGATAGCCACCTCCTTCGCCCAAGAATTAGAAAGAAGCCATTAATAGCCCTATTATTCTATGAGTAAGAAACACAACTCCTATAAATTTTGTATTGTCTAACAATTTACCTTGATTTACCTCAGTGTATTACAAAACAAAATCCATTGTTGATTTATGGAATCCAATAATTACAACTTGTTTCCTTTGATAAGCTCATAAGAACTCCTTTCATCCAAAACTGAATAGTCCATAGTATGAAAAACGTTTCCTTGAAATACTTTTGGAACTTTATTAGGAGGAAATGATGAGATCTTGGGCACATCCCATTTCTAATTAGGCACAAGACTAATAAATTGAAATGATTCCATTGCAGAAACCAAAAAAAACAAACACATTTAGTACAATCTTAGTCTGGGAGGAAATTGTTTTTGTGAGTAGTAACATGCAAAGTAGGAAGGTGCATTCTACATGTAGCAATGTCACCTAGAACATAATAATTGGCATATGCATTTGGTTTGAAGCTTGCTTTAAAAACCAGACTTTTAGTACCTAAATCCATCTTGACAGTTGATATGCCAATATCATCAATTCGCTTATAGAAAATAGGAAAGTTCATTATACTCCCATCCACTTGAACACATGTCATGTCACTAGTGTCATTTTTTTCTTGTTATTGCCCAAGTATGGGACTTCTCTTAAGAAAATTTATCAGTGTCAAGATGAAACTATTGTTCTAAATCATTCCCACATTCTTGTGAATTGCAACTCACTGAGCTATTTGGAACAACTCCTATAGCCTCTTGAAAAGTTTTGATCTCAGTTTCTTTCAAATTACTGGGACCCATAGGTAACAATTCATTTTCTCTATCATAATGTGTCTTGTCTAAAACATGTAAAACCATCAAGATCATGAAAACCACAATATTTTTTTTTATTTTTTTCAGAGTTCACACTTAAAAGATTTGATAAACTAACATCTTCAACCAAATGTTCAAAGATACACAGACACAACAGGGCTATCGAGCTATTCCTAGAAGTCATATTTGTCTTTTAAAGGCAAGTCGAACATTGTTTACCTTTTGCAATGCCCCGGTACTATAGTATGCAGTATTTAATGTCAACATAAAAAGGAACTAATAACTCTAATGTCCCCGAGACCCTTTTCAAATCTATTTTGTTGTAATACATGTAGGTGGTAGTTGGATTTGATGCAAAGTCAGACCTACAACAACATGTTCAAATAAAATATTGAATTATAAGCAAATTTGAAAAAAAAAACCCATAAGAATAAAGAAATAGTTTCTTGCAAACTCACTAAAGGTTAAATGTGAAAAAAATCTCAAATGAACCCCAAATAATTTATCCGATGTAGGCAATTGGAAAAATTGCACCAAAAATACTTTGAAATTAGCAAATATCATTAAGCCTAAAATATACAATTAACATCGTGCTACTTCAAACACTTCACTAACAAGTTTTACCTACAAGAGTAGGTAGCCACAACTAACAAAGAAGACACACCCATATGGATCAATACAAAATATATCAACTCCATTCAATGACTTTGATGCTCTTGATCCATAGGCATCAATTTTCTCCACGACACACGTGGGACAATACCAAAAATGTTTTGGAAATAGAAACACATCGAAAATGATATGTAGAAGGGAAACCATCACAAAAAATCAAATTCCCATCCATTCCACAAGCAACATTCATCACTATTAAAATCCTCTACATCATCCATCCAAGGAATCATAAACTATGTTTGTATTTTGAGAGTAACTGTGCTTGTTATATGAGATTGGACCATCTGAATGAAAAATTGTCTTATCACATGTCACTTGAATTGAATTTGACCTGCTCTTCCCACCCGCTTTGATACGAGAAACCCTTTTTCTTTTCTAATAACAGGGATTGTTTCCAATCAACCCATTTCCAAACAACCCTCCATCCTCCATCCTCCAAAGCACCTCCATCCTCTCAATTTCTTTCGAACGACAATCTCTTTTCACAATTTTTACAAATAAAATACTGGGAATTTGGAATGTGAGCGACGATTAAATGTGGTTTTTTTTCTAATTATACTATATTGGATAATGGATGATGTGTTTTTTTCTTCTAATTATACTATATTGGATAACGGATGATGGATGAGGTGGTTTTTTATATTTAATTTAATAAAAAAATATTATTTAAATATAAAATGGAAATTTTTTCTATAAAATATTATTTTTATTTTGGGACATTAAATATAGAAGATGTTATTATCCTCACGCATATTCAATTATTGCTTATAATATATTATTTCTTCATGAATTTATTGTTGATTATAATTTTTTGTGAATCAACTATTGATTGAGGTTGGAAAGGTACCAATGATCTCATTCTCACCTTTGAATTGGAGGGTGATACATATAGTTACATGTAGATAATGAAGATTCATGATAAAGGGTGACACAAATAGTTACATGATTGATAATAAAGATGATGATATGCATTCATATCCTTCTCAATTCAATGGCACCTACCTCAAACCCTTTTAGGGTTCCACCCATAGATTGCATAAGGCTTCTCTAATGCGAAGAAAAGCGAGGAAGTCATTGAGTTCATGGGAGAAGTAGAGCCACGACACCTAAATATCACTTGGATTCTTGTTATGTGTTTTCTATGACCAAGCTCAAAGGTTTTATCTTGTGTTATATGTGTTTTTCACTGTGAGTCAACCTCGTAGACCTACTTCAAAGGCACATTCTCCTACACAACTTAACAACCTTCCAATGATGGAAATGGGCGTGTGTATTTTTATGATGGTGGTGTCCATATATTTTCTGTTGATGGAGATAGAGTTATGTATCCCATTAAGGGTGACAGGAATGTGTCTTATGTTGATTTAAACATGCATGTGTATCGTGTTTATATTAGTGACCTTATATCTTTTATTGATATTACATTGAGCTATATGTTGATGGTGGTGAGTTCTTCTTATGGGATTAGATATTTTTCTCATCGCAGTTCCTATTGGATTTACTTTTATTGAAATGAAACTTGTTATACATCATTGAAATGAATAACATAAAAGATTGATTTTTATTATTGTAGTACTTGTTATGTAGTTGTATTTTTGTTCCTAGACTAAATTAGTCATTCACATTAGTCATTTTTAGTTATACTAAATTGTTTTTGGCTTTTTCGGGCTTGACCTTGGTTCGGAGTTAACTACGTACCAAAAAAACCCTCTATTACCGGCCCTTTCGGCAATGACCTGCAACGCAGATTTCAGTCTCACCCGAGGCAATATTGGGGGATGTCATAGCTAGGTTTCTGCATCGAGAGGGATAATGGAGTGTGGATATATCTCCAAAATTCTTCCTTATTCTTATTATGAACCCTGCAGATGTGTCTATCTACTTTAACAGTCTATACTTCATTCATTAGTCAATACTTGTGTGCACTACACCTTTATTATTAAAACACAACATAAAGCATATAAACAAATTCACAATGCAGATAATAAGAAAATAGACACATAAACATAGATATGCCTTTAAAAATATTATCTTTTATTAGGATGAGTCTCTTCAGTACACACACTTCTTCGTCCTTCGCACACAACTGCAGGCATTCTACTCACAAAGTTGTAGACTCTTCAAGGCCTCCACACACACAACTGCAGAGCCTTCCTAAGACCCAAAACAGAATAAAACACAGATATCTCAAGTTCTTGTGCTCATCAACTATTCATGGATATTTTATTTGACAAATCCCTACATCTCTTTATATAGAATTTACATACATACAAAACCATGGTCCACATATCACGGGCGGAAAAAATATCGGACTAAAACCCTTTACTTGTTACAAAATGAGCGGCGTCGACCCTCCTCGAAGCCCCAAAACACCACATAGTAACTTTAACTCCATATTTATGCGCACTCCGCTCCTCAAAAAGCATAGTCTCTTGACCAAAATTGGACCAAGTTGGATTGTAACCAATAGGCCCCCAACACTCACATGTGACTCGTCTCGAGTCACTCAGCTTGTGCACCCCAAAACTTATTTGTTTGTTGGATATTTTGAGAATAACCCAGGTTTTGATTTAACTGCGCACCAAGAAAACCCTTTATTACGAGCCCTTTCATAAAATACTTGCAGCGTAGATCACAGTCTCACCCGAAGGAATATTGGGGGATGTCAGAACCATGTTTCTGCATCCATGGGGACAATGGATTGTGGATCTTTGACTAAATGTATTTCTTAGCTTATTTTGAACCACACAAATGCATTTATCTACTTTACCAGTCTATACTTAATTCACCAATCAATACTTGTGTGCACTACGCCTTTATTATTAAAACACAACATAAAACATATGAACAACTTCACAATGTAGATAATAAGAAAATACACATATGAACACATAAATGTCTTCAAAACTTCTTATTCTTTTATTATGATAACTCTCTTCAATATATCCACTTCTCTGACCTACTCACACAACTGAAGAGCCTTCCCTTAAGACCCGAAACGGACTAAAAACAAATATTTCTTGTGTTTGTGCTCATCAACTATTCATTGATTGTTACTTTGACAAATCCTTACATCTCTTTATATAGCATTTACATTATAAAAAACCATGTTCCACATACCATGGGTGGACAAAATAATATACTAAAACCCACAACCCATTACAAAATGAGGGGCTTCGACCCGCCCCGAAGCCCCTAAACACCATGCAGTATATCTAACTTTGCACACCCTACTCCTCAAGTTGTGGAGTATTTTAACCAAAAATGGACCAAGTTGGGTTGCGCGCCATATTAGCTAGTCATATATTTTAACCTAGGACTAAGTTAGTCATTTATGTTAGTCATTTTTAGTTGTGACACTTAATAATGCTCATTTTTGGAAATATTTCATCTGGAATAGTTGCAGTGACTAACTTTTTAAGTCACCTAGTCATTAATTTCTCATTTTTTACTAGTGGCCCAAATTCAACCATTTGATGTTGTAGTAAGACTGTTCTTTAGGAGTTACAACTTTACCGCAAGATGATTGAAATGGAATTTTAGGCTTGAAAATTTGAGGATGAATAACTAATTTTTCAACTTCAAGAATGATTTTCTCAAGATATTCAAAGGCTAGAGGATTAGTATAAATGTTAAGTTCCTCTCCAGGCTTGGAATAAATCGAAGGATAAGTATATATGACAGAGGAAATGAAATCATCGAGTTTCAATTTAGGTAACTAAAGCTTAGGATCTTCTTCAATATTAGATAGTTATGAATGAGAAAGACTCGAAATTCAAAAGACTCAAGTTGATGAACTAGTAAGGCAGTCTGGAGATCTAATCCATTAGAAAATAGATCTAAAACTTTAGGTGGTAGATATGATAATTCAACAAGTTTTAGGTCTGATTGATAAGGCTCATCTTGTGACACTACTTCAGGTGGAATAGGGGTAGAATTAGAAGTGGAAGATTCTAATATACGTCTAATAGATGCAATTCTTACAAGTCTTTCCGGATCTGATAAAGGAGAATAGAGCTCAGGATCTGAATGTGATATGGTATTCCTGCGTGAAGCCATATTTAATATGTGATGTTGACAAGTGAATGATTTTAGCCTATTGACCTCTTATTCACCATTAAGAGGTAAGTATGATCGTTTTCCTAGGGAGAAAAAACTTCAAACTTCGTTCCCTGAAAACTGATGCCAATCTGATGTTGTATATTTGTAGAAAATTCTACGTTTGGGAATTGTGTCAAAGCATCTAAGTAAGGGTTTAATTGAATTGGATGACCAATGTATTAAAACTTTAACACTTGTGAAATCTAAATATTTCTGAGAAGTTCAAAGGGCTGATTTTCATTCATAACAACATTAATCTTTCAGTTGAATTTGAATGTGGAAAATAAGAACATATGTGATAATCAAACATCCAAACTGAATATTTAATTAATCATATACATTTGATGCGTGTAGAAGAATTCTACAACCAAACAATATATGTTTAAAAGATGACAAAAGGAAACAATTAAAATATGCATAAGAACCAACTTAAAAAAATGGTTTAGTTAATTAATCTCCATAATGATTATAACTTCACAGTGGAATTTCAGGGAGATTGATAGCCAATATAGCCTTTTCCTAACTCCTATGTTACCTTAAGCATATGCAGAAATAGATTATGAAAAACACAAACAAAGAACTTGAAAGACTCAAATGAACAAAAAAGCTATTAAGAATGAAGTCATAATCCTTTGATTATCTTTAGGAAATTTCATAGTAGTACAATAGTGTCACTGTATCATCACAAGGGTTCAACACTTCTTTCTTCAATTTACAAAATACTTATAGAGTGTAATTCAAAAATATCTAAATCTAATAAAATTTATTAAAATAATAATATTATCCAAAACTGATTTGGATCTTTTACAAAAATAGAACACAAAAATATATTTTTGTGAATTTATTTTGACTAATTAGCACATTATTCAAGGGTATTATTTGATCTTTGTTGCTTTAAGTTGATTCCCTGCTTAATGCTCCTATTATCCTGATTTGTGTTCCTTCTTTCACTACAACTAGTTGTTGAAAACCTACATTATGCTCCTCTTAGACTGTAATTTCTTCTGATAAATTCACCTTTCATATTCAATAAGCTCAAGGAATTTATCCCATATTTTTTCATTTGGAGTAGATAATTTTGTTAGTTTTCTATATGCTTCATCCACCTCTGAATATTTCTCAATATTTCACCTATTAATGAACAAATGTTGAATTTCATGTTAGATAAAAAGATCATATTCTAGGCCTTCAATGAAAGCTTTACCATTGATTATCCCTTTGGATTTAGCAAACGTTTTTCTATCTGCTGCTATCTCATGAAAATTGTGCTAGTAATTTTCTAGTGGAATCAATTGGACACTAGAATATCTTAGAGGTGGAAGTCCTTTCTAGCATAAAACATTAAATTTTCTATGGAACTTCACGTGTACTTCTACGTTTTTAAATTTATTTTCTAACTATAACATTAAGTTTATTTTTTTCAAAACTATTCTTACTTCTAGGATTGTATCAGTCCTATCTTCAATTCCCACTTCCTCCAATTCTTCCTTTGTTTTAGAACTCAACACTTTTATTATTTTAGTTGTGTCTCCTAGTTTTTTATCTAAATCTTCTTTGATCTGTGTTATGGCTTCCTTTAATCTCGTCACCAATTACTCTCGTTCAAAAATGATTTCAATAGATGTCTAGAGTTCAATTATGGTTGAATTTATATCAATCCATATTTTTTTATTTGGCTTTAGATAATGTTTGTGCTATCTATGATTCATTTTCATAATTTTCAAGTTGCTTGGTTAATCAAAAAAAAATTGTACTTTAGCAAGATATGCATTATTAAATTTTATTTTTTTATCTCTGGCATTTTCCAACTGAGATCTTAGCTTCTCAATCTCCCTATCCTTGAATGATAGGTCTCCCATAGCTTTTGATAGTTTTTTTGTTGGATTGTGACTAGTAGAATCTATTTCTACTATTGATACTACTACTATTGTAGATGTCCCTGCTCCATTACTGATCTGAAGTTCTTTCTCTTTGATTAATTTCTCCATCTTTGCCTCCATCCTCTTAATCTGCACATTTTGTTCCACAATCATTTGAAGCATGTGTTCCTTTTCCTTCTCTAGCTGAGCTAATTCTTGTGCTTGAGGATGTTCAGTTATTGGTAATTTCAGTTGTTTCATGAGTGCCTGTTGTCTGCATTTCTTATTTTAATTATTTCTTCAGTTTCCTTAACATCTTTAGGATTTAGTCTTAACATTAAAACCATATCTTCTATCACTTTAATATTTGTATCTTTAGCTAGAGAAGATGTATTTTATAGATTCAGTTGAGGATGAATGTTGTTCAGAGATGCTTGTAGCTTGGATGTTGTCATGGAAGAACTTTTTAATGATGTGTGGAACATTTATCCATCTTGTTTGTGAATATAAATTTGATATTTATGATCAATTTGTTTAATATAAAATGAAATTACATAGGTTTTGTAATCTTAAACACTCTTAGGCATAGGGACCTTTAGTTCCAAAAATGATAATTGGAACTGTCCTCTTTCGCTATCTAAAGAAGATAGTAATCTATTGTGAGTCGTGGATGATTGTTTCCAAAACTCTACATATTTTGAAGATTTTAATGCCTCATTTTTCTTCTTCATCTCTAATAATTTTCAAAAATACTCTATTGTCCTAAAGACAAAGGAGAAGAATGCATCTGTTTGAATGCAGCCTTCTATAACTATGATCCCATTGGGGATTTTCTTTCTCTTAATATTTTTAGTTATTTTTCTTTCAACCTTGGAGTTTCCAATGTTGTAATTTTAAAAAGGATCATAAGGACTACCAAAATCTAATGAATGATTGACCCAAATGACTAGAAATTATGGATCAAAATGCATCTCCCAAGCCAAGAAAATTGATTACTATGTGAGCTCAATTGGGCTTGGCAGCAGAAATTCACCCAGCATATCAACTTCAGGATCATTGGTAATCTTCATTAAGTCAGATAAAGTGGAAGATATTGTTAAGTCCCTATATTAATAATGTAGTCCCTTATTATGTTAGTGTATCCCCCCCGTATTGGTATTATTGTACCCCTGTAACCCCCATATTTTTATTATTGTACCTGTTGGGGTTCCCATGTTTTGGCCAGATTGGTAAGACCAAAATATGAGACAACATCAAACCACTTTCAGACCTCAGGATCTAGCCCTCTTGGGTCCAAAGAGGGATCTCTCTATGTGAGCAAAGGTTTTATGTCTTTGAAGCTGAACGGTTAAGGTATTAGGCTAGTTATAGCCATAGGGTTTGTTTGTTTGATATAGGTTTGGTTGTTGGTTATCAAGAAAGAAAGGTTCAATGTAAGGCAAGGATGAGAAAAGAGGATTTAGACAGAGGTGAAATATTCCAGGGAGCATTCAAGACCATTGGGCAATAGAGTCAGGAAAGGGTTTACTTGCTATTCAATATGCAGGCTTTCAATTGGGCTAGTCATCTAAAACATTGGATCTTAAAGATGATAGCGTGGTATAGAATGGTAAGGGAGGAGGAAACAATAAAAGACCTGAGAACAGAGAGAGACTTTGAACTCTCAATGCTTCGGCCTCCAGCTTGAGGGATCTTAGAAAGGCCAGCTGGTCGTACAAGGATCCTAGTGGACAGGGCTAACTCTATCCCCAGTGTTCCCAAATATTCCAGCTAAATCCTAACAAGAACATCTAAGAACAGATTCACTTAATTCATACATCAGCTAGCAGGCAATAACATCCACTACATCAGTTAACTTAACTGAAATCAACTCTTAGATAACACATTTAGTAGAAAACATCAAAGGAAAGGAGAGCATAAACATAGGGTACCTAACAAGGGTAAGTCCTATGCCAATATTCTGATGCAAGCCAGTAGAAATGAAATGAAATGAATTAAAACACAGAGATAGGAAAACGTCACCGTTGCTTTAGATCAGGATCCAAAGAAATGTGCTTGTCATATTAAAAAGCAACACCATTCAAGTACAACATTACCAATAGCAGGATACTCAATCTGAAAACATTTTCCTCAGCCTATCTTACAACTTTACACAGAGAGTATGTCTCAAAAGAAACATCTTGCAATTCTCTGATAACTGATCAACAATGTTTACAATGAGTTTTTCATGAATTTATAGCTCCAGTGGAGCAGAGAAGGTAGGTGAAACACTAAATGAAGCATTAAACTCAGAAAAAAAGGGGGCCGAAGCCCATTCTATTTAAATTATGTGCATTTATCCATGGCACTCTTTGGGTGAAAGAGTGGTCTTCTCTAGGCTCCCATTTACTCCAGTATGTCTCTGATGTACTTTGCTACAGTACTCTGTAGTACTCCTGGTGAACTGAACAAAAATAAATCAATGATTCAAGTCTGCCATGCTGTGTAACTAATGCTTCTGATAGCATAGGACTGTTGTTAGGGTGGGAAAATCTCTAGGAACACGGTATAGAAATAAATTTGCATGGGCACTCTGTCCTTTATGGGGAAAACATTCTACTGGCGTGAAAACCATGATATACATAAATTTCTGCACGTTGTACCCTCTGTGTGCTCCATGATATCTTCGATCTGGTACTTTACCCCTAAACCACTGAGTTAAGGCTCAAAGATCTTCATTTTCATGCCTTAAACTCTCTGCTGCTCCACTTCCTGTCTCTGTCGGTGAAATATGCACTTTAATGGCACCAGAAAGGTTTTTAGAGTTTAGACTCTATCCTTTAATGAAATTTACGATGCAGACACCTTTCTGGACATTTTTCTGTAAAATCAGGCTCTAAATTCAGCTCCTTCTATGCACTGATAGCGCATGTGCACTGATAGCACATATGAATCATGGCGGTTTTCCACCTGCCTGTGACCCTACAACACACGAAAACAAATTAAGAAAACCGTGCATGGAGAGGGTGGTGTGGATGACTGCGGAAACGACGATGTGACATGGTGGACGACGATGCATGCAGAGGATACTATGGAGGAAAAATGTGTAGCAGTGAGAAATGCAATCGGCGACGTCGAAATAGAAATTCCAATGAAAAACATTAAAACCTTGACCTTGGAATGAAATTATATAAGGGACGGATGAGAAACGACAAAAACACGTGGAAAAATGACGTGGCAGTACGGGGTCAATGGGCGGGCGTGCATTCAATCTGGGCCATTCGATTTTCGGTAGATATCGACGGTGGAAAACACATCGGAGGGCGATGGACAGTGGGCCAGGGGTACGGATGCCTTGGGTTAACCTCCACGCAATTTCATGGAGCGATCACCGTTGAATGGGGAGCCCCAGATCAGACAGCTGAAATGCATGTCACTCCGTGTCAAATGTCGAACATTAATGCATGATGGGGGGGCGGTTTTTGAACAGTGTCAAAGCCATGTGTCGAGCGGTGAGTGGAATCGCTCCGAAAATAAAAATACCGCCCACCTCCGAAAGGCTGTGCGATAGAAACCGGTGGTTTTCGAACGGGCGCGGCTGTGGGGACCACTGAGCAGATAAACTGCAGAACGTCAGATCATGAATAAAAGAACGGTTATGATACGTTAACGGGGTGGTGACAGGGTTGAATGATGAACATTGCAGAGCTCGTGATGACCGTCCGATCGGTACATATCGACGACTCACGATGCCCCAGATATATATTTGTGCTAAGTGCTTTTTTGGGCTGGTGGGTGGTTTTAGCACCAAGCTACATGGGGGGAAATATAGTTCTGGGGCTGGCCAAAAAGGTGCTAAACCCATACACATAAAAAAAATGGTTATTCGGCCCATTTAGCGCAATTTGGGGGAAGAATTGGGTAACAATAGGGGAATAAGGGGAAAAAGGGCCAAACAAGGGGAACTTGTTGGATTTAAAGGGAAGTTTGGGAGGATTTAGAGGGTAAGTGGGAAATTTGACAAGGGGGAAACAAAGGTTAAAATAGGTGTTCTGCAGGGGTATAAGGGGAAGATGTAGACTTTTAGGAGCAAAATTTGTCAAAAACAGAGAGGCTTTTTGGATGGATACAACAGTAAGAGTAAATCACAGGGTAGAGGACATGAAGAGGCTTTCAAGGATGATGTGTCTTCAGGGAGATGCATTCCTTGAAGGCTAAAAAAAAATTTAGCCCCCTGCTTTGCGTGTCAAAAATTTATAGGGGGGCTAACAGTGGCTCCACATGGGGATGACTTCTTCTTGAAGGAGTCAAGAATTCAGAAAATGATCTTTGGAGTAGGCCAGATGCCTGTTGCTTGAGCCACCTTTCTTCTTTGATTTTTAGCTCCCACAATTGTGAAGACATCAATTTAGCAGAAACATTACCAATCAATCTACCTACCCATTCTACAATCCTAGCATTTTCTTCTAGGGTGAATTTTAGCTAGCAGACCCTTTATATCTTATATTTTTTACAAACAAGAAAATAAACCTATTCTATTTCTACCCTTATTGCTCCATGAGACCAGATTAAACTGTTGGCCTCATATGTTTCTCTACCTATTCTAACATCTGTTGGGATTAAACTGTCCAGCAGATTTCTTCTTTATGTTCTACAACAGAAATTTAAAAACAGTCAAAATAGGATTAGACAGTCTAGTTTGCTGTGGATCCAAGGCATAAAGACAGTTGCACATGGACAAAACTTTTGTAGAAATTGAAAAAAAAAATCTTGAAGGCTTGAAATCTGAAGTTTGAAGCATCCTTCTTTCCTTTGTGACTCAAGTTTTGAGCTTGTTAGAGTCACTTTCCTTTTTTTTATTTCAGCTTTGGTTTTGGGCTTGTTAGAGCTGACTCTTTTTCTTCTTTGCTAGTCTAGGTTTTGGGCATGTTTGAACCAACTATCTTTGCTTTCTTTGGCTCAGGTTTTGATCATATTAGAGCCAACCTTTGCACTTCAGAGGTTCATGTTTTGAGCATGTCTGAACCTCCCCTTTTTCTCTATTTTTTTTTTTTGGAACATTTTCTCTTTCTCTTGAAAACAAACACTGCAATGGTATGTACAATGGAAATGGAAACTGGAAATTCAAAATCAGCAGAAGTAGTGTTTGAGCATCCTGCCATTGACAGGACCCCCAAACAACTCTGTACCATCTAACTCTTGTAGAAAAAAGGCATTTGGACCCACAGTGGCCTGGATGATGTAGGGACCTTGCCACAAACTATCAAACTTGCCGTGCTTTCCTTTGTCCTCTCTCCTTGAGTCCCACTTCAGAACTTTATCTCCAATTTTGAAATCAGAGGCCTTAGTTCTTTTGTCAAATAACTTTTTATATTTTCTTGAACCTTGATAGCTCTGTTATAGACCTCCTCCCTTGTTTGTTGGAGATGAATTGTCTGGTTTATTCTCCTCACCATACTGTCTTCTTCTGTCTGAATCTCTTGAACAAGTCTAATCACTGGTATTCCAAGGCTGGTGGGAAACACTGCTTCTATTCCATAGAAAAGCTGATATGGTGACATGCCAATGGATTTCTTTGTTGTAAGCTTGTCAGCCCACAGGGCATGCACTAACTTGTTATGCCATGATTTTTTGTTCTCTTTCAGCAGCTTTTTGATGATGATCACCAGGCTCTTGTTTGATGATTTAGCTAGTCCATTACCTTGAGGGTAATAGGCAGTTGAATGACCCAGTGCTATTTGATACCTGTGACAAAAATCAACCATTTTCTTGGATCCAAATGCAGCAGCATTATCAGTGATTATTTTCCTTGGGCAGCCAAACCGAGAGAGGATATGACCTTCTAGGAACCTAATGATGACTGAATCTGTGGCATTCCTAGTAAGTATGGCCTCTATCCACTTAGTGAAGTAGTCTGTGGCTGTTAAGATCCATTTGTGTTGTGCAGAGGAAGCAGGATGAATTTCTCCTATGAAATCTAGGCCCCATTGCATAAAGGGACCTTCAACAATGATCGGTTGTAGAGGTAAGGGAAGGGGTTTTCTTTTGCCTTCAAAAATCTTGCATTTGTGGCAGGCGATTATCATCTGATGGATATCATTGAAGAGTGTAGGCTAATAGTAGCCAGCTCTGAGTATTTTTTTTGCAGTGGCTTTCCAGTTTAGGTGACCTCCACACTCTCCTGCATGGAATTCTTGTTTAATATTTTCTGCTTTAGATTCAGGCAAACATTTAAGAAATAGGCCATTTGGATTTTTCCAGTATAAATATCCATTCATAATACAATAGCTTCTGGCCTTTAGCTTTAAGAATCTGGCCTTGGTCTTTGATAGTTCAGGAGGGGCATTGAGGTGTGTAAGCATATACAGAATGTCAGAATACCAAGGAGAGCTCTAAAACTTCTCCTCAACAGTGGGATCAGGTAATCCCTGCTGCTCATCCAAGGTATTTACCATGTTAATATCAAGGGCTTGTAGATTTGATTCAGCCATTAGTTGAGCTAAGCCCTGACCTTTAATCAGTTTTGTGGGTTTAATCTCAAGGTCATATTCTAAGATCACAACAATCCATTTGCCCCTCTTCCCATATGGGTCTTGGGACAACATGTCTTTAACCACTATATTTGGCACATAGGCTATGGTGTGAGAATGTAGTATGTACACCCTAAAGTCTTTCAAGGCCTTAATCAGAGCATAGGCCTATTTTTCCATATGTTGTATTTAAAGGGTGCATCCCTGAGTGCTTTACTGAAAAGAGAAATGGGATGTTCCATTCCCTCTAGATTTTTCTGCAGTAGAACTGCATCTATCGTATTCTTGGAGGAAAATGAAAAAATCAGGAAATATTTTGAGAAATCTAGGCTGATCAGGACAGGAGCCTGGGTGAGTGCAAGTTTAACTGATTCAAAATATTTCTTGGCTTCGACAGTCCATTTAACTCCCACACCTTTCTTCAACATGTTGGTCATATTCCTAAGGTGTTTGGCTAAGTTGGGAATAAATCTCCTTAGGAAGTTGATTTTCCCAATGAAGGACTGTAACTCTTTGATATTCCTTGGGTGTGTGATTTGTAGTATTCCCTCAACTCTTTGTGGGTCTATCCTAATCCCCTTCTCAGATATGATATGGCCAAGAAGTTTTCCTTCTTGCAGCCCAAATACAGTGTTTTTAGGATTCAGTGACAGGCCAAACCTTCTACATTTTTCAAACACTCTTATCAGGTGTTCTAGGTGTTCTTCCTCAGTCTTGGAATAGATTGTTATGTCATCTAGATAGATGACAATGAAGTGTCCTATTTCATCTGAAAAAGCTATGTCCATTGCTCTTTGGAAGGTTGCACTAGCGTTCATCAATCCAAAAGGCATCTTTACATACATAAAAGTGCCCCATGGAGTGGTAAAGGCTGTCTTGAGTTGGTCTTCTGGGATTACTAAGACTTGGTTGTAACCTGAAAAACCATCTAGCAGGGAGATCCTTTTAGAACCTACTACCCTCTGAAGAATATGTTCCATTTTTGGCAAAGGGTAATTGTCTTTGAGCGAGGCTCTATTAATATTCCTGAAATCAATACACAGCCTGATCTCCCCTGTTTTCTTTCTCACAGCCACTAGGTTTGAGACCCAATCAGAAAACCTCATAGGAACTATTATGCCTACCTCATACATTTTCTTAATCTCTTTTTCCACTGCAGGCAATTGTTTTGGGTTTATTCTGCGAAGTTTTTGTCTGAAGGGCTTCTGATTTTATTTCAACGGTATTTTATGTTATATAATGTTTGTGTCATAGGCCCTTAAGTCCTCATAACTCCAAGCAAACACATCAATGAATTCCTTGAATAGGTCAATGTATTTCTTTTTCATGTTTGTAGGCAGGGACTTAGCCAATTTGATCATCTTAGGTTTATCTTCAGTGCCTATGTTGCATTCCTCAACATCAGAGTCTGCATGTTCTATATTGGGATTTTTTGCTACATCATCAAAGTCAAAAAGGTCTTCTAAAGGGGCCAGGCCTCAAGGTATGTTCTTATCTTTGGTCTGCAGCACCTCTACTTCTTCACTATCTGCATTTTCACATTTTTTGTTTGGGTTTCTAGTCTGTTTGTTCAAAGTGTTTATTTCTATGTTATAGGGTGGTTCTTCCTCATCTGAGGACTCTTCACTTAGGCAGCTACTGTCAGATTTGGGGTCTGAATCAGAAAATTCAAACTCATTCCTGCCTACCAGGAAATCCTCAATCTGTTTATCTCCTTCAAAAACCTGCCAATACCTTTCATTATCCGGCACTACAGGTCTGAATTTGGTCTGAATGATGATCTGTTGGTCACTTGGAGTCTTAGGTTATGAACTAGCTAAGCAAGCTAATCCATTTTCATTGAAATTTTGACTCCTAGGAACAAACACTAATTTGTATTCAACAAATGTTTTCAATAAATCCATAGTGTCATTCCTGTAAGCTCTCAGTCTAGGATGTTTCACTGTGTATTCACCATTCACCTGTTTAATAATCAGCTCAGAGTCCCCACGCACAGTTATCCTATGGGATCCTACTTTTTTCAACAGGTTTAAGCCTAGGATAAGAGCCTCGTACTTTTCAATGTTGTTTGTACATTTGAAGTGCAGGTTACATGCATGGCTCTCTGCGTAACCACTCTCTGTGTTATGTATCCACACTCCTGCCCCAGCAGTTCTCTTAGTACATGACCCATCGAAATTCATTTCCCATAAGGTTTCATTCTCGGGTTTATCATCGTTTCTTTCTTGGTGTGGCGTATGTGTTTGTGAAGGGTGACTAATCAGCTGACTGCATTATGTTTCTGGTTCACTTTTAGTTTTTGTTTCAGTGCACTGTTCAGAGTTCTCTATATCATTCTCCTTCGAGTCTAGAGTAGCCATTATGTTAAAGTCCAGGGGTTCTGTTTCTTTGTTTGTATCTCTTTTTTTGGACTCTAACCCTTCTGAGGATTCATCATTACACAGGATGAAGGATTCAAGGTCTGTATGTACAGAGTATAAAGGGGAATTTTCAGGCTTTTCGGGGCTACTAACCAGGAATTTCATTTGTGCCTCCCTGTAATGTCTTCTAAGTTGGCCAAAGATTGGGATTGTGGCATAGGCCCCATCCATATGCATTGTACCTTGCAGCTTGGCTCCCCATGATCTTGACAATAACATGCCATACTTGGGTGGTACATCTGCCACCACAACATCCATGACCATACATTTTGCTGGAATCTGGGTAAGGCTTACACACAGGTCTTTGATTAGGCCAAGACACTTTACTCTGCTAGAGTCAAATGAATATAAGTCTTTATAGGGTCGGGTTATCTCTAGGCCTAATCTTTCCATAACCACCTTAGGCATTAAGTTTTGAGATGCCCCAGAATCATGCATTTCATTGTGGAGAATCTTATCATGGATATTAAGACTGATATAGAAAGGGGGCACCACCCCTTCCTGAAACTTTTCTTCTATCTTTGGACCAAACAGAAGGGCAGGTTGATCATCACTCAGATTTACAGTGTCACTATTCTCTCCTAAATTTAATGCTTTCAAAATTTTGCCTTTATATACATCCTGAGTGGCCAGCTCAGAGAGTGGGACAGAGACTTTAATTTTTGCAATCTCACTCTCCAAATTGAAAGTGGACTGACTCTTTGGAATTTTCAACTCTGCTTTGTTAGTCACCACCTTAGTGGCTGAATCAGTGTTTTGATTCTCACTATGTATAGTGTTAGAAACTGTTTTATGAGGAGTACTAACTGCAGTGTTAGTACTGCTTGTTGGTTGACCTTGTTTATCAGTGTTTTGGTTGTCTTTTTCTTTGTTCTTTCCAGAACTCTCAGCTGCTGATTTGTTACTTTCAGCAGTCACTTTAGAAGTTTTCTCAGGCCTTTTCTTGATGGTAACCTCAGAAGCTTTTGGTTTGGCAGTGTCTAGGCTCTTTTTGCTTCTAAGTTCATATTGTTCTCTGACCTACATCATGGCATTTTCAAATCCTAACCTGTAATCTTCAGATTCTAACCATTCCTCATCCCAATACGAGGGTGAGGGTTGATCTTCTTCTGTGTAACAATTGTGGATTGAATTTTATGTTTCAAACATGTTTATTGTGTTCCCCTCAGACTCTTCTATGATTCCCTCATCTTCATCTAAAAATTTCTCTTGGAATGGGGGAATAACTTTCTGATCCGATTCTGTTTGTCTGTTGGGGGTGGCATTGTTTCTCCTAAAGTTCTGGTTTTGGTTATGGTGTTGATTTCTGTTTAGGTTATTAACTGTGACAGCCATTTTTTCCACGATTTGCTGTAGCTTTTCCATGTTTTTGGACATGCGGTCATTATTAGGGTCAGATGTGGAAGCTACATTGTCATATCTATATGTTACCCTTTTCTCAGCTCTCAATCTTGATTTTTTCTCAATCAGATTTGCCTCTACACTCACTGCTCCTTTTTTCATGTCTTCCAATGTGTTGTAATCCCTCTCCCTAAGCTGGTAGGCCATGTCAGCATCAAGGCCTTCAGGGTACTTTACTAAAACCATACCTAGGGGAGGTTTCATGTGTGGAGGAAGAGCATTATAAATGTTGTTAAACCTTGTAGAGTAGTCCTGGACACTCTCTCCTACGTTTCTTTTCAGGTTCTTGTATTTTTCTAGGATTTGGAGAGGGTTAGCCTTAACTTCCCATTTGTTTATGAAAGTCTGATATAAAGCAGGAAGGTCTTGGATACTATTAGGAGGTAGGCCTTTGAACCATTTCTTCACATCACCTCCTAAGCTCTGGGCAAAGATTCTCATTTTGACTATTTCATCATCTATTTCCATGTAGTCAAAGGAATCTTCCATCCTATCTACATGGTGCTGAGCTGTGGTGGACTCTTTTGTAGTGAAGTGTGGGATCTTTGATTGATAATAATTGGGTAAGGGTACTAGAGGCTGGGGTAAAATCAGAGGTGCATACCAGGCTGCCATGATGATGTTTTGATGGGGCAAAGGGTTAGCTTGAGCAGCTGGTATATGGATGACAGGGATGCTAGGACCAGCAGAAGCTTGTTGGGCAGATTTAGGGTGGCAGAGCCCCAAGTTTTGAATGAAGTGAATATCAAGAGGTGTAGATGGAGGGGTCTGTATATCCCCAGGGTGTTTACCACTTTGAGGTGGTGAACCAGGGAGCTCAAGGTTTGGCTAGTTTAGAACACTGAATGACCTAGTTCTTGGTAAACTGTTTTGAGTGCCTAGGTCAAAAAATGGGTCTGATAGAGCTGTAAAGTTTTTTGGTGTAGAGTTATCTCTATGGATGTGGCTGGAAATAGTTGATCATTTAGGTGTAGGAGATATTTTGAGGATTCTCTCTAGGTTATCAACTATTTCAGGTGGGTTTGGGTTGGGATAAGCTCTTGTATGAATGGTTCTTGAAGCAAGAATGTTGTTTTCTAACTAAGCAGCTTAACCCTACGTGTTACTTCTATTATGGCTGATGTTGTTATGGAGGCCGGTCTTCCAGTGGAGTATTAGGTGAACCAAGATAATCAGCAGGCCTACTGATCACCAGTGGAGTATTTAAATCATTTAGGAATTATGGAGTCGACAGGTGGAAGGTTTAGGATGCGTCTGGGGGATACACTGTCCACCACAGTGCCTATGAGATGTCCCTTTTCAAGGATATCTTCACAACACAACAAACTCTAACCACAGATTGACTGGGAGGGATTTTACCAGATATGTCACCTCTGAAAGAGTGTGAGATCTGGAGGCTACCTGGCCCTTTCCAGACTCTATCTAAGAGTGTGGGAAAAACACAAAAAATGGTATAGAGGTTTCTATGTGAATGTATGTTTAGCTACCAACCTAACCGCAGTTCTAGGTTTTCTTCTGAGATCTTGTGATGGTAAGGTGACAAGATTTTGGTTCTAGTTAGGAGTCGCTATTATGTTGGGGTTCGATGTTTTGGCTTACTGGCAAGACCAAAAATATGAGACAACATCAAACCCACTTTCAGACCTCAGGATCTAGCCCTCCCGGGTCCAGAGAGGGATCTCTCTATAATATTATCAAAGGTGTATGTCTTTGAAGTTCAAGTGTTGAAGATGTTAGGCTAGTTATAAGGCTCGGGGATTGTTTGTTTGATTGTTTAATTGGTTGCTAGTTATCAAGAAAGAAGGGTTCAATGTAAGACCAAGATGAGCAAAGAGGGAAAAGGGCAGAGGCGAAGTATTCCAGGAAATATTCAAAACCATTGGGCAATGGAGTCGGGAAAGGATTTGCTTGCTAATCAATAGGCAGGCTTTCAATTGGGCTAGTCATCTGAGACATAGGATCTTAAAGATGATAATGTGGTATAGAATGGTAAGGGAGAGGGAAAGAATAAAGGTTAGCACAATGAGTTAAAGACCCGAGATCGGAGAGAGATCTCTAATTTCTCAATGCTTCTACCCTCCAGCTCGAGGGATTCAGAAAGGCTAGCCGGGTCGTACAAGGATCCTAGTGGACAGGGCTAACTCTATCCCCGTGCTCCTAAATCTTCCAAATTTAAATCCTAACAAGAATATCTAAGAACATATTCATTTAATTCGTACATCAGATAGCATGCAATAACATCCACTACATTGGTTAAATTAACTAAAATCAACTCTTAGATAACACATTTAGTAGAAAACATCAAAGGCAAGGAGAGCAGAAACATAGGGTACCTAACAAGGGTAAATCCTATGCCAGATTTCTGATGTGAGCCAGTAGAAATGAAATGAAACGGAATGTAAGTTAAACACAAATACAGAGATAGAAAAACATCACCGCTGCTTTAGATCAGGATCCAAAGAAATGTGCTTGTCATATTAAAAAGCAACACCAGTCAAGTACAACATTGCCAATAGCTGGATACTCAGTCAGAAAACATCTTCCTCAGCCTATCTTACTACTTTACACAGAGACTATGTCTCAAAAGAAACAGCTTGCAATTCTCTGATAACTAATCAACAACATTTACAATGAGTTCTTCATGAATTTTATAGATGAAGTGGAGCAGAGAAGGTAGGTGAAACACTAAATGAAGCATTAAACTTAGAAAAGAAAGAGGGCCGAGGCCCATTCTATTTAAACCCTGTGCATTTATCTCTGGCACTCTTTGGGTGAAAGAGTGGTATTCTGCAGGCTTCCATTTACTCCGGGCATGTCTCTGATGTACTCTGCTGCAGCATTCTGTAGTACTTCTGGTGAATAAAAAAAAAGGTAAATAAATGATGCTAGGGTCTGCCATACTGTGAATCAAATGCTCTGGTAGCATAGGACGGTTCCATCAGGGTGGAAATATTTACTTGGACACAATGTAGACTGAAACAATAATGTGTACCGTGTCTTTTCATGGAGAAAAACATTATGTTGATGTAGAAAACATGATATACATTGATTTATGCGCTCTGTACCCTCTGTATGATCCATGATGTCTTCAATCTGGTACTTTGCCTCTAAACCACTGAGTTAAGGCTCAAAGATCTTCATTTTCGTGTCTTAAACTCTCTGCTGCTCCATTTCCTGTCTCTGTCGGTGAAATCTGTGCTTTAATGGCGCCAGAGAGGTTTCGCAGAGTTTAGACTCTGTCCTTTGATGAAATTTACGATGCAGACACCTTTCCGGACATTTTTATGTAAAATCAAGCTCTAAATTCAGCTCCTCCTGTGCACTGTGCCTTTACAATAGCGCATATGAATCATGGTGGTTTTACGCCTACCTGTAACCCTGAAAAACACGAAAAAAAATTAAGAAAACCATGCATGGAGAGGGTGGTGTGGATGACTACGGAAATGGCAACGTGACACGGTGGACGACGATGCATGCAGAGGATACTATGGAGGAAAAGCGTGTAGCAGTGAAAAATGCACTGGGCGACGTCGAAATAGCAATTCCAATGAAAAAAATTAAAACTTTGACCTTGGAATGAAATTATATAGGGGACGGACGAGAAATGATGAACACACGTGGAAAAATGACGTGGCAATACGGGGTCAATGGGTGGGCGTGCATTTAATATGGGCTATCTGATTTCCGGTGGAGATCGATGGTGGAAAACACATTGGAGGGAAATGGACAGTGGGCCAGGGGTACGGGTGCCTTGGGTTAACCTCTGCGCAATTTCATGGAGCGATCACCATTGGATGGGGAGCCCCAGATCGGACGACTGAAACGCATATCGCTCTGTGTCAAATGTCGAACGTTAACGCACGATGGGGGGGTAGTTTTTGAACAGTGTTAGAGCCACGTGTCGGGCGGTGAGTGGAATCGCTCCGAAAATAAAAATACCACCCACCTCCGAAAGGCGGTGCGATAGAAATCGGTGGTTTTTGAACGGGAACGACTGCGGGGACCACCAGGCAGATAAACTCTGGAACGTCGAATCACGAATAAATGAACGGTTATGATGCGTTAACGGGGTGGCAACAGGGTTGAACGATGAACATTCTGGAGCTCACGATGACCGTCTGATTGGTACAGATCGACGGCTCACGACGCCCTTGATATATATTTGCACTAAGCGCTTTTTTGGGTTGGCGGGTGGGTTTAGCACCAAGATACATGGGGGGAAATATAGTTCTGGGGCTGGCCAAAAACGTGCTAAACCCATACACATAAAAAAAATGGTTATTTAGCCCATTTTAATGCAATTTGGGGGCAGAATTAGGTAACGATAGGGGAATAAGGGGAAAAAGGGCCAAACAAGGGGAACTTGTTGGATTTAAAGGGAAGTTTGGGAGGATTTAGAGGGTAAGTGGGAAATTTGACAAGGGGGGAACAAAGGTTAAAATGGGTGTTCTGTAGGGGTATAAGGGGCATATGTAGACTTTCAGGAGCAAAATTCGTCAAAAAAAGAGAGGCTTTTTGGATGGATACAACAGTAAGAGTAAATCACAGGGTAGAGGACATGAAGAGGCTTTCAAGGATGATGTGTCTTCAGGGAGATGCATTCCTTGAAGGCAAAAAAAAAATTCAGCCCCCTTCTTTTCCTGTCAAAAATTTATAGGGGGGCTAACATTACCCTTACATTATTATTGTTAGGTCGACAAGGATTACATTGTGGCCCCGCTAGGATTACATTGTGGCCACATGGACTCCTATATATAGAAAGGAGGTTTTGTAATTTGTATCATACAATAATTTTTCATTCATGTAATGTATTGGAGGTTTCACCCTCGAAGTGGCTTATTTATAAGGCATTGATATCTCTTTTCTTCTATTTTTGGATCTGGTTTCACAACATTTGGTATGAGAGCTTTGGATTCTAGGGTTTCGCTGCTCCAAACAGGTCATCATGGAATTTTCGCTATAATTTTTTTCTATGAGGGTTCAGAAGCTGAAATTTTTAGAGTGCAAACCTGAAATCCTGAGGAACATTTTCGAAAAATTTCAGGGCTTGATTCGCAACATTTTTGGAGATATGATCTGTTGAAGTTAGGGCTTTTTGCAGGCTCCTGAATTTCACTTAGAAAGGTCATCGTGGAATTTTAGCTATAAATTTTTTTCTATGAAGGGTCAAAAGCTGAAATTTTTAGAAAGCGAAGCTGAAATATTTAGGAACATCATCACAAAATTTTAGAGCTTGGTTCACAATATTTTCGGTGATATGATCTGTGGAATTTAGGTATTTTTCAGGCTCCCGACTTTCATCTCAAAGAGGTGATCATGGGAAAATCTTCATAACTCTCTCTATGAGCATCAGATTGGAATTCTATAAAAAGTGACTGGAATTACACAGACTATAGGTTTTTGTCTATAAATTTCAGAGCCAAAGAAGCAAATAGTGACATGTGTCAATTCGTACAAGTTCTCTCTACTGAATATTCCATAATTAGGTCATTGTGGGAGATTGAACATAACTTTGTCTTGAAGAATATAAATCAAGTCAGACCCATGACATTTGAAATAAGGTTCAAAGGAATACTACAGGGCCTAATTTTAGATATTGAGGATCTACAAGTATAGATATAAGCCAATTTCAATATCGAGCTCCTCAAAAGCAAGTAAAACGTGTGTATTTTTTTTTCCGAAATGCATAAGTCTTGTTTGAAGAATCAAGTTGAATTGATTCCAAGGGAATATTGCAGAATATATATTAGTATTGGATTCTAAAATGTCCCTTAAAAATAATTCCATACCCATTAATCCCTCAAAAATATATACTATGATGCATGAAGAGGAAGAACTGCAGTATGAGATATCAAAATTACGGTACCAAGTGCAACAAATTTAGATCTTACGAAGAGCTTCCGAAGATGACATGGATGGTTTAAAATAAGAAATGGAGGCTAATTTGGATGGTTTGAAGGATCAAATAATTACTAATATGGATGATAAATTAGTGGAATATCACATCGAGCATCAACAACAAGTTCTCAAACTCGCAAAAGATAACCTAACTTTGGTGCACAATCTAATGAAACAATAGGAAGATCAACATCACATCAAAAGAAGTTCTAAGGTAGTCACGGAAATAAGAACTTGACAAGTACGATCAATTTCAGAGTATCTCAGCAAGTGGAAGAACTTTCCTGTAGAAGATTCCACATGGGAGGATGAGAATTTTATACAGAAACATCAAGAAATAATCAAGCGTTGAGGAAAACACTTGTTTTTAAGGAGAGGGGCATGTTAAGTCCCTATATTAATAGTGTAGTCCCTTATTTTGTTAGTGTATCCCCCCTTATTGTTATTGTTGTACCCCTGTAACCCCCATATTTTTATTATTGTGCCCTTACATTATTGTTTTTAGGTCAGCTAGTATTACATTGTGGCCCCACTAGGATTACATTGTGGCCACATGGACTCTTATATATAGAAAGGAGGATTTCTCATTTGTATCATCCAAGAATTGTTCATTCATGTAATGTATTAGAGGTTGCCCCCTTGAAGTGGCTTATTTATAAGGTTTTGATATCTCTTTTCTTCTATTTTTGGATCTAGTTTCACAACAGATATCGTGCAGTATGTCTCTATTCTTGCAATTTCCCCTGACGTCATGGGCGACAGTAATGGAAAGGTGCCCATTAGGGAATAATCCTTTAAGATCCCTACACCAATGTTTTAAAGTTCTAACTAGGGTGTGTGAACTAACAGAACGCTCCCAGATACCTGAAAACTATAGGCAAAGAAGGAGAGTTGATTGATGACTGTGATAACGCCTTTATGAGGGAAGGCAATCATTCGAAAGTAAGTAGAAACGATTGTGGTCATAGTGTAAACCCATGGCCTTCCAAGTAAAATTTTGTAGTCAAGGGGTCCGTCAATGGCTTCAACTTCAACAGTTACAATTTTCCCCCTCGTTTGACATGCAGGTTATTGATGATACCACAAGGCGTATGTGTATGACCATCAAAATATTTCAATGTCATAGGCGATTGAGATAAGCGAGACGAGCCAAGTGACTTCTATAAATTGAGATACAGAATACAAGTATATGCTCCCTAATCAATAATATTGTGATGAAAAAGGTGATTTAGAACATTTACTTGGATTGAAAATGCTAATTCAGCTGGTAATTGTGGTACATAACCCGTGTGATTAAAGACTAAAAGATTAGAATCTGTCGGGTCAATTCCACCAATTGCTAACAACAAAGCCTACTTCTAGGAGGGACAATTTTGAAGTACCTCGAGCATGGACATAGCTGAAGTTGATTGAGCTAGATCTTCAACTATATTATAATTTTGAGCCATGTGATCTCGAGGATTGAACATCGATTTGTGGAAGAATCCCTTCGGTAGATTTATTGTTAACTCTGGAATAATAGTTGGAGGAATTGATTCAGTGGATGGATTCATATTCGAGGTAGTAGGTTTATCAATAGCCTAGCTATCACAATATTTATTTCAAGTTGACACCAAAACATCAGTTTTTGGCTTTGTGAGAGATAGCATAAGCACTTGGGAACTAGAAGCGGTATCTGTAGCAACCATGTTTGTGTCTGGATTCAGAAAAGGATATGTCAACACAACAAATGCAGTCAAGGTCTTAAGAAATTTTGAGACTTTAGCACAGTGAGGACAATATAGAACAAAGTGATCCTCATTACATATCAAGCAAGGGTAAGAGGTTTCCAATAATTTCCAGATTTTTGATCAGATGATTGTTCCTACGGGGTTGAATTTTGATTTTTCTTTGCTTTCCCATTTTTCTTACTTCTGGGTTACTTGTAACTTTTTCCTTTGTCACATGACATGACATGTATTTTGGAAGAAGGTGCAGGATCAGATGTAGTAGAGGTGTGATTTTTTTCAAAACTGATCATGCTGACGTCTGCATGAGAGTCCTTACCAGATGGAGGAGGAACAATAAAATTTGATTGCGACGCATTTGGAGTTTTCTCATAAAGCATTTCAGACTGAGTATAAATCAAGTCTAAGTATTGAGCACGAGCAATGAATTTCTCTTCAGTGACGATGATGCCTTTAGCTACATCCTCAGTGATAGATGATATTAAGGATTTAATAAACCTCTCAGCCAAAATCTAATCAGGAACAAATGTTTTGACCATATGACGATGACGACACCACTCATGAATATGATCAAAAATGTGAGTAGCAATTGCATGTTTAAAGTTGGTTAACAGTTTCATTCCAGTTTCATATCGTATGGGTAACTCAAAGTAGGTTAAAAAGGTAGTGGCTAAGGTAGTGAAGTTATCAAATGAAGCTTGTGGTAACTCAATATATCACTTCACAGTCGGACTAGTAAGTGTACGCTGGAAAAGAAGTAGTATAACAGAGTCATCATTTAAAGAGTTTGATGAGAACCACAAATGATAAGTCATAATATGCATTGACGGGTCTTCTCTAGGGTTTCCATTGAATTTATAAATTTTTTAGGGTAATTTGTGTGGAATCACCAGCCACCAAGGAGAATAGTTGATGGGATCATTGGTAAGATGGTTTAAATCAGGTAATTCTAATGTTGCAACAAAGGGAAATTGTCGATTCAAGTTAGGTTGAGAATAACCAGGATAGAATGGAATTTCTTGGGCAACAGGCCTTTGTGCACCAGCATAAGGAATTTGCTGCTAGTAACCCAGATAGGGGTTATTTTGATGACCAAACCCTTGAGGGATATTTTGACCAAGACCTAGATAAGCCGGTTGTTGTTGGAATGGTTGTTGTGGAATTTGAGGATGTGGCTTCCAAGGTGATTTCCCGCCAAGATTATAGCCCAAACCAGAATAGATTGGACCCAGTTTTGAATAGGTAAGACCATTAGGAGCCTGTGATGTCCCATAAAATGGTTATCCAGCCTATGGTTGTAAAATTCCAGATATAGGTGGTTGTTTTAAACTAGCCAATGGAGGTGGCGTCTAGAGGCCCAAAACTTGAGGGTCATGGGTTGAAGGAGCCACTTGAGATGGTTGAGGTATAACCAACTAGGCATGTAAAAGGGGTAATGAAGTATTAATAGGTGGGGTAGATGTAGGCACAACAGGTTTAACCGATTGGTATGAATGCACAATCATTTGTGGTTGAATGGGCATGATAGGTTTCCACTGACAAAAAATCATTCCAACATTTGGGTGACCATAAAACGACAAAGTACTGTCAACATGGGTGACCATGGGTTTCCCCCTAGCATGAGGAGTATAATAATATGGAATATATTGATCTCCAAATGTTGGGAGTCCAATCAAGATTGAACTGGATGGAATGTACACAGATGGACCAGCTTGATGTTGCAATGAAGATGTGTATAAAGGATCAAGTCATTCAGTAATAATTAGAGATATACCAGATAAGATACCAAAATATGACATGGGGGAATTATATGGATTTGAGGAGGCACCAGAGTAGGTTTCAGATAATGATTGGTAACCCGGTGGGACGGATGAACCACCATAGAGATGTGACTTGGGTGACATGGTAAAAACTGAAGGAGTAGCAATAGTAGATGATGTCGCAATTGTAACATATGGTACAGTTGTATATGTTGACTCATCCATGGTCAAATGACCCAGTGTATACCCTATAGGATCTATGGGAACTTGGATTGAAACAGGATAAAAAAAAGTAGTGTAAGTTAATCAAGGAATAGATTCGTAAAGTTAAAGCCCCGACCCAAAATGAGTTGGAGTTGAAGGGTGTGTTTCTTGTTGAGGTTATTCCTCAATCAAAATCAAACCAGGTGGAAGAATTTCACTATCAAACCCGAGATATATTTCAGGTGGTTGACTGCACGATAAAAGGGAGGACTCAATGCCTACGCTTGACTGAGGAGCAACTGATATAGGAACAACTTCCAGTTGTTCGACTTTGGGATGTAGATGTTCTGGTAAAATAAAAATGGGATATGGATCAACTTCCAGTTGAACAATATCATTTTTTAGATGTATGGCATCACTGATAGGATGTACAATGTCCACAGGTAACTGTGAGGACTCCATTTTGATAACAATAGATAAACCAGGATGTGTAGAAACAACTTGAGATGACTCTTGTAGATGTGATGAAGATTACGCACCAGAGTTATTGATGGTACTAGTTTCGGTAGAAAGAGGTTGCCTTCGCTGACCAAAAATGGCTTCCAGTGATAAAGGTGGTTTAAGTGCTATTCTACATGAACGACAGGGAAGGGATGTTTTTCTTCCACGATGATTGACTGGTTTTATTACAAAAAAATTAAACAAATTAAAGGGTGATACTAGGAAAAAGGATTACCAAGTAATTTTTAACTATAGAATACCTCATGGTGAACGAAGAAGTATGAGCAGGAAATCTCCCTGAATGTTGTGTTTGGTGTATCACAAGTTACAGGGTAGTTGACTCGGTTACCTATGAATGGTAAGCAACCTAAATTTGTCCTCCAAAATATACTCGAAGGTACGTGAAGACCCAAGTCCTTAATAACATTGTCTAATGTGAAACCACACAGTGATAGCACCAACTTATACTTTTTGTACTAGAACACCGCTTTATATACCCGAAGGTACGTGGACAAGCTCCGATATACTTACGTACATGGAGTGGGATTTCACACTCGGAATGTATTGTATAAAATCTAGTGACAACTGATATGTTTAATGACGTTGGAACATGTCTCTAACCTAGACCTTTTAAGTGTTATTGTTAATGTTACAATGCTTTCTTAGGTTGATTGAGGTGAATTTTATGTTGATCTTGTTTAACAGTTTATCTTTCAGGTTCACCACATGATGTAATGGGAAATTCCCAAAATGAAAACTAAATGAAAAGAAAACTTTTCAATTCAGTTTTTCAATGAAAACCTTAGCTACTAAAGGGCTAGAGCAATCAGATTTTTGAGCATACAACAAAAAAAACAAACTAAATGCAGATTTCCCTAACCTGTTCCTATGCAACACACACAATATCTAAATGCACATGCATGTTTCTCTTTTCAGTTTCCTTTAATTTGAATGAGTAAAAAGAAACTAAATGCACAAATCAATCAAATAAATTTTTTATTTCGAGAAACAAGGAATGAAACAACAATTTCTCTTAAGAAAATGAAGAATAAACCAACAATTTTCCTTTAGGAAATGAAGAATGAAATGAAAATTTCCTTTTTGAAAACAGAGAATTGATCTAATGCAAAATTTACAACTTTGGATTTATTTTTCCAATGATAGATAAAAAAAGCTAATGAAACATTGAACAAGCAACTATCCAAAGGAGGAAGAGCAAGTAATGTTTATTGGTCTCTAAAAACAATCAGAGATAGGTTTTGTGGCATTTGAGGTTTTGATTGCCAAGGTGATTTTCCGCCAATATTATAGCCCAAACCATAATAGCTTAGACTTGGTTGTGAATAGGTAAGACTAGTAGCAACTCGTGACATACCATAAAAGGGTAATCCGACATGTGGTTGTAAAATTCCAGATATAGGTGGCTTTTCTAAACCAACCGAAGGAGGTAGAGTCTGGAGGCCCAAAACTTAAGGCTAATGGGTTTAAGGACTTACCTGAGATGGTTGAGGTACAATCAAATGGGCCTGTAAAATGGGTAATGAAGTATTAATGGGTGGGGTAGATGTAGGCACAACAGGTTGAACCGATTGGTATTAATTCACAACTGTTTGTGGTTGAACGAGAAAAATAGGCTACCACTGACAAAAATTCATTCCAACATTTGGGTTACCATAAAAAAATGGAGTATTGTCAAAATGGTTGACCATAGGTTGCCCCCCAGCATGAGGATTGTAATAAGATGGAATATATTGATCTCCAAATGGTGGGAGTCCAGTCGAGATTGAACTAGATGGAATGCACCCAGATGGACTAGCTTGATGTTGCACTGAAGATGTGTATAACAGATCAATATGTTCAGTAATCATTAGATATTTACTGTTTCGGGGATTTAACACCCTAGAGGGTCACTTGCAATTCCTGAACTCTCCCACAAGAAAGGCAGTGGGCATGCATTATTTAATTACAGACTCACGCTGTTTCATCATGCACAGCCATGAAAATGAAATAGGAGTTTGTAATTAGAGGGCTTATCTGTTGGTCCTACGTTTGAAGTAGATCCACGTGGAGTTCAAACTCCCTGCAACCGTCCTTCCTCTTTCACCTGAAATACAAGAAGAAACCAGCACAAAGGACAAGTTGTACAGTATATTTCTACTCTATATGTTAGCGAGATTCATATAAAACATTAAATAAATCATCACAAATGCTTGTATAACAAATATTCTTCACACATTAAAGCATACACTAACACGTTTACTTCGGGAACAGCATGATACTTCTGTATTATAAAAATAGTACGTACAAAAGTAAGTGGAGAGATCACCTGATCCTTCCAAGGCCTTCGCAGACCGTCTTCCGGATCCGTCCAGCCCTTGCCTCGCTAAGACTCCTTCCAAATGAGTGCATACGAGATAACATATAAAGGGATGTGTATCTCAAGGAAACAAGGGTTTCCTGAAATGAACTGGGAAAGTGCAGGAGGCACGGGGAATCAGACTTGGATAGGGAACCAACAGAGTATATTAATAATAATTCTCTCTCTCCCTTAGGCCATACATATGAGGTCTTTTTATAGTCCCTCCAAGTAGTTTCAGCAGTTGGAAACAGTTGGCCACGGGCTGGGGTGGTTGAACTACCTGAGTAACCATCAACCCAGCGCGAAATTAGGGATTTTTATATATTTTTTAACCATTAAAATGGCATACGCGGAAAATTCTAGCTGTACTAGCGTATACACGCGGAAAAACACGGGCATAGTCGCGTATGAAGGATTTTCCACTGTTTTTAAGTGAATTTGTCCAAGTCTGTAGGAATGGGTGCCCAAAAAGCCATGTAGCAATCATGAATCATGTCAAGGTGAGAAATGATGTTATAACAGATGCCCTCTAATATATGAGGTCAGAAGGGGTACATGATGGCCGAAATGTATTATGCACATAGAAAGAACTTCGCAAGGACAAGAGAGGACTTCACCAGATTTCAGCCTGCCAAAAACCAATGAAAGAAATCAGAGAGTCAACACATGCTGAGGCGGGCGTACCCATGCTCAGTCAAAAATACATCATATATAGAAAAAGTACTGAATAGATCCAACATGTATACAAGTATAACTGAACTGAAAGTACATAGTGAATCATCTGAGTAGGGCCCGGAAAGACAAGTCTGTATCAATGTCCAAGTATCACATATAGAAAGCTGAGCAAAGATAGTGCAACTGGATATCTGATCAAGTAACTGAATCTCCAAGTACTGGATCATAAGAGGCGGATCAAACGGTACAATCACGCAACTCGGGGATCAACATATAAGATGCTGCTGTGCTGAACTGCAACATATAAGGGTGGACGGCAACACTGGCAGAAACTGAGAGAACTGTCAACAGTGAACCGAGAAATGCCGATGCAACCCAAGGTCTTCACCGATCACAACGGCACAATTCTACACACTGGGAATAAATGAGCTGAAGTCGACCATGTGAGAAATCGTTGGATTACCGGGCAATGATGTTTCCCGTTAACCAACGCGAGACAACCCACCGATAATGCTAATGAGTGTCAAGGTGCCCCAGTACAATCTGACAAGTGTGAATGAATGAGTTGAAGTCGAACACTTGAAAGAATCTACCAATCAGGAGGCAATAATGAATCCCCACCGTCGATAGCGAAGAGTCTGCCACTGATGACTGCAAACCCTAAGGTACTGACAAAAAGACTCTAGATCTTGTTCCCAGAGCAATGAGTTGGAGTCGATGGGAAAAGATCTGCTGGAAGGAAGGCATTAAGGCATCCCACATCAGTCCAGCGCGAGTGTAACCCGCAGGCCAAGATTTGGAAGGAATCGCACGAAGGAGAGTGATGGAACCAAAACCGAAGTACGTTTCCGACGTGCACAAGATGAAGCTAGCGCACGGAAGAAACCCTCTGAACCAACCAATAATGAAAGCCGACACAGAGGCGAGAAATCCACCGATAGGGTCAAATGGAAATCAAGGTACTGCACGAATCCCAAGTGTGATAATGTGTGCTGACGTCGAACACAGGGGAAACCACTCAGTCAAAGACCCATGATGATGATCAAATGCTGAGCACGAGGTCACCTATCAATGATGGGAATAGGCCCAAGGTGCGGCTCTAGGTTTGATCTCAGAGCAATGTGTCGTAGTCGATAAGAGACAAACCCGCCGGCAAGAAGTCAATGGAGACCTTCTCAAACCAGCACGAGCAGAAGATCAAAACATCTGATGTGATAGAACATGATGCTGACAAGACCGGGAAGGCCGATTGAATAATGAGTCAAGAGACACCGCAGAATGGCCGACTCAGGCTAGACTTCCCTTGAACAAAAGCACGACTCTGTGATGACCATGGCAGTAAAAAGTGACACTGTATAAGTCTGTCTTGCAGGAGGCAAAACAAACTCTCCATATGATTGGAAGAGATAACTAACCGGGGGAGAACTGACAAGTGAAACATGGTAAAGGCTGAACCTAGGTCAAACTAGAACCATCCCAAATGAAGGAAATATATATATAAGTATATGTGCTTTGTTCAAGGGCGACAAACTGACTCTGTACTGCCATCGAAATAACGAAGATACATCCCGTTCCCGCTCTTTGTGTTATATTTAATTTTTTTGTCTTTTTCATAATAAGCCTGAAAAAGAATAAAAGAATGCTATGATACAATGGATAGAACGAGTATCGAAAAAAGCAGATGCACTAGTTCCGGGGTTTGGAACAATCCTATGCTCAATGCAAGGTGGCGAAAACTGGTCAGTGATACTCAGAGGAACGTTCCATCCATGGGTACAAAGGTGTCAAGTCGTGATAGCTAAGTGCATGCAAGGGTTAACTTGTACAGAAAGTCAAGGTCAAAAGTTGGCTTAAACATCGAGTCCAAATGAAGCCGGCTAAAGGCCAGGATAAACAAGTAGCCAATATGCAATGCAATAATACAACTTAACGACACCAGGGAGCCTCTAGGGTATAAGCCAGAAAAATGATAAGTGATGAAGGAGAAGAATGAAGCTTCAACACGAAAGACATGGCGGGAATAAAGAGGACTCCCGAGCCTACATAAAAAGCAGCATGGGCAAAAAGTGATAGCGAGGAACTAACTAGGAAGCCCATGTAAAGGAAGGCTCTACCACCAAGTCATGATTTTAAAAATCGGTGAGTGAAAATGGTATAATACTCATGACCTGATGGGATCGACCCTAAGGCAAGTGATCAGTATGGAGGCTAGAATGCAAGATGCAACGGAAAGTGATTCCCTAACCTATCTGCCAGTGAAGATCATATACCTGCCGTGAAGAGTCTGAACACATGGGCCAAAAACCGGGAAAAATCTCGAAAATGTCAAAATGTACCTGAAATATACCAAACTGGGCACTTCCAAGCAATCGAGTTATACAACATAAGACAGATCGAAAAAATAAGCACAAGGAAATTTTTGCGAAAATTTTCAATTTTTTAGCCATAAATACACAAATTACCTCTCAAATGGTTCATTATTGCATAGCTGATTTGGAAAAAGAGCTCTGGAGCTAAAAACTTGTTTCGTCAAACCAGCAACAACCGACCGTCGGAATTCAGCGAAACTTCATGTAGGCTCCTTATTCATCCTGTTGATTCATTTTGTCCGTTTAAAATTTAAAATTAAGTGGATTTTTACCTGGAAACCCTTATTAAAAAACGCGTACCTGCGCATACGCGGGTTCAAAGAAGGAAAGCCGCGTGTACACGCGACTGTGCACAGCGAAACCAGCGTATGCGCAAGTCCGAATTTTAAAAATGAGTTTCTAATGCAAATTTTAATGAATTTCTTCAGGATGACAATTTCATGGAGGGAACGTGAGCATAGTGCAGTGGACCAAGAGGTCATGGAAGACCGCTCAGCACAAAATGTCCTCCGAAACTGTGGATTATTCAAATTTTTCAAAATGCCCAATATGAAAAGTAATGTGAGATTGCTTGAAATGCTGGTAAATTATTGGGAACCGGATCAGGATTGTTTTATCATTGATCAAATGCCACTACGCATAGAGGTGGAAGATATATACTTCATCACTGGACTCTCCAGAAGGGGAGACCCAGTAGATTTGCACGGAAAGCCCCTGGGAGGGTTAACCGTGGAGGACTATGTCCAACTCTATTGCATAGAAGATTCCAAAAAAGTAGGCACACAGATTGCAATCAGAGATATCAGGGACTTGCACATGAAGATCCTCCTGTTCACCATCGGCAGAGTGGTAGGATCTGCCTCACTGCATCAGGCGTCCAGGGCGCACATGAGCATAGCTGTAGAGTGCTTAATTCATGTGTATGATTGGTGCACTGCCCTGCTACTGAACATGGAACAACAACTGACGTCGATTCGCAAAACACATACAAAACACTTTGGCTATGGAACCATTTTGACTACATTCTTCTTCGAGAGAGTTCCAGCTTTGAGACCCAAAGTCATCTCAACTATCAACAGCCCTCGGGACCCAAGAATTGCCCGTTGGGCAGACATGATGAAGAGACTGGGGGGCAGCGAGGTACCCCGAACTACCTGGGATGATGAGTTCTTCTTATGGTGGAGAGAACAGATCATCGCAGTAGATGACTATCCCTATGCCAGGATGGATTTCCGAGGAGATCCAGATCTAGTACTTCCACCCGGTGCAGCATGGGGAGCAGTCGGTAAGTTTTTTCAAAAATTTTAACTTATATGATTTTTTTGGATTTTTCAAATATGTATAAAAAATGAAAAACAAACATGTTTTTGGATTGGATTCATAATGACTGACAAATAAAAATGATCATGTTTCAGATGTTGGACCAGTGCGTCCTGAGGGCCTAGCACGTCACAAGCGCCACAGAGGTGAAGCAGAGACAGCGGATTCTGACAGAACCCTCCAGGCCGTGCAGAGAAACTTGGAGGGACTAACCCGCCAAATCCCTCTGGCTGCTGTGGAGGACTTGCCAGAAGCCGTCCAGAGACGGGTTGTAGGAGTACCCCGGGACTTGGTTAGACTGTTCCGCCGTGTGGCCACTGCAGTGATGTTCTATAGGAATGCTGGGCAGGGTCCTCAGGATTAGACAGATTTTCATATTGGATGACTGTATATTTTTGAGACTGAACATGATGGGGCATAAGCCCAAGTTTTGTACGTCATTGATGGATCCAAAATTTTGTGAAGTTTTTTGACATACTGATGATATATATACAGCGATATTTTGATGTGATGTGATAAATGTATCAAATGTATGATGTTTTTGATGATTTAGATTTTATTGTATTGAATGATTAATATGCCAATCTAAAGCTTGATTAGCTAATGAGTCAGCAAACCAATTGTCAGCTCGAGGAATATGAATGAATGTTAAAAATTGAAATGACCTCTGTAACAAACGTACCCTCAAGAACAATCGTAATAAAACTGGATCTCGTACCCGATAAGTGTTGTTCAACTGCGACACCACCAGCTGGGAGTCCAAGAAAACTACCAACTAATCAACACCCAAAGATATTGCCTCCGAGAGTAGATGAATGACTGCAGTGTATTCTGCTACGTTATTGGAAGCAGGACCAATGCAGACCCCTCTTGATACCAACAGCTGACCGGAAAGATAATGAAGCACCCAAGCCGCGGAAGCTAAGTTCCGGGTGTGTCTACTAGCACCATCGGCGAAACCAAAATGACTCATGACATCAACACAACCTGCCAAAGCAGATCAAAAAACATCACCACCTCATCAAAAATCGAAAATCAAACAGATATGTACAAGACAAAAAACTACTATATACAAAGCAAAATGCCAGGCCAAAGCCTAGGCATAATACTTTTTCAGATAGAGCCCATTTCGGGGCTCCGACAACTCGTTTCCTTCGAAGTCAACCAAGGTATACGCTCCTTTCTTAAGGACCTTTTTGACGATATAGGGGCCATACCACATCGACTTAAACTTTCCTGCCCCCAAGGCATCCTTTTCTTGGGCATAGACCAAAACAAGGTCGCCTTCTGAAAAGACCCTAGGCTTAACCGCCTTATCGTACTGGACTTTGACTCGGTTTTTATGCGCTTCGTTCAACGTGGCGGCATCTCGACGCTGCTCATCAAGATGTTCCAGATGAAGAAGTCGCTCTGCCAGACTAGAAGTGTCAGGAAGAAGCTCAACAGCCAGTTTAAGAGAAGGAATCTCGCATTCAATGGGAAATACGGATTCCACCCCGTGGACTAACTGAAACGGAGTAAAGCCAGTTGCAGTTTTAACTGACGTCTTGTATGCCCAGAGTGCAGGATATAGCATAATGTGCCAGTTGGATCTATGTTTATCAATCGTCCGTTGAAGAATTGTCTTCAAGGACTTATTCACGGCTTCCACCTGGCCATTGGCCTGAGGATAATATGGAGATGAATGCTCCTGCCGGAAACCCAATTTAAGAGCCAACTTAGCCATCATACTGTTCTGAAAGTGACTGCCATGGTCAGTGACAATCTCTCTAGGTATACCGAAACGAGCAATGACCTGGTTGAAGAAGAAAAGAGCTGCAGTCTCACCATCGTTCCCAAAAGTAGGCATAGCTTCGACCCACTTCGTAAAGTAGTCTACTGCTACGATAATGTACTTGTGACCTTTTGCCGAAGGCGGGTTACAAGTAGTATAATCTATACCCCACTTTGTAAAGGGTCCGACAGTAACGACTGGAAAAAGCGGAGCTGGATGAGCGCGCATTTTTCGAGTATACACTTGACAAGGATGACACTTCTTGACCGATTCAATACAGTCTTTGAAAATCGAGGGCCAGAAGTAGCCAGCACGCAAAATCTTTTGGGCTGTAGCAAGCCCTGATAAATGACCCCACAAGCTCCACCGTGAGAATCATTGAGCACAGCCTCAGCTTCTTCGAAAGTTAAGCAGCGTCTTAGGATTGAATCAACCCCTCGACGGTACAAAGCATCACCAATAATCAGATAACTTTTAGCTAAGTGACGCAGCTTACGACGCTAATCTTTCGAAAAAGAAGAGGGAAACTTCGCAGTCTGGAGATATACAATGATGTCCCCATACCAAGGATCTTGTGGAGAGATCAGAAACAAGTGTTCGTTCGGAAAGGACTCATCATAGATCATCGCCTCTCCACAAGGCAACTCGGAGATCAATTCCGCAAAAACTAATGACTTCTTGGATTTGGCAGACATGAACTCTAGATCAAATTCTTGTAAAATCACAATCCATCTGTTATATTTGCCCCCAATCACTCGCCTGCTGAGGACAAACTGAAATGGATTGGCAGCTGCCAAGACATAAGTTTTGCGAAGAATAATATAATTCCGGAGTTGCTGCACAGCATGAACTGCTGCTAAGGCTAATTTTTCTATCGGGGTGTATCGCAGTTCAGGTCCTACCAGTCCTCGACTAAGGTAGTAAATAACATGCTCAGCCAGAGCATCATCCTCCTGAACCAGAACCATACCAATGGTAGATTCTGCTGTAGCCAGATACAAAAGAAAATCTCTGCTATAATCTGGTGGACTCAGTAAAGGAGCAGAGGTCAATGCCTTTTTCAAGGCATCGAATGAGCGTTGAGCGTAGTCGTCCCAAAGAAAAGGAACTCCTTTCTTCAACAGCCTCATATATCCCTTTGTAATCTCAGCATAGTTAACGATAAACCTCCGAAGAAAGTTAGACTTCCCTTGGAGACTTTGAAGTTGACGGATTGAAGACGGGGGAGGCAACCGAAGTATTGCCTCAACCTTGAAGGGATCTACCCTTATCCCTTCATTAGACACGATAAATCCCAACAGCCGACCGGATGTTACCGCTAAAACGCACTTGTTCGGATTCAAACGAATTTTATAAAAACGACATCTCTCAAATATTTGCCGGAGGTGTCCTGGATGATCCATCCTCTTTCGAGAATGAGCAGCTAGATCATCTAAGTATGCCTCGATAATTTTCTTGATGTCGTGGAAGGCGTAGGACATGGCCCGCTGAAAAGTGGCTCCCGCATTTTTCAGACCAAAAGGCATTTTCTTATATGCAAACGTACCCCAGGGACAAATAAATGCGGTCTTATGTTGATCTTCTGGACGGATAGTAATTTGATTGTAACCAGAAAAACCGTCCATGAAGGAAAAAATTTTGTTACCGGCACACTCATCAATAATCTGATCAATGAAGGGTGTGGGGTAATTATCTTTAGGACACGCCTTATTCAGGTCTCTGAAATCGATGCACACTCGAATTGTTCCTTGGTTTTTATCAACAGGAACGGGGTTTGAAACCCATTCAGTCAGAGGAACTGGGAAAATGAATCCCGCCTTAAGCAGCTTTTCAACTTCAGCTTTGATAGCTGCTGCCTTCCTAGGATTAACCGGACGAAGTTTTTGCCTGACCGGCTTAGCGTTTTCATACGTCTTGATCTCATGCTGGACAATAGATGGATCTATGCTAGGCATTTCCTCATAAGACCAAGCAAAAACATCCCTATACTCTTTGAAGAGCTCGGTATAGATTTGAACTTCTTCACGGGAACATTCAGCTCCAATGAAAACATTCTCAATAATGTTGGGATTCCTGGAGATGTTCACCGGGATAGTCGGAGAGATCACAGCCATGTTCCCTTCAGCATAAACCTGTGCTGGTGCTAAGGGGCTCAAGACTGGGTGAACAGGTCCAGGAGACTGAGGACTTGGAAAACTAGCTTCGACTTCGCTCAAGTCAGGTAGGAAGTAAGACCGATGATGCAAATCATCCCACGGTCTCTCTATACCTGTCATTTCTTCCAGGATGGCCTCTTCAGATGGAAGAGTGGTATCTAGACAATCCTGGGCAGAAGAAGAAGTAAGCGTCCAAGCCGGAGCCACATCACCATCCAACTCTTCCGACGAAAGAGGAGCTGGATCAGACTCTGCAGTGTCAACAACAGACTGATATGCAATCTCAGCTGCAGAAATCGGGAATGCCATTCCACCCACTTGCCCTTCATCCAAAGTGGCAGTTGGGGAAGGTAAGGTCCAAGGGTCCGAAAAATAATGAGTTCGAAAGAACTCTCTTCGAAGGGGAGCCTTGGAGGATGAAATAGCATTGATAGACACCTTAAGAGGAGGAAGATCAAAAGATCCCATCAGGGAAGAATACATTCCAACTCCCAGATTCTCAATAGGTGCCTTAGTATTGTCCAACTTAGGGACAGATGAGTCAGGAGGCGCATCTAGGTCTACAGGAGGACAGTCCAGTTGATCCACCATAACTATCCTCCCTTCGTGGGGGAAACATACTATCCGAAATAGTGAAGATGCAATGGCATCCATATCATATATCCAGTTTCTCCCCAACAGAAGGTTGTAGTCCAAGGCTGCATCTACTACCTCAACCTCTATGTTAACGGTTTTGCCCCCAACACAGATGGGCAAAGCCGGGACAATACCATGGGGCCTATGAGAATGGCCATCGAATGCAGTAAGAATAGTGCTAGATGGAACAGCTTTGGGAGATCCTAGTGTCTTCCAGCATGCGAGAGACATCACGCAAGCAGAAGCACCCTCATCAACGACCGTGCGAAAGATATTAGTCTTCCGGTACGATGATTTAATATGGAAGGCCATATGATGAGGAAGTCTCTTCTTAAAATTCTTCATATCAAAGGTAATCAGAAGAGAATTTTTCTGATCTATAGCTCCAATGGCAGTGAGCAAAGCACTGCGCTGAGCCGGACAAGACTGGAGTACCTCTAAAGCTGACATAGCACAAGGACTCTGCGCCAGATCTTCTACAATCGAGTAGTTCGGGGCAGCCCTCATGTTCGGATTAATCGTTGACCGCTTAGAGGATGCCTTCGGTATCCGAGGCATAGACTCGACAGTTGGCTTCGTGATATGAAGCGGCTCAGTAGCATCAGGAACTTCCTTAGCTTTCGAAGATTCCTCTCCGCCATAATCACGGGATCTCGTAGCGACATCCACGGGAGCACTCATCATAAAGATATTCGATGGAATTTCCCCTTCCTGAGGACCTCCAGAGGAAGCCCCAGGATTTTGATTCGCGCCAGCAATTAATTGCTGCCCTTGGGGAAATGGGTTTGTTAGCACAGCCTGGGAACTAGAAGAACCTTGCTGAGATAACAGGCGCTGAGCATCCTGAATTTTCGGGCAAAGATGCGTGAGATGGTCTCCAACACAAAGCTTGCACGGAAACTTAACTTTCTTTTTCTCCTTTTGCCCTTCACCAACACGCTCGTTGGTCTTATTAGCATTGCCCTTCCCATTCTTGCCCTTCTTCTTGTTATTACGTCCCTTCTTCTTCCCATCGGACTGTTGATTTCCTTTGGGTTCAGAAGATTGGACAGCATTAATGGACAAAGACCGGGAAGGTGAAGAATCAGCAGGCACAGCCTGACCAGAAGAAGCAGATTGTAAAGACAACTGCTGCAATTGAGAAAGCAGGCTGGCTGCACTACTACTGACCCATCCGACAAGTCCGTCACCATGCGGACCAGGTTTAGGTTTCGATAGATCCAATTTGGAGCGAGGAGCATTAGGCAAATACTTGTAAAGCATGCCAGACTGAGAATAGATCAACTCTAACTGCTGGGCCCTAAAGATGGCCCGCTCCTCGGAATATACCCCTGACATGGATACATCCTTTGAAATATCTGACTGAAGCGATTTCAAAAACCACTCGAGAAGGAACTCACCTGGAATATGGGCTTTGATAAGCCTCTTCCTTCTCCTCCATTCTTGAATATGATCAGAAATGTGAGTTGCCTCATCCTGCTTAAAATTAGCCAGGAGTTCGGTCCCAGCCTCATATCTGACAGGCAACTGGAAATGGTTAAGAAAAGTGACAGCCAGTTCTCCAAATGTGGTGAAACTGCCCCCAGTAAGCTCTATATACCACTTCGCGGCGTTTCCAGTTAAGGTGCGCTGAAATAATCTCAATCTAATCGAATCGTCGATCAGAGAGTTGGATGAACACCATAAGTGGAATGTGGTGACGTGGTCTACCGGATCTTCACCATTCTTACCTTCAAACTTAGGAATGTCTGAAGGAAGTTTGGTTGGAACCGGAGGCCAACCCGGATTATATCGAATCGGGTCATTAGTTAACTTCGCCAAGTCTGGCAAGTTTAACGTTGCCAGAAATGGTAATCGCGGCGGAGCCTGAGAATTCCATCCTTGATGGGATGGATTTCCCACATTCTGAAAAGAATAGCCTGGATTTGATGAGGCACCAGGCTGCCAGAAAGGACCCGGAGAAAACGGAGAAGAACCTCCTCCCCACGCCGAGTTACCAAGACCCAGACTAGTTCCCCCCGCTGAAGTATTGACTGAAGATGTAAGCCCCTGGTAGGGGTTCCATGCATTAGATAGAGGAGAAAAAGACTGATAAGCACTCGATGCAGGGAAAGAAGCATTCCCCGGATGACTCGCGATGAACTGATTCCCTGCCCCCGACGTTGCAAACATAGGATTCCATCCTGTAAAAGAAGCCGAACTTGGCCCCTGAGCCCAAGGATTAAAACTTTGGGTCTGGGACGTAAAAGGAAACGACCCTAAAGAAGGATTGGGACTAGGAATATGCCCAGTCCCAAAGGGGAAACCCTGAAAAGAAGCTGATCCACTAGCCATGCTGGACATGGGCGTAGATCCAGCTGCACCGGCGGTAAAGGAAAAAGAGGGATTTCCAGCAATGGACATCCCTGAAACAAAGGGACCAGATTGAGAAGCATATGCTTGGGTGAACCCAGAGCCAAACATAGCAGTGCTAGAAGCACTCGAAGATAGAGCAAGAGTGCCCCCGGCCTCGACAGAAGCAGGGGTCTGAATGCCCGCAGCACTCACGGTAGAAGCCGCGTTCCCAGTCGTGGCCATCGAAAGATAAGAAAGATAAGGAAGATCCGGCGGTCTCTCAGACTCCGGTCCGATGTACTCTATAACAAACGGATGATCAAGAGGACGAGGAGATGGACCTGTAGCTGCAGGCTCAGGTATATCTTCTATCTGAAAATCTTCCTCCTGAGGAAACAATACCCTCGAGGTGAGCGGAACGCTCCTCTCGGAACCGACACCGGAATCAGCAACGAAACCTTCAGACCTAAGTGGAGGATCTCTCTCCACAGCGTCAGACTCTACAGGGTGAAAACCACCTGCTAGATCGTTCCTACGCCTTCTCGAAGAAGGCTCTGCACTCTCGGGAGATAACCCCCGGACTCTCCTCGAACGTCGAGGCGCTTGATCAACCACTTTTACAAATTTATTATATTAGACTCAAGAAAAGTGAAAAGCTAGGCAATAGGCAAGTGACACTCACTCAAATCAAAACCCCCGAGAAAAGCTACAAACAACTCCAAGTATTTCCGCCTCCAAAGATGAGGACCGGACACCAAAATACGGTGAAAGCGAAATATAGGACCTTCCGAAAGGAGTCTGGGATGATTAGGGCCCAGAACAACTAGCGAAGGCATCAGAAGCAGTTACGCCGACCTCCTAACAACAGCCTTTGCCGGCTCAAGCACCCAAGCTTCGCAAGGGCACCCCCCAGAAGTACTGCTGGAAGTGATGCGACGTCTGCCTCAGGTACCACGGGTATTCCCCCCCGCAGTCACCCGTGTGGAACCTAGGAACAGCAACTATGGACACCAATCCGTATCAGAAGCTGGGCGGAACGGTCTTGAGGTTAGATTCAGCTAATCGGAGGGGGGGTATCCCTCCTCTTAACCTTCACTTCCCCTCGCGCTTGACTCTCGGATGAGAGCTTTCCCAGTCCACCTCACGGAGTTGGATTTCGCTCAATTAATAAACTTCTATGTCTGTTTGAGCGGCCTTGGAGAGTTAACTCTCCTCTCTCCTATTCCAAGGCCCTACAACCTAGCTAGTTGGTGATTGACTCTAAATAAAACTTGCTAGTTGATTTTAGATTTAATCGCTTATTTTAAGGGCTGTTGTATTAAGTCACAAGGATATGGAGTTGAAACCAATGATGTTCTGACGCAAAAGAAATTAATAAAAACCTGACTACATGCACATGCAGCTCTTAGTCTTTCGATGAAGAGCAATTTCTATGTAAGTTCTACGAGGCTAAAAATGTATTTTTCTTTTCGAATTACAAACTCACACGCACAAAAATTAAGAAGCTAATTAAATGATTCAATGCACCTAATGCAAATGACCACTAACATGTAAATTCTAAGATGCAGAAAGTCCCTTGAAACAAGGTGAAATTTCCCAAAAGGCTCCTTCAGCTTCAACTAATCTTTTGATATCCAGAAAGCTAATTCTTGCAAACAAGAACTCTTAATATAAGACACCAAAATACTCAACAAGAAAAAGAAGAAATCAAAAGACAACCTCCCTTCACAATTAAGCGGGAAACTAGAAGCAAGAAAATTCACTAAAGTCCCAAAAGATGAAGCCAAACGAAAATGAAAAAGGCAACAACAAAAAAAAAACAAGAAACAATGTTTTTTGAGTTTTTGATATGAAAAAACAAAAAGCAAAACAAATGTTTTTGGGCTTTTCAGTTTTATAAAACAAGAGCTTCAAGAAAACCAAGAACAACTATCTCAATCCAAGCCAAAATGAGACCGACTTTGAAGCATAAACTCCAACTATGCCCCCAAACCTTATAAAACTAATGATAGCAAGATCAATAAGGGCAACGGAAAACTAAAAACTCAATCAAACAGCCAAGAGAAATAGTGCAAATTTGTTGCAACACAAAACTCCAAAGAAACAATAAAAGATCTTCAAAAAATGCAACAAAACCCTAGCTTACGAAACTCAAGAAAACCAATCGAAAACAAAGCAAAGAACGCGATGCAAAGCACAACACAAAGACAGGAGCGAGTCAGTGAGCAAAAGCTCTCTGTTCTGGTAAAACAGAACAGCCAAGAACGCTCAGAAAGCGATCTTGGAACTCAATCCAGGAGAGCTAGCACCAACAAGAATACTTCGCCAAAAGATCAGTTTTCGGGCAAACGAAAGAGAACCAAGACTTAAAACCACTTCTGTCACACTCCAGTAAGTACAAAGACACTGCAAACACAGGCCTCCACAGCCAGAACAGACCAAAAACACCAGAATCTTGAAATTTCAAATTCAGCCTAGGTATACGCGACCTTGAAGTTATGCAACAGGCGTGTATACGCGTCTGTGTTGAGGGAAAACCGCGTATACGCGGTTCCTTCTACACAAACTCGCGGGTATACGCGACTGTGTGCAAGAAAAACTACGTATACAAAGAAAGATAATGAAAAATAAAAAGTACAAGCCTGGAAAAGGTATCAAAGCGTCAAACTGACTGCAAGAAAACAAACTGGACTGTAAAAGACAGAAGAAACTGTTGGCAACCTACCAAACAGCTGAAACAACCCAACAGGAGAATCACAAAAATGTGATCCCCAGCGGAGTCGCCAGTTCTGTTTCTGGGATTTAACACCCTAGAGGTTGGTTGGGATTCAACCTCCACAGAGCAGGGGCGTACTATTTAACAGAGACTCACACGATCATGCACAGTCATGAAAACGAAACAGAGCAGAACGAGAGGTTTACCCGTTGGTCCTACGTTTGAAGTAGATCCACGTGGAGTTCAAACTCCCTGCAACCGTCCTTCCTCTTTCACCTGAAATACAAGAAGAAACCAGCACAAAGGACAAGTTGTACAATATATTTCTACTCTATATGTTAGCGAGATTCATATAAAACATTAAATAAATCATCATAAATGCTTGTATAACAAATATTCTTCATACATTAAAGCATACACTAACACGTTTACTTCGGGAACAACATGATACTTCTGTATTATAAAAATAGTACGCACAAAAGTAAGTGGAGAGATCACCTGATCCTTCCAAGGCCTTCGCAGACCGTCGTCCGGATCCGTCCAGCCCTTGCCTCGCTAAGACTCCTTCCAAATGAGTGCATACGAGATAACATATAAAGGGATGTGTATCTCAAGGAAACAAGGGTTTCCCGAAATGAACTGGGAAAGTGCAGGAGGCACGGGGAATCAGACTTGGATAGGGAACCAACAGAGTATAATAATAATAATTCTCTCCCTCCCTTAGGCCATACATATGAGGTCCTTTTATAGTCCCTCCAAGTAGTTTCAACAGTTGGAAACAGTTGGCCACGGGCTGGGGTAGTTGAACTACCCGAGTAACTATCAACCCAGCGCGAAATTAGGGATTTTTTATATATTTTTTAACCATTAAAATGGCATACGCGGAAAAGTCTAGCTGTACTAGCGTATACACGCGAAAAAACACGGGCATAGTCGCGTATGAAGGATTTTCCACTGTTTTTAAGTGAATTTGTCCAAGTCTGTAGGAATGGGTGCCCATAAAGCCATGTAGCAATCATGAATCATGTCAAGGTGAGAAATGATGCTATAACATTTACTAGAGAAGATACCAGAATATGACATGGGTGAATTCTATGGAATTAACAAGGCACCAGAGTAGGTTCTAGATAATGTTTTGTAGCCCGGTGCGACGAACAGACCACCATTGAGATGTGACTCAGGTGACGTGGTAAACATTAACAGAGTAGCAACAGTAGATGTTGTTGCAACTGTAACATATGGTACATTCGGATATGTTGACTCATCCATGGTCAAATGACCTAGTGTATACCCTATAGGATCTATGGGAACTTGGATTGAAACAAGATGAACAAAAGAAGTGTAAGTTAATGAAGGAATAGACTTGTAAAGTTAAAGCCTCAACCCAAAATGAGTTGGAGTTGAAGGGTGTGTTTCTTGTTGAGGTTCCTCCTCAATCAAAATCAAACTAGGTAGAATAATTTCATCATCAGGCCTGAGATATATTTCAGTTGGTTTACTACTTAATAAAATGGAAGACTTGATGGCTACGATCGACTGAGGAGCGACCAATACAGGAAAAACTTCCAGTTATTCGACTTCAGGATCTAAATGTTATGGTAAAATAACAATGGGATCTAGATCAACTTCCAGTTGAACAATGTTAGGTTCTGGATGTATGGTCTCACTGATTGGATGTACAGTGTCCACAGGTAGATGTGAGGACTCTGTTTTGACGATAGTAGATAAACCAGGATGTGTAGAAAAAACACGAGACGACTTTGGTAGATGTGATGAAGATGATTCACTAGAGGTACTGATGATACTAGTTTCAATAGAAAAAGGTCACCTTCGTCGACTATAAATGGCTTCCAGTGGTAAATGTGGTTTAAGTGTTATTCTATGCAAAGGGCGGGAAAGGGGATGTTATTCTTCCATGATGACTGATTTATTTTATTACAAAAAAGAACAAACAAATAAAAGGGTGATACTAGGCAAAAGGATTACCAAGTAATTGTGAACTGCAAAATACCTCCTGGCAAACCAAGAAGTACGAGCAAACAATCTCCCCGAACTTTGTGTTCAGTGTATCACAAGTTACAGGGTGGCCGACTCGCTTACCTATGGATGGTAAGAAACCTTAATCTATCCTCCCAAATATACCCAAAGGTATGTCGAGGCCCAAGTCCTTAATAGCACTTTCTACTGCGAAACCGCACAATGAGAGCAACCCCTTATACTTTTCATACTAGAACACTACCCTATATACCTGAAGGTACGTGGACGAGCTTCGATATACTTACGTACGTGGAGTGGGATTTCACACTCGGAATGTATCACAGACAATTTAGCGATAGCTGCTATGTTTAAGGACATCGGAGCATGTCTCTAGCCTAGAACTTCTAAGTGTATCGTTAATGCTACAATGATTTCTTAGGTTGATTGAGATGAATTTTATGTTGATCTTATTTAATAGTATATCTTTCAGGTTCACTGCGTTATGTAATGGGAAATTCCTAAAATGAAAACTAAATGAGAAGCAAACTTTTAAATTCAGTTTTTCAATGAAAACCTTAGCTACTAAAGGGATAGAGAAATCGGATTTTTGAGCATACAACAAGGAGCACAAACTAAATGCAGATTTCCCTAATCTGTTCCTATGAAACACACACAATATCTAAATTCACATGCATTTTTTTCTTTTCAGTTTCCTTTAATGTGAATGAGTAAAAAGAAACTAAATGCACAATTCAATCAAACAAATGATGTCTTTTAAGAAATGAGGAATGAAAAAAAAAATTCTCTTAGGAAAACGAAGAATAAAATGACAATTCTCCTTTAGGAAATGAAGAATGAAATGACAATTTCCTTTTTGAATACAGAAAATTGATCTAATGCAAAATTTACAACTTTGGATTTAATTTTCTGATGATAAAGAAAAACAACTAATGAAACATTGAACAAACAACTATCGAAGGGAGGAAGAACAAGTAATGTTTACTAGTCTCTAAGAGCAATCAAACATCTGAGAATAGAACAGAAAATTGGCTGAAACTGAATGTAAAGACAATTTTTGATGGAATTTGGCTAGTTGAGGGGGCAAAACACCCTGTAAGGGCTGACAGTGAGTTGCAGAGCACCCCTGAATGGGAGACAGTGCTTTGCAGAGCATTGTACCCTGACCAACAATGCGTTGGGCAGAACTAAGTTTGGAAAAGAATAAGCTTAGACACACTTCTTTGGAAAATAGTACATTCAAATGACTGAAAGGATGAATTAAAGTCTACTAATGATGGTAATAAAAGACATAAACATTAGGAATGATATATTTCTCCCCAGTGGAGTCACCAATTTGTTATATGAAATTCTAATCTATGTATAAACTAGAGCTCCCTGAGTGTGGTGTTCTTTCACTCAGAACAACAGAAGAAAGAAAAATATTATTTAATCTAAGACAAATAGATTAAAATAAAGGAAATGGACCTACATGTGATCTTTTTCTCTCGTTCCTCTTCCTTTTTCGTTGTCGTCACTCTCAATCCCACTAAACCGGCTAGATCGATACCTGCAATCAAAGATAGAAGACAACAAACAACATGCAAATATATAATAACTATCTATCTTAACCAAATCAAACCGATTAGATCTGAGGATACATACACATGAGAATAAATTCACAAGATATAAGCATATATATGAGATAAAGAACATATATCTTTATTAAGAAAGTAGGAGTAGAAGATTACAACCAATAGATCGATTCATCATGAACTAGATCCAACTTCTTTTCATCCTCATCACACCAAGAATCATCTCAGTAGCTTAATAGTACTCCATCTCTCAATAATTTAGAATCCAACAACATAACACTACACAAAAGTCTTCCTCCCTAGCACTTAGATGAGTGCTCAATTTATAGGAAAATTGTAGGTTTTTTCTCAATAAATGGAATTGAATGGCTTTATAATAATATGTGAAACATGTTTCCAGGTTCAATGGTGATGGATGAACACATGTATTTGAAGTATGACACCTATGAGCTCTTATATAAGGCACTGGACATGTGGATATTCTTGGAATAATGATGATTTTGCTCGCAGGAGACCAGCGCACCTTTAAGTGTCAAGAAGTTCTGTGCACAACACCCTTGCATGGGGGTAAGTTCTCTGAAAAGAATTTAGGCCCATGATAGGGCACATTGATGATTCAATGGGTCATATAATCTATACATTAAACATTGAAAATCTCATGAATTAAATCAATCAATGGAATGACTCCTCTTAGGGCATGAAGCAACTTAATTAGGGCATGATAGACGATGCCCAAATTAACTTGTAGCAGCTGCCCCCTAAAGCATGAAGTCAAAATAATGATAATATTTGGATGAGATGCTTTACAATGTGATGAGTAGGATCTGAAGTGGATGGTGACCTGCATCAATTTGCAATACATTACATCATGATATCTTACATCTTGGACATGAATTGCTGAGGGAGTTATACCCATGCTTAGCACATAAACTATCATAACATGTACATAAATCAGAAATTTGTCTACAAATATAGACATGCCTAAAGATATAGGCCCATGTTTGATGACCATCTGTATGTAAAGCCATCATACGATTGATGTGGTATAGTTCTTCAAATCGCAGCCTAGATGGATGAAAATAGATCCGGGCTCTTCTATCTTGTTTACTCGACCATTCAAGTAGAATTCTAACCATGAAAATATGTGATATGAATTCAAACATGGGAAGACATTGTCTGATTACTAGCTGCTGATATAGCTTCGATAATAGTGAAAAAGGAACCCCTGGAGTCTTCTTTCAGCTCTTTTCAGACTCTGATAATGTGAAAAGATTGTCGAGCACTTGTCTTTTTGAGCTCGTTAAAGTAAATGAATTGATATCTACTCAGTATATGTTTAACAATTTTCCGGACTGAGATAGATTGTTTACAAAAAAGGAATACCTTGGTTAAACATTACCAAAGAGGTTCTCTCAGATATTATTTTACACTTTTTTGGATCTAAGTGACAAATTTACAAAAAAGTACTTTTGGAGTTCTCTTTCGTCCTCCTTTTCATACTCTCTAAATATGAAAAAGGACCGAGATATCACTGTCGTTAAGATCGTTAAAACATAAAATAGTGACGGGCTTGTCGATCATGGAAAGAATCGAGTTTCATTCATCGCTAGACTCATTAAATTATTAAATAGTGATACATTATTTGCCCGAAGGGTTGAATTATAGATCAAGAAAATGTTATCCTCCTCAAGCTTATTAAAAAATAAAGAGGTATTGGTCGACAAATTACCGGGGAAAATTTGGGAAAAGTAAGCAAAGTTTCTTTTTTGGTAACAAGTCGCTCTTGAACATGACACTTCTTTCACTCCATGTCTGTGACTGTTTGGGTTGGGTAATCATCTTAACGGTTCATTCACACCTGTGGTTCATCATAATTTCACTTCAGTTTTGGCTCAATGCTGCCAACTCATTACAGTGTCGCCGATATGTTCAAGAGAAGTCATCCAGTGATTTAAAAATCATCCTTCTGCAATACTCATAAACCTTCATTTTCATGACCATCATCCCTGAAAATTGCTATATCAAGTCATACCATTGTCTCCGAAATTAGTAACTCCAATTTTGCAATAAGGTGAATTCTTGTTGACAACAAATCAATATCCAGGAAGTTCACTTAGAAACATCAGATTCCAGTACCATGAGGCTTGTTACAACATCGACAATATCCTCGCTTCCAGATTTTTGACCGAAATATTTTGTTTGGAATTCGACATCAAATCATCTATTCACACCTTATGAAATGTACTGCAGTACCTTGAGGGCCATTGACATTAATGGTGGTTGTCTCGCGTTTGTTAACAGCACACATCATTGGTTGGTAATCAAACGATGTCTTTTCATGTTTGATTACAAATCATATATTCGCATGGCTAGACTTGTACTCGATTGATCGAGTGAATGAGATAAGAAGATACCGGATCTAGTTTCAGCCATCCGGGATGCGATTTCAGGATATTTGTACACATCATCTATACGGTGACCTTACATACATATTGTCATCCAAACATGGGCCTATATTTGTAGGCATGTCTGCATCTGGGCAACATTCCAATGTATACAACTTTCTCAATTATGTACATGTTATTAGATTGTTTATGTGTTGAACATGGGAATGCCTACCCTTAGCAATTATGATCAAAAGAGGATATATCATGATGTAATGTATTGTAATATTTATGCAGGTGACCACTTCACTTTGTTTCCAGACTCATCACAGTGTAAAGCATCTCAATCAAATGTTCTTATTATTTGGATCTCATGCTTTAGGGGGAGATTGTTCTAGGTAAATTTGGGTGGCATTCCCAATGACTTGGTTAACTGGGCATCATCTCCGGGACCAATGATCAAGGGTCTATGATTCCATATCATTTCAGTTGCTACATGCCCTAAGACAAGAAACAAGATAAATCAAGCAAGACTTTCATCAAGCAAAGGTTTCCATGGTTTGAAGCTTATTATATAACATATGAGAGCTCACCAACACAGGCTCTAAGGGACCTAAGTGTGTTGCATATGTAGGTAGCCCCATGCAAGGCTGCTCTGCAAAGCACTTCCCGACATTCAGAGGTGTGTTGGTCACATTGGGAGAGAAATTCTCATTGTTTTGGAATCTCCACTTGACCAGTGCCTTCTAGAATAGTTCACATGTGTCAAGCTTCGGATCCAAGTGTCCATTTGACATCTACATGACTGGAAACATGTCTTGCCTATTATTGTAAAGTCATTGATTGCAAAAAAATCTACAATTCATCTATAAATTGAGCACAAATCTAAGTTCTTGAGAGGAAGAATTTGAGTAGAGAAATGCTGGAGAACTTTCAATTAAGAGCTAGATTTGTGAAGCTGCTGCTCGAGAGATTTATACTGTGATGAGGCTTGGGAACGTTGTTGGAAGGTCACTTCAAATCAATCACTAGGTTGTAACCTCTCCTTCTATCATCAATAAAGAGTACTGCTTATTTTTCCCTATATGCATCTGTATTAGATTTGATTTTCCATATTGCAAGATCTTAGTTGATGTGTATGGTTTATGCTTTAATGATTTAGCTAACTAGCTTGAATAGATATCTATATTATTGCATCTTCTACAGTTTCAGTGTTCTTTATTGTAGGAAGCATTCAACCCAAAAATCGCTTGAATTTGATGTTGCAACAGAAGTGACAGAAGGAGCCATTTGGAAGCGATTGAACAAGTAAGCCTCCAATCCTTTCTGTGTATATATTATGAGTTAGGAAAAATAGTTGTATAGCCATTCACCTATTTTTCTAGACTAGCACCTATCTAGGGAAGCGTGATTTATCCGTAATTCACAATTCTGGCCCAACACTTCCAACAAAGATCCATCTTGTCCTTCCAAGATATATAATTCAAACTACCCTTAAGGGCATATTCGAGTCTCAATCCATAGAAGGACATCATGATTTGCTACTGGTCCTGAAGAATAAATATGAAAATTCGATTCACTCGTTCAAGAAAAAATCATGTTCTTCTCCTCTATTGTGATTCTTGCTCCAATAACATGTAGAAAATTCACATAGATTCAATTAATTATGTAATATTCTAGAAAAAAATAATAAATCAATTCTACAAATTATGGAAACCAATTATGATCACACAATCACATGAAAAATACAGAGAAAGAATGTCAATCGCAGAACACAATTTTTTATCTAGGGAAAGCCTCAGCTAAAAACCCCGCTATTTTTATATTACATAAATTCAAGAACATGAAACAATATAATGTGATTTCCCTTCCTGAGAAAACCTCTGCACTCTGTTGACTGTCTCACACTGATCCCAACAATTTTGGTCCAATATTTAACCACTTCCTTTCCTCTTCCTGACTAACCTTGTTTAAGAATTCCTCGGCTAATTGAGCCCCTATTAATTAGGAAATTCACATCAATTATTTTGCAATAAATCCAAGGAATGTTGATGAACTCATGCATCAGCTATACAATTTTCTAATTATACAACTGATAGTTCTCTTCCCTTTAACTCCAATCTCAACTGGGTCACTCTTATAACTGAAATGTAACAACTATTTAAGTGAATTACATGTGAATTAAATCAGATTTAATTCACTGGACCTCTCACTAGTTCCTCCATGAGTTATAACTAGTTAAACTTATTTTAACTCAAATAATTGAGTTAACTAATTACAACTCACAAGTAACTCAAACAGGGATCCTAAAAAATAGTAGACACCATACATGCCTCTAGTTTGACCCTCAACTCAAATTAATTGAGCCAAATAAGTCTTCCTGGCTCATTTAACACTGACAAGTTGTCATGTGATGTGGAATTACAATTTACTTCTAATTTAATTAAGGGAAATTAAATTAGAATCCTTCTTGATGCCATTTTCAAGATTTATTGTTGCCAATTTCAACAAGATCAATGAAAATTAACATGGTATTAGAGCCACAGTGAATAAAATCTCAAAGAGACAAGAGATAAGATCAATTATCTTTGGAAGAAGTTGAAGGGGCCTACTTGACTTGGACAAGACGTCTTCGTCTTTCTTCAAAGATAATGAGAAGTTGGGTGCCTCATCTAACTTTGTTTCTTGGAAGTTATAATAGCTGACAACGATGTTTTAGAATATGTGCAAGGAAAGGTGCCTAAGCCTCTAGTGAATGATTCCTCTACTTTCGAGTCCAAGTACAATAAAGGTGAGCTCAAAGCCAGGAAAATTCTCATTGATTGTTTGCGAGATCATTTTATTGTTTATTTTGGTAGATTGAGGAAGTCTAAGGATATTTCTGACAAGTTGGTTAGAACTTATGAATTCAAAAACTTGAACCATATCCTCTACTTGAAAAATAAACTCGAAGAAATGAAGATGAAAAAGGGGGAATTCATGCAATCCTATATCATGACAGTATCCTACGGGATCAATTTTAGTCTGCTCGTGAACAAATATTTGATAGAGAGTTGGTGGTGGTGACTCTTCAAAGTCTTCCTCCTATTTGGGAAACATTCCTTACTATTCTAACTAACAATGATGTTCTTATGATATTTTATGACCTCGTGGGTAAATGCACTCAAGAGGAGACTAGCATTATTTCCAGAGGAAGGATTCAAAAGCATGAATAAGGAGAGCCCTTTGCATTTTATATTCAAGAAAATAAGATAAAATGAAGAGGAATACCATCTAGTTCGAGAATGCATCCCCCTCAATCAAACGATTATAATAGAATACATAAATATTGAATGTTATAATTTCCACAAACATGGTCATTATGCTCTTGACTTCCCAAAGAAGAGGATTATCCAAGGTCTAATTACAACAACAATCGTATCTTCAACAAAAATAGGTTCAACAATAGAAGAATAATTGATGATTGAAGAAGAGGAGATTATAGACAAAGAAGAGGTGATAAGAGAATAAGGGATAGTCCTCAAAATACCATCATCTTCAAAATAGTTCAAGGAACCCCAGTTCTGACTATAATGTAGCTTATAGTTAATCTGAATATATTCTTATTTCCAAGTAGCTTATAGCCAATATGAATATTTTCTAATTTCTACTCTTTCTAGTTCTTCTCTTCCATATTCGTATGAGATTTGTAGATAGTGGGGCTTCTAAACACTTTTCTATATATCGGAAATTTCTCTCTAACTTGGTTGAGATGGAGTCAAATTTGAAAATAATCCTTGGAAACAACACTACTAATCTTGTGAAGGGTTTTGGTTTCGTAAAATTTCATTTGGAATTTTGGGAATCTATTCTTCTTCATGATGTGATGTGCCTTTGGTATATATTTCTACCTTGGAGGACAAGGGTATGAGGGCAGCTTTCAAAAGATGAAAATTTCTTACCTAGCCTATAGAATCTTGCATGAGGGATTCTTTGAACTTGGGATCCAAGTTGAATGACTCTATAGAGTCAATGGGAGGCCTCTACTAACAATGTTCCATGACATCAATCATCAAATTTAGTTATGGCACCGATGTTTGGCACATCTACATTATGAAGCCCTAGCGAAATTGAAGAAGTTAGACTCTCAGATGTCTGATGTTCAAGCTATTCATGATGGAGTATGTATAATATGTGCTAGTGGAAAGAAGACAATGGGACCATTCCCCTCTAGCAAGAACAAGACCAATGATATTCTTCAACTCAATTCATTATGACCTATGTGGACCTATTACTGTGAACTCTATTGGTGAACATCTCTACTACACAATATTCATTGAAGATTTCTCTAGGAAGACATGGATATAATACTTGAAGCATAAGGATGAGGCTTTTGATATGTTCAAGGACTTAAAGGCACTGATATAAAATAAAACTGGGAATAAAATCAGAGGCTTCAAGTTCAACAATGGTGGAGAGTATATGGAAAATGAATTCATTGACTTTTTCAAGCAAGATGGAGTCAAGAAGGAAACCATTGTACCTTAGAACCCTAGGCAGAATGGAGTGGCTGAAAGAAAGAACGGGTCCATTGTGGAAGCTGCCCAAGCTATGATGCATGATCTAAAGTTGGTGAAGTTCATATGGGGAGGAGATACAAATACAGTGGCCTATTTACAAAACAAGGTTCCTCATCACGCTTTGGATAAAAAGACTCCCGAAGGAGTCTTCATAGGAGTGAAGCCTGACATTAGACATCTCAAGATATTTGGATGTCCCATATACTTCCATCTACCAAATTAAAAGAGGACCAAGCTAGAAGCCAATCAAAAGAGAGGTACATTTGTTGGATACTGTGAAAATTATAAAGCATTTAGAATATACATTGAGTCAAAGGAAAATAGAGCTTAGGATGGATGTAACATTTGATGAATATGTTTCCCTTCGAAGAGAAAGAGACCTTCTTCCACCTCCTCCCATTGATAAGAGAGACAATAACATGGGCTTACTAGAAGGTCCTTCTATGCGAGAATCTGAGAAGGACATAGTTGATGATCCCATGGAACCTATGGACCCCTTCGGCCCTCCTTGTAGAAATTTTTATTTTCCCACCTCGGTTTTCAGTTTCACCTTATTTCTCCAATTAGTTAAATGCCCTTTCCCATAACCTTACATTCAACAAGCTGGAAAATAAATATTTGTTGAAAACACAAATTCTAGAAAATTTTCACAATGCTGGAAAATGCAGAAATAAAAAATCAGCAGACACAAATAGCCATTCAACACATTTTAACATAGTGATTTTTGGTCAAGGTGACCCTGGAAAAACCCCCTACAACTCTTTGGGAAAACCAGTTTGAAAGCTCCTTTTTATTTCTGGAAAAATGCTTTTTATAGGGAGAGAAATACTTAGAAAAATCAGCAAGTACAAATTACAACTTATCTCGTTTTCCATGCTTTACCACCACCTCGAAATATGTGCAAAAATCAAAAGAGAATAGCAATAAATGTTTTACGACATCCTCGATTTTTGTGGCCATAATTTTTGCAATAAATTTCGTTGTACGGCCTCCTCTATTTCTGCAAGCAACAATTAAAGTTGTTGTATGGAATCTCGAGTTTCGTGCCAAAAAATAGCAGAAAACAATTGTATGAAATCTGCCTTGAAATTCATGCCAAAAAAACCAGCCTTCTTCTCCTCGAAAACTGAGCCAAACTTGTTGTATGGCCTCTTGGGAAATGTGACAAAAGTTATTGTACGGTCTCTAGAAAATCGTGCAAAAAACTTCCTTGGAATGTGTGCCTCTCCTAGCTATATAGACTTGTTGAAATCTTGCCTTGGAATGCGTGCCAAAGTGCTGCCTCTTTCTCCTCACTACCCAGAAATATCCCTTGCTCTCTTTCTCTCTTTCTTCCAATCTGCTCATGAAATAATGAATGACCTTTTCCTCCTTTTCCTCCTTTAACCTAACCCTAAGTGACTTTTGGGGAATCCCTAAATCTAATGGCTGAAATAGCTTTAGATCTAGGGCTGAGATTAAATGCTTATTTAAATCTCACTTTCTATTTTTTAATTCACCCCACTTTAATAAAGACCCACTTAGTCATTTATTTCCAAAGTCACTTTTCCTTTCTAATTTTACATTCACTTTATTAAAGTCACTTTAAAATTAGACTTTAGTAACTTTATCACTTAAAGTCACTTTTAAATTAGATTTGACTTTATAACTTTATAAAGTCACTTTAGGAGAAAAATTAAATTCTTTTGGACACTTTTCCCCGGGCCAAAGATCAAAGCCTTAGGGAACCATCTGTCCTCTGGTAACCAAATTTCAACACTCCCTCTTACCGAGGAAGGTGTTTCTCACCACACCCATCTTGTCTCTGAAGTAGACATGCTTGCCCCGTGGTAAGGCTTTGGTAAGAATATCTGCAACCTACTCATCAGTGGGAATATACTCAAGCTTCACAGCTCCTTTCTGAACATAGTCTCTGATGAAATGATATTTGATCCCGATATGCTTTGACCTGTCATGAAATATTGGATTCTCCATGAGTTTAATGCAACTCTGATTATCACAGTAAATCACTGAAGGTCTCAACGGCTGACCAAACAAGCCAAACAACATCTTGCGAAGCCAGATGGCCTCACAACTAGCTAGACTGGCTGCCATATACTCTGCTTCCGCTGAACTCAATGCTACTGACTGCTGCTTCCGGCTGAACCATGACACCACTGCCGAACCCAACCCAAAACAACACCTTGAAGTGCTCTTCCTATCAGAAGCACAACCTGCCCAATCAGAATCAGTGTAACCTGCCAATCTCACTCCATCCCCCTGCCTATAATCCAGACCATACTCCACTATCCCCTGCAAGTATCGCAAAATGTGTTTTGCAGCAATCCAGTGAACCTTCCTAGGCTCACACATAAACTGACTCATCGTGTTGACTGCAAAACATATATCTGGTCTGGTGTTGACCAAATACATCAAGGAACCAATCAACTGTCTATACAATGTGGGATCCACCAACTCGGAATCCAAAGCATGAAGCTTCTTCCAGTTGGTGATCATTGGTGTCGACATGGGTTTACAATCCTCCATGTGGAATCTGCCAAGGATGTCCACAATATACTTCCCTTGCCCCAGGAAGAAATGCCCCTCCTCCTGCCACACCTCCAAACCCAAAAATTAATGCATCAAGCCGATGTCCTTCATCTCAAACTCCGCCGCAAGATCTCTCTTGCAGTGCTCTATGAGTCTCTTTGCACCTGTAATGACCAAGTCATCCACCTACAGCACCAGAATGAGAGGCTCCTCACCTATCACAATATAGTAAAGGTTCGGATCTGCCTCACTCTTTGTGAAACCCATCTTCTGCAAGTATGTATCTATCCTGGAGTACCAAGCTCTGGGAGCTTGCTTTAGGCCATAAAGGGCCTTCTTCAGTCTGCACACATGGGACTCCTTCCCATGCACCTCAAAGCCCTGTGGCTGCTCAATGTACACCTCCTCCTATATGAAGCCATTGAGAAATGCGGTCTTCACATCCATCTGGTGGATCTTCCAACCCATCTCTGCTGCTATCGATATAATGGAGCGGATCAAAGTATATCAAGCCACGGGAGCGAAGGTCTCCTCATAATCAACTCCCTCTACCTGGGAGAACCCTCTAGCCACAAACCTCGCTTTGAATTTCTCAATGCTGCCATCTGCAGCATGCTTTACCTTGTAAATCCATCTGGAAGTAACCACGGATTTGCCCTCAGGCCTCGACACCACCTCCCAAACATCATTCTTCATGATAGAAGAATACTCCTCATGCATGGCCTCTCTCTAGACCTACTGGCTAGTTGCCTCCTCATAGCTAGAAGGCTCAGAGTCAAGGATGTTGGCAACCATTGCCATATAGCTACAAAACCTCTCAGGTGGTCTTCTCTCTCTGAATGGCCTCTTAGGCCCAACAACAAATGTGGCCTCTCTCAAGGTGTCCTGAAGACACTTGGGCTTCCTCTTCCCTGAGCACACTTCTCCCACTGGAGAATGAAACTCCTCCTCCTCATCATCAGGAGCCTAAACTCCTGAATATCTGTCTGCTCTCCTCCTACCTGCACCTGAACCTATAGATGTTGAAGTACTGTGTGAAATGTCCATTAGTGGACTCCTTAGTGAACTGCTATGCGGACTGCTCTACACGCTACCCGAAGCACCATCCCTTTGACTCTGCGAGCCACTTCTCACTAACGGACCAGACACCATAATCAATGTACCTTTGGATCCTCCTGATCCCTGCCCACTGGATTCTTGCGACTGACTCAGCTGCTCCTGAGGGTCTGGATGATCCAGATACTCTAACTCCCGTGACCTCCTGAAGGTTGTGTCCTCCTCAAACTTCACATCCGGCCTGAAAACAACTCTCCTTTGTGTGGGAATATAATTCTGAAAGGCCTTAGAGGTCTCACTGTAGCCCATAAAGACACCCTTCTCTGTGGTGGGCTCTATTTTGGTCCTCTTCTCCTTGGGTATGTAAGAGTATGCAATAAACCCAAAGATACGAAGATGACCAATATCAGACTTCTTCCCAGAAAAATCCTCCTCCAGAGTCATATGCCCCAAGGCACGATGAGGACTCCTTTTCTGCAAATAAATAGCAGTGTTGTAGGCCTCTGCCCACAAAAAAAAAGGCAACCTCTGATCATGTAACATGGCTTTGGCAGCCCATCCGATGGATTTGTTCTTCCTCTCCGCCACCCGTTCTGTTGGGGGTTGTAAGGAACATTGAACTCCCTCCTAATGCCTGCCTCCACACAATATTAAAAAAACTCTCCAAGGGTGTACTCTCCTCCATTGTCTGACCTCAGGGACTTGATCTTCCAACCTGTTTGAGTCTCCACAAGAGCTCTGAACTCTTGAAACCGCTTGAAGACCTCACTCTTTTTCTTCAAGAAATAAATCCAGGTCCTCCTGGAGTGATCATCAATGAATAATACATAATACTCATATCCACTCAAGGAAACATGAGACATCTGACTGCTCACATCAGAATGAATCAAATCAAGTATCCCAGTCACTCTGTTGTCACTGCTAGGAAAAGGGGATTTGGAAAATTTTCCCATCACACATCCTCTGAAAGTATCAAAGTGATCAGTACTGAAATCTGGCACACCTGTAGTGATCTCATACAATTTTTCAAGGCTCCATGATACATGTGCCCCATCCTGTGGTGCCAAATCTCACACAGCTTAGAACTACTAGCTCTATTTTTGGTACTACTGCTCAATGCAAAAAGGGGCTGAAATGCAAACTTGTACACCTTTGCATGGCATACTCCTATCACTCTGGCTGAATCAGCTGGAGCACCCCTGGGATATATCAACACCTGTCCTCTCATGAAAAATATCTCATATCCTCTATCCTCCAATTCTGAGACAGATATGAGGTTCTTCCTCATCCCTGTCACATAAAGAACATCTGACACCTTCAAAGGAGGTTTGGGTTCCCTATCAAATGTCAGTGTCCCCACACCGACTTCTCTAACAACTCTGTCATCACCGAGTACTACCTCTATATCAGTGCCACTCTCTGAAATCTCTGAGAAGTACTCACGAACTCCTGTCATATAACGTGAAGCCCTACTGTCCACATACCATATACCCCAAGATGCTCCGCTAGTCAAAGGAAATGCATGCTCCCTCTGAACCTCCATGCCAGGTGATCATGCACTAGTGGACTCACAAGCAATGAACTCAAACTCCCGGTCAAAGCGATCTGTGAAGTCCTACCTCTGCTGATGCTGCCATGTTTTGGCTCTTCCCCTTCTTCTTCTTCTCTGGACACACAACTGCATAGTGTCCCATATTCTGACAATTCCAACACTTCACCTTGGAATAGTCCTTCTGTGTGTTACCCTGTTTACCTTTACCTTTGCCTTTGCCCCCACCACTGCTTGTGGAAGCTTGCTTCTTTCCCTTGCATCTCTTGCCTCCTGCCAATAGTGCTACATCCTCATACTGCTCAACTGGCTTGGCTACCCCAAGTTGACCCTTCCTGATTACTATCCGAATGAAATCATCCAAAAACCTCTCCCATGTGGGAAGGGTATCACTTGCACAAAACCCCATCAGCAAAGTTTAACCATGAACTGGGGAGGAAATTCACTACAATCTGCACCAACTCATTGGAAGGAATGGCCTCTCCAACTACTACCAACTCATCTCTCACATTAGTAATCTTTGTGAGATATCCAGCTGCACTATCAGTCTTACCCATCTTAATGGTCTTCAGCTTCTCCCTTAGGACCATTTTCCTGTTCTCATTAGTACTCTGGTAGAGATTGGTCAATGTTGTCCACATATCATGAGCATTTCCCTTTCCTCTCACATGAGGAAGGCAATGGTCTTTGATTCCATCTAGAATCAGTCTCTTACCCTTGTTATTATTTTTATTATATGCTGCCAACTGAACAACACTAGTAGGCACAACAAAAGGGTGTTGTGTGGTATGCACCATGACATCCTAGACTTCTGCCTCCTCAAAGATACTCTACATCCTCTCCTTCAAAACACTGTAGTTTCTATGCCCATCCAACCTATCTGCCATCCTCAATCCCAATGACATCCTTTCTATCCTAAAAATTGAAAATAGCACTGCTGTAGTAAAGATAAAATTTCTGTGTGTGAAAAATCAACTTGCTAGAATTTTCTGAGTGAAAAATCAACAGACTGTATTTTTCTTCTTTTCTGTCCCAAAATGCACTTTCATCACCCAAGCTCTGATACCAAAAACTGCCTTGGAATGTGTGCCTCTTCTAGATATACGGGCTTGCTGAAATATTGTCTCGGAATGCATGCCAAAGTGTTGCCTCTTTCTCCTCACTGCCCATAAATCTCCCTTGCTCTCTTTCTCTCCTTCTCCCAATCTTCTCATGAAAGAATGAATGAACTTTTTCTCCTTTTCCTCCTTTAACCTAACCCTGAGTGAACTTTGGGGAATCCCTAAATCCAATGGTTGAAATAGCTTTAGATCTAGGGTTGAGATTAAATGCTCATTTAAATCTCACTTTCTATTTTTTAATTCACCCCACTTTAATAAATACCCACTTAGTAATTTATTTCCATAGTCACTTTTCCTTTCTAATTTTACATTGAATTTATTAAAGTCACTTTAAAATTAAACTTTAGTAACTTTATCACTTAAAGTCACTTTTAAATTAGATTTGACTTTATAAATTTATAAAGTCACTTTAGGAGAAAAATTAAATTCTTTTGGACACTTCTCCCTAGGCCAAAGATTAAAGCCTTAGGGAACCACTTATCCTCCGGTAACCAAATTTCAACACTCCTGGGTTATCGAATTGCCATAACTGTTGAAAGATGGAGGGGTAGCTGAGTCTAAATCAATACATTGTCCCTAGAGAGGAAATCAATTAAAAAAAAATGGAATCTAGTTGAAGTAATGACTTACTTTGGGCATTGACAAAAATGCTTAGAAGTTTGCCAATATATCTTTCTTAATAAAATTCTAATTTATAATTTGTTTAATGGTAAAAATTCATTAACAAGGTTAACCAAAAATTTTAAATTATTTGAGTATAAGTTTCTACCTCTTATTCATTGAGCTTCTAAAAATGTACATATTCTCAATAGCTTTACATAAGAAAAGGTTAAAAAAGCTCTAACGTTTGTGTGTGATAGAGCGTAGGCTTATCTCAATGGATTTTGTCAAAACCTATTAAGAACAAGTTCAATTTGGTTAAAAACAAGGAGAGAAGTACATACCAATATGACCAAATAAACTCAAATGAATAAACTGTTATCAAAAGTATGAAATTTAGTTAACACCCTCAACATCAAATCAAAAGAAAACCATAATGAAAAAACATGATGAAAACATCAATTATAATTTATAAATTCGAGGGTATCATAAAATAAATTTCAGTAGCTGTTGCGCACATCAATTAAATTCCCTACATATAACTTCACCGTCCAAAAAATAAGAGAAGTAATGCATGTATAATTGTTTCATCGTCCACAAATTCAGATCTTACAAGTAGATCCACGGCCTCTTTTGATAAAAGCAGTAGTAGCATTGGAGTGAGGTTTGAGCCACCCTCTTAGCATGGATGGCGCATAGGTACAGGTTTGTGTAAGACACCAACAAGGTATGCCTCTGCCACTTTTTGCAGCACTGCCAGAGCCGAGAGGCAGAATTTGACGTTTCTCTTCTTGAAATCTCAAGCGATTTCTCTCAGGATTTGGGTGGCCTTATGATGCTTTAAGCTCTCACACAGGACAACAATAGCACTTGTGAGAGGCTTCTTCAATGACTTCCCTTTCCATTCCCTTCTTCCTTCCACTTTCCCTTCCGGTAGAGCATTCAACACCACTGTAGTCATCTCACTATCAGACATTACTTCTCCCAATTTCTGCAGTTATTCTCTTATTTTATAAATCGTCATAAAGTATGAAGTGATTCCTTCCTCTCTTGAAAATTTCATTTTGTATATTTCTTGTCTCAGAGAGATTTCTTCTCCTACAGTACTCACAGAGAATAGCTCCACTAGTTTCTCATATATTTCTTTTGCAGTTTTCAGTTTTGATACATAGGGTATAAGTGAGTCCTTAATGGATTCTATGAGAATCCTATGGGCTCTGATTTCTCATTTCATGCACTTGGCATGAGCTGGAGCATATTCTTTTGAGGGTTGAATTGTAGATCCTTTGATGTATTCTATAACTTTGTCTTCAATTATATTCAAATTTGTCCTCTTCTTCCATGCACTAAAGTTTGATGACCCAACCAATTTGTTGCTTTCTTTGCAACACGTCATTTTGACATATTTAGATAAGATCATAGATACTTACTTGAGTAGGATCACTTCCTCCTTCTAGAATCTTCTTTGATGATGATGAAGATAGGAACTCCTTCTTAGAATGAGTTCTCCAATGTAGGTGTTTGTGAATCCTTCATCATAAAGGATGTCCTCCAAAAAGATGAAATCCCTTCCAACAATGTATTGAATATAAATATTTGATGACAAATATTATCTTTTTGATTAGTGGATCTTTTGAAGAATCTTCCTTGAAAAATTTTCTCATCTTTTAACCCAAACTTTGATCTTTTCTTCCTTGAGTGTCTTCTTGTCAAGTAGCCCTTGTGTTCATCACCTTAACTCTGATACCATGTTGAGAATTTGGTAGGGTGGTGATTAATTCAATTCTCTTTTTGATAATTACTTGTGAGATTACTCTTTATACTTATGTATTCTTTTATTATATTATTATGTATTTCATCAAGTCAATTACCACAAAACACAAGAGACACAAAATTAGGCTCTTTGAACCAGGGCCAAAACCTCTCCCTCTTGGAGAGGAAAACCCACAAGAAATTCTTCTTATATACTTTTAGTTGACAAGTACCATGACCATGGCACAAAACCTTGACATATGTATGCCTCCAATACATTCTCACTACTTCTTCAATCACTCCTTGAGCTTATCCTTCTTTCTTGTGGAACCGTTTAGCACAAACCTTAGAGAACTCTGTCTCTAGCCCTCCTTTACTTTGAATCCTTCTTCTTATCTATCTTTATGCCCAAAATAGAGATACAAGTTACTTCACCTCAGATCCTTCTTGAACATATGTATCCTCCCTTTTCTCGTTTTATTCTCCAATCCTGAAGCTCGCATTGAACTCAGACTTGTATTCCACATTAGATGTTGTTCCCTACTTTAGACTATCCATATTCCTTGCTACAAATTAATCACAGAATTTGTCTTGCATTTATTGCAAGTATATATCATCGAATTGACCTCAGACCTATCCACATTATTCTACTGTCTTATTCAACACATTAACACTGTTGAACACAAACCTTATCTGCACTTGTCTTTTGCTCTTCCACAGTCCCAACTTTGCACTTTCTTCAAACTTATTCACACTATTATATCACATAGACATGCACAAATATATTAAAAAATGAACCACAATCTCTCCTTATATATACATGACATGTATTCTTTATTCAGCCAACATGAAGGGATTCTTGTGAGCCGACTTGTGCAAGAGTATTGACGCCGACTTTTTTATTATCTTCAATGCTGAACTTAAGCCACATTTTGAGCTATGATATGAAGGTTTATGAGACAGGGTATAGAGGCATAGAAGAGTGATTTTGAATCATCATAAACATTAATCTTTAATACATTTATAACCAGAAGAAAATTCCCTAAAGGACATCAAGAAGAAGTCCTTAGACCTAAAATAAAGCATTTCTCATGAAACCCATGAGGCAAGCATACCAAAAATATATTTTATTATATTTTTCTTCTTTATAAATTCATAATTACATAGTCAATATGAATACCGATCCTATTTACACTTTTTAACAAAATTGGCCCTCACAGAGCTGAATTATGACAACATTGAATAAGCTACATTAGATCAAATCATTGAAACAAGACAAAGTATACCCTCAAATAACCCATCCAACTCTACTAGGTCATCAAAGTTGGACAACTTCTTCACCAAGAGACAATTTATGTGGAATTTTCCCCACCTAATAAGGGAACTCATTGCAATGGAGACCATTTATTCTTAGGGGGGAGGATTGATCTTGGTGGATATTGGTGGCCATATAGCCACTGCACTAGCTCATAACACAATTCTACATCTTGGTAGTTTTTTTATAGTTTTCGGATTTTAAACTTCCCAGGACATTTTGAGGCCCTACATGATTTTTGTTTGATGTGGAACAAGACCCCTTCTATAGTGATAGGAAAATATTGGGTCACTTTGAAGTGTGTAATTCCCGACTAGACATTTCGAACATGGTACCAAAAATTCTATACAAATATTGTATGCAAAAGTTATGACCCTGGAAATTTGAGCTTCTCCACATGTCAATAGATGGTAATTTAACCTAATACATGTCAATAGATGGTCCCTTGAGGGGAAATCAATTTAAAAAAAAAATGGAATCTAGTTAAAGTAATGACTTGCTTTGGGCATTGAAAAAAATGCTTAGAAGTTTGCTAACATATCTTTCTTCAATAAAATTATAATTTATAATTTTTTTAATGGTCAAAATTCATTAACAAGGTTAACCAAAAATTTTAAATTATTTGAGTATAAGTTTCTACCTCTTATTCACTGAGCTTCTCAAAATGTACATATTCTCAATAGCTTTACATAAGAAAAGGTTAAGAAAGCTCTAACGTTTGTGATAGAGCGTAGGCTTATCTCAATGGAGTTTGTCAAAACCTATAAAGAACTAGCTCACTTTGGTTAAAAACAAGGAGAGAAGTACATACCAATATGACCAAATAAACTCATGCTTTCTCATATATAAATGAATAAACTATTATCAAAAGTATGAAATTTAGTTAACACCCTCAACATAAAATCAAAAGACAACCATAATGAAAAAACCTATTTAAAAAACATTATGAAAACATAAATTACACTTTATAAATTTGAGGGATGACCTAATGCCCAATGTTGAAGGACCTATGGATCCCATTGATCCACCTCCTTCAAATAAGAGAAGACCCTCATGGCTCAGGGATACTCTTGCATATTCTGAGAGACATATTGCCCTAAGGGGGAGATTACATGAAAGCAAGAAGCTAAAGAGATACCAAGGGTATCTAGAATCCATGAGTACGATAGTACAATCTGAGCCTGGATCATTTGAACAAGTCGTTAAGCATAAATTTTGGAAGGATTTTATGCATGAATAATATGAGTCCATTATGAAAAATGATGTCTAGGAAGTGGTCCCGAGACCGGAGGACAAATCTTTTTTCACCTCAAAATGGCCCTATAAGATCAAGCATGGATATGATGGAAGTGTTAAAAAGTACAAGATGAGATTTGTTTCCGAAGGCTTCTCTCAAAAATAAGGCATAGATTATGATGATATATTTGAACCTGTGGCCCTCTATACCACCATCCGATCTATTATTTCCCTTGCTGCAAGGGAAGAATGGAGTCTACATCAAATGGATGCGAAGAGAGATTTTCTACATGGTTCTATAAAGGAATAGGTATATGTGGAGAAAAATATAGGGTTCAAAGTCCAAGATAGAGATGCCCATGTATGCAGGTTGAAGAAAGCCCTCTATGGGTTGAAGCAAGCCCCAAGGGCTTGGTATGAGAGGATAGATAGCTACTTGATGAAGCTAGGCTTCACTTGAAGTAATGTTGATCTGAACCTTTATTTTAAGGTCGATAGAGAAAGACCTCTCATTTTGGTTCTCTATGTGGACGATCTCTTCCTCACAGGTGCCGACCCTCTCATTCATCAGTGTAAGAGGGAGCTAGCTTCTGAGTTTGAGATGAAAGACATAGGACTGATGCACTAATTCCTAGGCTTGGAGGTCTGGTAGAGGCCAGACAAGATTTTCATTTCTCAAGGAAAATATGTTGTGAAGTTGCTAGAGAGATTTGGTATGGTGGATTGTAAGTCTATGTCGACACCGGTGGAACTCAACTTCAATAAGTTGTGTGGAAACACTGCTAGGATCGTACTAGCAAATCCTATCAAGTATTGACAACCCATGGGGGCCCTAATGTTCTTAGTGAACTCTCATTCGAATGTATGTTTTGTAGTGAACACTTTGAGTCAACATATGGTTGATCCTCATCACATTCACTAGATTGGTGCCAAGAAACTATTGAGATATCTTCAGGGCACAATCAACCATGGGTTGAGATACACTGCTGGGAGTTTGAGACTCCATGGATATACTGATGTCGATTGGGCTGGAAGTGTGGTGGATCGCAAGATCACATCTAGATGTTGCTTTGCCTTGGGTTCTTCTTCGATATCTTGGATGAGCAAGAAGCATAAGCCAGTGGCTTTGAGCACCATTGAGGCTGAATATGTTGTAGCAAGTATGGCCTATTGTGATTTTTTTTGGTTGCGAAAGCTCTTCAGTTAGCTGTTTGGGCATGTGCTAGATAACATTGTTATCCTTTGTGATAACCAGAGTGGGATTTTTCTTTTTAATAATCCTGTGTTCCACGATCAATCCAAGCATATTAATATTAGGTACCACTTTATCTGGGATATGGTATAGCTAGGTGTCATAAGGCTCGATCATATAGGAACTTATGAGCAGGTTGTTGATATTCTCACAAAGCCCCCAAGGAAGGTCAAGTTCCTAACCTTCCACGAGAATCTTGGAATCGTGAAAAGTCCCTATATGAAGGGATCCATGGTTAAGATTGAACATTGAGCTCTGGGAGATCCTAGGGGCTTTGGGTACTTATTAAGCTAAGAGAGACCATAGGGTGAGTGGTTCACCATCCCCTAGTGGTGTGTTGTGTATAGGATGAGTGGTTCACCTTCCCTTGTGATAGCCCATGATGGATGACATGTGTGTAGGGTGAGTGGTTCACCTTCCCCTACAAGTGATGATATATGCATAAGATGAGTGACTCACCTTCTCCTGCAGGTACCCCAGAGATTTTGGTGAAAGGACATGATGGTACTGATGGATGGCACTTGATTTATGGAGCTATCTTTGAGGGGTGTGTGTGACACTTGGAGGAACCTTTATTTCGCTATTGGAGAAGTTGGTTTGACCAACTCAAGGCTTTGCTGGCTAGGGCATCCTATTAACTAATGTAAAAAACATTTATCTATCCATTTTCTAGACAAGAAGGATTCTGATACATTATTTGGCTTGTATTATGTTGATCTATTTTTATATTCTATTAGCATTTTACTTTCATGTTTATGTGGGAATTAGGCCTAAGAAATATTGAAATAAAAAAACATTAAACATAGAACATACCATGGTTATCTAAATTTAACATAATTGATACATTGAAACCTGCAAATGAAGAAGAAATCCTTTGCAATGATGATTTGGCCTCCTAAAGAAGAAAACACAACACTCTGGCAAAGCGCATCACCTATGCAATGAATGTGGAGCACAAGCCCAACGCAATGGAGAGATGGGACTTCCCGATTCAATAAATGGCTGCTATGAGGGTAAGAGTGAGTTATCTTGGTGGAGAGAGGATTCTTGAAGATGAAATGAGAAAATGAAAGCTATTTTTGGTCTTTTGAAGCTTTGGAAATCAATTTTCTCCTCCATTGGTTAAGTGGCCCCACCAAGTCTTTTTCAGTTTTTGATTTGAAACTGTAGCTTTAAAACCTTAAGAAACACATTACATCATGATTGAAATGAAATTACACTTTTAAAGATTTTACTGAACATTTTTCAATATTAATACTCCTTCAAAGCTGAATTTGGTGGCGAAATGATTGATTTTATGATTTTGACCCTAAGACTTAATTATGATATTTCATGGAATGAGCTTAATGATGACCATGGTGATGTGACTGAGATGGTTATGGAGATATTTTAGTGGTGACTCATCATATTTAATGATGGCAAGATCAAAACATGAATTTTTAAAGGAGTAGTATCACACCTAGACACACTAGCCAGTGACCAAATTTTTATTTGAAGACCTACTGAAACCATAAAAATTTGACTTCAGACCCTAAAAAAACCATGTAAGAGAATATTTGATCACTGGTGACTGGAAGGACTCGCAAACACTAACAGCTACAAAGGCTTGATTCCCTTCACTTGATCATGATCAGATTTGGCTTTCAATCTTGTTTAATCTATTTTACATAGAGACCATAGATCGTGGAATAGTGTTGCTTATTTCTTCCCATATAATCTTGAAGTGAAGTTTCACCATTCTTCCAGTAGATCATTCAAAACCATTATAGTCATCTCTCTGTTATACATTACTTCTCCCAATTCCTGCAGTTGGTCTCTTATTTCTAAAATCGTCATAAAGTATGCAGTGATTCCTTCCTCTCTTAACAATTTCATTTTGTATAGTTCTTGGGTTAGAGAGATTTCTTCTCCTGTAGTACTCAGAGAGAATAGCTCCACCAGTTTCTCTTATATTTCTTCTGCAGTTTTTAGTTTTGATACATAGGGTATGAGTGAGTCCTTAATGGATTCTATGAGAATCCTCTGGGCTTTGATTTCTCCTTTTGTGTACTTGGCATGAGCTGGAGGATCTTCTTTTGAGGGTTGAATTGTAAATCCTTGGATGTAGTCCATAAATTATTCTTCAGTTAGATTCAAATATATTCCCTTATTCCATGCACTAAAGTTTGATGACCCAACTGATTTGTTGCTTTCTTTTCAATAAGTCATTTTGGCATATTTAGATAATATCATAGAGACTTACTTGAGTAGGATGAATTCCTCCTTCTAGGAACTTCTTTGATGATGATGAAGATGGGAACTCCTTCTTAGATTGAGTTCTCCAATGTAGGTGTTCTTGAATCCTTGATGATAAAGGACATCTTCCAAAAGGATGGTGTCTCTTCCAACAATGTCTTGAATATAAATATTCGATGGAAAACATTATCTTATTGATTAGTGGATATTTTGAAGAATCTTCCTTGAAAATTGATCTGACCTTTTAACCCAAACTTTGATCTTTGCTTTCTTGAGTGTCTTCTTGTCAAGTAGGACTTGTGTTCAACACCTGATCTCTAATACCATGTTGAGAATTTGGTAGGGCAGTGATTAATTCAATTCTCTTCTTGATAATTACTTGTGAGCTTGACCTTTATACTTATGTATTCTCTTCTTAGCTTCTTATGTCTTCCATCAATTCAATTACCACAAAATACAAGAGACATAAAATTAGGCTCTTCAAGCCAAGGCCAAAACCTCTCCCTCTTGGAGAGGAAAACCCGCAATAAATTCTTCTTATAGACTTTCAGTTGAAAATTACCATGAACATGACACATACCCTTGACCTATGTATGCCTCCAATCCCTTGGCAGTACTTCTTCAATGGCTCCTTGAGCTTATCCTTCTTTCTTGCACCTTCCTGCACCGATTAGCACCATTCAGCACCAGCCTTAGAGAACTTGGTCTCTAGCCCTCCTTTAATTTGAATCCTTCTTCTTATCTATCTTTATACCCAAAACAGATATATGAGTTATTGCACCTTAGATCCTTCCTTCATTATATGTATCCTCCATTTTCTTGTTTTATTCTCCAATCATGAAGCTCGCATTGAACTCACACTTATCTTCCGCATTAGATGTTGTTCCTTACTTTGGACTAGCCAAAGTCTTTTCTATCCATTAATCACAGACTTTGTATTGCATTTATTGCAGGTATATATCATCGAACTGACCTCAAACTTGTATGTATTGTTCTATAGTCTTATTCAGAACCTTAATCCACACCTTAACACTATTGAACGAAGCCCTTATCCGCACTTGTCTTATGCTCTTCCGCGGTCCCAAATTCGCACTTTCTTCATACTTCTTCACACTATTATATCATAGAGACATGCACAAATATATTAACAAATGAACCATAGTCTCCCCTTATATATATATGACATGTATTCTTTATTGAGTTGACATGAAGGGTTGCTTGTGAGCCAACTTGTGCAGGAGTATTGAGGCCGACTTGTTTACTGTCTTCAACGCTAAACTTAAGCCACATTTTGAGCTATGATATGAAGGTTAATAAGACAAGGTATTGAGGCATAAAAGAGTGATTTTGAATCATCATAAACATGACTCTTTAATACATTTATAACCAAAATACAATTCCCTAAAGGAAATCAAGAAGAAGTCCTTAGACCTAAAATAAAGCCTTTCTCATGAAAAACCCATGAGGCAAGCATACCAAAAATATATTTTATTATATTTGCCTTCTTTATAAATTCATAATTAAACAGTCAATATGAAGACCAATCCTAGTTACACTTTCTAACAAAATTGGCCCTCATAGAGCTAAATTATGACAACATTGAATAAGCTACATTGGATCAAATCATTGAAATAAGACAAACTATACCCTCAAATAACCCATCCAACTCTACTAGGTCGTGAATGTTGGATAACTTCTTCACCAAGAGACAATTTCTATGGAATTTTCCCCACCTAATAAGGGAACTCATTGCAATGGACACCATTTATTCTTAGGGGGGAGGATTGATCTTGGTGGATATTGGTGGCCATCTAGCCAATGCACTAGCTCATAACACAATTCTACATCTTGGTATTTTTTTTATAATTTTTCGGGTTTTAAACTTCCAAGGAAATTTTGAGGCCCTAAATGATGTTTGTTTGACGTGGAACGAGACCCCTTCTATAGTGATAGGAAAATCTTGGGTAACTTTGACATGTGTAATTCTCGACTAGACATTTCGAACATGGTACCAAAAATGTTAAACAGATATTGTATGCAAAAGTTATGACCCTGGAAATTTGAGCTTCTCCACATGTCAATAGATGGAAATCTAACCTAATACATGTCAATAGATAGTCCCTTGAGGGGAAATAAATTTTGAATATAGTTGAAGTAATGACTTGCTTTAGGCATTGACAAAAATGCTTAAAAGTTTGCCAACATATCTTTCTTCAATAAAATTCTAATTTATAATTTTTTTAATGGTCAAAATTCATTAAAAATTGCCCACCCCATTTAGTTAGCCAAATTTTTTAAATAATTTGACTATAAGTTTCTACCTCTACCTCTTATTCATTGAGCTTCTCAAAATGTGCATATCCTCAATAGCTTTACATTACAAAAATGATTAAGAAAGCTCTCACGTTTGTGACAGAGCATAGGCTTATCTCAATGGAGTTTGTCAAATCCTATTCACATTGGTTAAAAACAAGAGAAGTACATATCAATATGACCAAATAAACTCATACTTTCTCATATATAAATGAATCAACTATTATCAAAAGTATGAAATTTAGTTAACACCCTCAACATAAAATCAAAGGACAACCATAATGAAAAAATGTTATGAAAACATCAATTATACTTTATAAATTCGAAGGTTTTATAAAATAAAATTTCATGCTGTGTACATGAATTAAAATCCCTACATATAACTTCACCGTCCAAAAACCAAGAGAAGTAATGCATGTATAATTATTTCATCGTCCACAAATTCAGATCTTATAGGTAGATCCATGGCCTCTTTTGATAAAAGCAGTAGTAGCATTGGAGTGAGGTTTGAGCCACCCTCTTAGCATGGATGGTGCAAATGTACAGGTTTGTGTGAGAGGCCAACAAGGTATGCTCTCCAGAACTCGGTAGCATGCAAAGATGAAGCATAGAATGAAAAAAGACTCAATTGGGTAATGTTTTAAAGTTTCGATGAGAGCTCATGGCTTAATCATGACTCATGCATGCTAAAAATAGTAATAATGACCTCAGTAATGACATTTTCACCTTGATTTAACCCTAATTGACTCAAATGGCATCCACCCTAACACTTTTAATCATTGAATGGCACCTTGCACTGAATTTGAAAAGACAAATAGAAAAACCTCTTTTCGTAGTGTAGTTAGTTCATTTCCTGGTAGTTTCGCTACGAAACTATTAGCATTTTCGTAGCAAAAACTACCTTTTAAAGTGTAAATCACTACGAAAACAAGAAAAACTAATTAAAGTGACCTTTTCAAATTCAAAAACTTGGGAAATGAAATATGTTAGCAAATGATGACTAATGGTACATGATATGACATTAATGGTGGTGGTTTTGGACCTTAGGATAGGTTAATATGAAAAATTTAAATTTTTCCTTTACCAACTTTTGACCAATGAACTCTATGACCATACCTTTTGAAAAATGAACTTCTAAGACTATGTCAAATGATTTTTCACTTTTTATAAGTGATAACACCTTCATCGTACCTTCTTGTGGCCATGACATATTTTTAGGCCTATTTCTAGGCCTCACAACCCTCCCAAAAGATGGTTCATCTAGCTTCTTCCCTATGTGAAGTTTTGTGGCCAATTACAGAGATAAACAAACCTTAAATCATGAAAAAACCTTCTAGATCTCACTTTCCAACCTGTGACCTCCTACCTATAGACCTCGTACCTTCAAACAATCAAGGAAAGACATCAAATGTTTTTTTTCCATCTTCATTGGGGTTATTTATACTTACAACCAAATTAAATAACTATATTGTGATTCGTTTCTCTTAGGAAGTGATAATGAGGTCTCCTCCTCATCTTATTTTATATATTCTTCTAGGGTAACATCTGTCATTTCAAGTGGGGTGACCTCTCCCAAGGCTGACTTGAACTTGTAGACAACTTCACCCAAATAGACATTCAAAAATTATTTTCTTCCAAACTATATGGAATTTCTTGGTTCTTGAAGTTGCCACTAGCTCCTCTAAGGGTCCTCTTCCATCTCTAAGTGCCATGTCACCAAATATCATCATGGTTTTTTCCCCGCACCTTTGGATACTAGACACATAGCTTGGGTTTTAAGCCCGAAAACCAATTTTTTGTACCCATTATTCCAAGTCCCTCTAGCCCAGGGTTTGGAATACCTCCGAAGCTACAAATCTCAACATGGAGTATAGGGTAAAAGAAAATATCCAAGAAAGGTATGTTGTTTTTCTTTCCAAGTTAATTCATGTTAGGTGATATAGGGTATCATTTTGTACAACTTTTTTAATATCCTATGTACATATTTTGGAGGAATGTTAGTGGCTTTCTTGAAGCCTTAAGGGTAAAGGAAAAGAGGCAGGTTTTTCACTGTGTATGGGTAGTCTTGTGGAGCCCTAAGATCATACCTTTACAATGAGGTAAATGATTGTTAGTGGGTTGGTAATTGTGCCCTGTTTCAGTGAGTTTCAATGCATAAATTTAATTATAAGAAGGAAACATCCAAGCCCTAAATCTAGTAATTTTTGGAGCAGTAGAGAGGCAAGTAGTGGGTAGTTGTGAAGACCATAAGAGTCGACACTCTTGGAGGACCTGAAGAAAAACTAGTGGGAAAATTTGTATGGGACAAAGTCCAGTCACTCTTGGAGAAGTAGGAGGGTTGATGGTGGCATATTATTGAGTTGGAGATGCAAGCTTGTTGAAGTGGCAACAATTGTGTGATGAGAAGAAGGGGAGGAAAAGCACTTGCCATATGTGTTTAAGGTACATGAAATGAAAGGGTTGTGGAAGCACTACATGAAAAAGTAACTTGAGTTTTATTTTTTCTAGGAAAGATTGGTTGTCATAGTTGTTTACACCAAACCCTAGTTGTTTCCTTTCTTCAGGGGTGATTTTAAGGGCCATGATCCATGGTATGAGAGCCCTAATATTGTTGTATTAAATGTTTGTAATATAACAAGTGTTAGGTTAAAATTTGTATTGTGAACTAGTTGATTCACTATTTTGTATTTTTTGATATGAAAAGTAGAAGTGTTGTAGCATTTGATTGTGTTTGTGACCATGATATTAGACTCATACTTGATTCTTGAGTGCCATGGAAAAAAATAACACTGTCTAGTCAAGCATTCAATCAATATGAACCTTCACACTCCTATCTCCAATGGGCCAATCTATTATTGTTATCTACTTGAAAATGAGGGAATCAAGTGCTAGATCTAAGAGCTTGTCTAAAAAGGGCACATTTGACCAAGTTCTTCACCTTGTGGAAGCCCAATTGTAATTGTGTAGATTAAAGATAGGAATTGGAAATTCTGCATTGATTATTGACACTTGCAACATATTCAATATTCCCTTCACACTTCACGATAGGACAAGATATGTGCTAATTTGGAAAATTTCTCCTTCAATATGAAAAAGGTCCAATACCTATGTTACATTATTGATCATGCACATTGAATCACATGGCTCTACAATTTATGTAAACACAAGGGAAGTTAAATAATGACTACCATTAGTAATTTTCCACCTACTTGCAGCAATTCCATCTGAACAGCAAATATGTGAAGGTTAGCACCAATCATCTTGCAAACTACCTTAGTCAACCCCCAATTTTGGTGTTAACCACAATGCTTAACTCTTGTGGGTAGGAGACCTATGGGTGGCTAGATTTATACAAGTGACTTGAAGTTCTCTTCCACATACCAAACGTTGATGGCAGGAAATAAATTTTGTTAAAAATTGGTCAACTAGGTCCAAACTCCATGTTGTGTTTCTCAGATGAAGATACCAATATTTTTATTGGGTTCCTCTTTTGGAGAGGTGCAATATCGATCTAAATATCATCTTGATCCAATGAGCATAACATTTATTTTGAATTTATTTTCTAATATATGCAAATATGTGTTGGTCGGCTTTAAGGTTTTGTACCCGAGCAAATGTGTCACACACCCTCAGTGATTGATATAAATAAAGTCAATGTTGGAGGACATTTCACTCATCTCATCCTCACACATTCTCTCTCCTCTTCTGATTAGTTCGAGCTACTTGGAGGAAATCTGCAGTTCACACGTGGGAGAAGGACGAAGACATTTCTGCTGCATCTAGGGTTTCCACTGCAGGTTTGACTAACATTGACTTTGGTCAATGAATGGTAAAAAGGAGCTTAATTTTGGTATAGAATTTGATTTCTGCAGTCTGTACATTTTGGCACAGGAACCGAGGTCAAAGGTTGACCGTGGACTGTGGTGCATTGATTTTGACTTACTGTTGTTTTGCATTGACTTTTCTGGGTAGCGTTGACTTTAGGTTGACCGTTTGGCTAATATGAGGGTTGTGTGACATTGTTGGTTAGCCGATCATATCAAGACTTTGTTGGTTGAAGTATCCTATTGACCGTCGTAACGCACTACCACCTTTATCAATTTCTGGCTTGTCTTCTATTGATCTATTGGTATGTTCTATCAGCATTTTACTTTATGGTTTATGTGATTTTTGTCTAGTATTGAAGAGAAAGTAAATTTGCATCAAGCATATAACATCTACATAAATTTACATGGAATCAGAGCTGAGGTGAAGACAAAGCCCTAATTCTAGCAATCATCGAAGAAGAAGATGGGCTCCACAAACTATGGCTTCACGGAGGATGACAAATTGATTGGGAAGGATGACTTTCATTCTTGAAAGATGAAATTGGATCTTAAATTGGAAGACCAAGATGTCATGGACTATGTGTAGGGTAAAATCCAAGAACCTCCATCCACTGCTATTGTTGCTACCAAAACAAAATATAAGAAGGGGGAGATCAAAGCAAAGCTGATGATCAGGGACTCAATACACAAGAGTCTGGTTGCCTACATCTCTAAGCTGGGCACATCCAAAGAGATGTATGATAAGTTGGTCCACATCTTCAAGGCCAACAATGTGAATCAAGTCCTATTCTAAAAGAATCAATTAAAGAATATGAAGAAAGGCAGGGATGAGTCTATTCAATCATACTTTCTTAAGCTGACTGAGATCAAGAACAATCTACTGGCTATTGGGAAGACAATAGATGATCGAGAGATGGTACTCACTGCACTTGGAGGACTCTCATTTGAATGGCATGTGTTCAACAACACCATTCTAAATAATAATGTGATACCTGACTTTGATGAAGTACTATAGAGATGCGTCCAAGAAGAGTCAAGAATGAAGGAGTATGAAAATGAAGGAAATGATACCTATGTTGCTCATTCTAGAAAGAAGAACTTTGGTGGTCCAAAGAACAAAGGAAGAGTAGGGGCCCAAGGAAATAAGGCCAAGTTTTACACTTTTCATAGGCCATGTCACTATGCTAAAGAATGCCATTTCAAGAAGGATTATGCTGATAGTGATGATAACAACAACAACCAGAGGAATGGAAATCAAAGGAACAACAAGTTCAAGGGAAAGAGGAAGGATCCCTATGGCAGAAATGGTAAACCTTTCAAAAGGTCAAGATACTCCAGGTATGAGGAATCAAATGTTCTTCATAAAAGAAATGAATTCATTCTTGTATCTGCCCTCTCTACTGCATCTCCACCCGACACTATGGATGTTTGGTTGATAGATAGTGGTGCCTCAAGGCACATCACTGGGTTCAAGGAAGCCCTCTGTGATATGGTTGAGAAGGATACTAATATGGAAATTGTCCTTGGAGATAATGCCACATATCCTGTGAAAGGGACAGGGACTGTGACCCTCCACTTGTCTCAAGGTCAAGTCCTCCGCTTGCAAGATGTACTCTATGTACCAAATTTAAAGAAGAGCCTTGCATCTATATTGGCCATGGAATACAAAGGTTTCAATGTGGAATTCATTGATGGAAAGGTGTGCATATGGAAGAAGAGCTTCAGGGAAGCTATCACGATTAGGTTTAGAGTTGATACACTCTACCAGGTTGGAGTAAGTCCACTAGGAGTGATGACATGTGATACTATCCGATAGACTGAACTATGGCACCAGAGGTTTGGACACCTTCACTAAAAAGTCCTTCCCGAAGCAAGGAAGGTGGTAACAGGGATGCCCGAGTTCTCAAATAATCATGAAGGTGTATGTCAAGGTTGTGCCGAAGGAAAGAATACAAGGGGAACTTTCCCCTCAAGTGTCATAAAGGCATTCAATGTCTTGCAATTGATCCATTCTAATCTATCTAGTATGCTGCCTGTGACATCATTGGGAATATGTTCTTATTATATGACGTTCATAGATGACTTCTCTCGCAAAAACTAGATATACTTCTTAAATAAGAAGGATGAGGCTTTCATGTGGTTTCGTACCTTCAAAGCCTTGGTGAAAAATATGACAGGATAGAAGATCAAGATTTTGAGGACCAATAATGACACTAAATATGAGACGAACGAGTTCAAGAACTTTTGCAGAGAAGCTGGCATCAAGAGGGAGACCACAACTATCTACACTCCTAAGCAGAATGGCATTGCTAAATGAAAGAACAGGACCATTGTGGAAGCTACCCATGCCATACTATGTGACCAGGGTCTACCGAAGTTGCTGTGAGGAGAAGCTGTGAACAACAATGTGTACATACAAAACCGATGCCCACATTCCGCCTTGGACTCCAAAACTCCCGAAGAGGTTTTCACTGGTAAGAAACTTGACATCTCACATTATAGAGTTTTTGGATGTCCTTTTTATTTTCATGTGCCGAAAGAGAGGAGGAGAAAGCTATATGTTTCTAGGAAGAAGGGAATGTTTTTGGGCTACAGCAAAACTTCGAAGGCCTATAGAGTCTATGTGCCTGGTCAAAGGGAAGTAGAGATATGCCACGATGTCACTTCTGACGAGGATGCTTCCTTGAAGAAAGTAGTCAACCTTCCGAGACCTGAGGAAGATCATGAGGTGAGGCCTGGAAATCAAGAAGAACCAAAGGATGAGACGATTCTTGATGTTGAAGGACCGATGGACTCGATTGATCCACCTCCTTCACTAGGAAAGAGACCATCATGGCTCAGGGACACTCTCGAGGATGCCAAGGGACATATGGCCCTAAGGGGGGCATTTCATGAATGTAAGAAGCCAAGTAGATACCAAGGGTATCTAGCAGCCATAAGTACTACTGTAAAATCTGAGCCTGGTTCTTTTGAGGAAGTCGTAAAGAATCAAGTCTGGAAGGATGCTATGCACAAAGAATATGAGTCCATAATGAAGAATGATGTCTGGGATGTGGTTCCAAGATAGAAGGAAAAAGTAGTTGTCACCTCGAAATGGCTATACAAGATCAAGCATGGATAATGATGGAAGTGTTGAAAAGTTCAAGGAAAGATTCGTTGCCCGTGTCTTCTCTCAAAAGGAAGGCATAGACTATGATGACATATTTGCACCTGTGACCTGATATACAACCGTTCGATCTATCATAGCCCTTGCTACTATGCAAGGATAGAGTCTTCATTAGATGGATGTGAAAACCACATTTCTGCATGGTGTGATAAAGGAAGAGGTGTATATGGAGCAACCTCTGGAGTTCGAAGTCCAAGATCGGGACACCCATGTCTGTAGGTTGAAGAAATCCCTCTATGGGCTGAAGCAAGCACCCAGAGCTTGGTACGATAGGATATATAGCTACTCGATGAAGCTGGCCTTCACTCGTAGTAATGCTGATCCAAACCTTTACTTCAAGGTTGACATAGAGAAGCCTCTCATTATAGTGCTATATGTAGACGACCTCTTCCTAACAGGTGCTCAACCTCTCATTCATCAGTGAAAGAGGGAGCTCGTTGCTGAGTTCGAGATGAAATACCTAGGACTGATACACTACTTCTTAGGCCTAGAGGTCTAGTAGAGACCTGGCGAGATTTTTCTTTCTCAAGGAAAGTAAATTGTGAAGCTTCTGGAAATATTTGGTATGGTGAACTGCAAGTCCGTGTTGACACCGATGGAACTCAACTTTAATAAGTTGAGTGGCAGCGCTGCTGGGCCCGTGTTAGAAAATCCTACTGAGTATCGTCAACTCGTAGGGGCCCTGATGTTCTTAGTGAAAACCCATCTAGATATATGTTTTGCAGTGAACACGTTGATTCAACAGATGGTTGAGCCTCATCACACTCACTGGGTTGGTGTCAAGAATCTTCTGAGATATCTTCAGGGCACAATAAACCATGTGCTAAGATACACTACCGAGAGCATAACACTTGTTGGATATACTAATGCTGATTGGGCTGGCAGTGTGGTGGATCGTAAAAGCATATCAGGATGTTGCTTCACACTTGGATCTTCTTCGATATCATGGATGAGAAGGAAGCAGAAGTAAATGGCTTTAATCACTACAAGGGCCGAATACAGTGAAGCAAGTATGGCCTATTTTGAAGTAGTTTGGTTGCAAAAGCTCTTCAGTGAGCTGTTCGAGCATGTGCTACATACCACTATGATATTCGGTGATAACCAAAGTGGGGTTCTCTTGTCCGAGAATCTCGTGTTCCATGATCGATCCAAGCATATTGATACCAGGTACCACTTTATCTGGGATATGGTACAACGAGGCACCATAAGGCTCGATCATATAGGAACTGATGAGTAGGTCATGGATATTATCACAAAGGCACTGGGGAAGGTCAAGTTCCTAACCTTCTATGAGAGTCTTGGTATCGTGGAAGGACCCTATGATGAGCATCCTGTTGGATGATGAGCTCTTGGAGCTTTGGGGGGGCTTTATGGATAGCTTCTCGGAGCTATAAGCAACCACAAGGCTAGGCTTGCTGAACCTTTTTGGTGTGCTTGGGCCCCACCTTTGTGACGATTGATTTGGTTCACCTCTCATTTATCTCTGCCCCATATGCATCCTACCAATTGAGTTCAGGGCTCATGGGAAGTACCTCTCATTTGGTCAATGAGGTGGGAAAAGCTAGAGACTAGGATGGATGCATCAGAGATTGCCGTACTCCCTATCTATGATGGCACGGTCCAACCACTTGATCTAGGATCAATTCTAGTGAGGTTTCAGACCTCCTAACTTCGGTTTAGATAAACCAACTTCGGGTCAGTATGAGACTCTTTGATATAGGTTTTAGACCTCTAGGCTGAATCTATTAGCCAGGAATGATGTATTTGTAACTGACCCACCTCTCTTCTGAAATAAAGAAGCCAGCAAAGCAAGTTACAGTGGGATGATGCACGATGCTTGGGTTGCACAGGAGGATGGAGTTCTCCCTAGTTGAGAGGGAGTGTTAAAAATTGGTCAACTAGGTCCAAACTCCATGTTTTGATGCTTAGATGAAGATAACAATATTTTTATTGGGTTCCTCTTTCGGAGAGGTGCAAGATCAATCTAAAGATCATCTTGATCTAATGAGCAGAAAATTTATTTTGAATTTATTTTCTAATATATTCAAATATGTGCAGGTCGACTTTAAGGTTTTGTACCCCAGCAAATGTTTCACACACCCTCAGTTATTGATATAAATAAAGTCAACATTGGAGGACATTTCACTTATCTCATCCTCACACATTCTCTCTCCTCTTCTGATTGGTTCAAGCTACTTGAAGGAATTCTGTGGTTCACACATGGGAGAAGGACGAAGACATTTCTGCTGTAGATAGGGTTTACACTGCAGGTTTTACCAGTGTTGACTTTGGTCAATGCATGGTCAAAGGAAGCTTAATTTTAGCATAGACTTCAATTTATACACGCTGTACATTTTGGCACAAGAACTGAGGTCAAAGGTTGACCGTAGACTATGCTGCATTCACCTTGACTTGTTGTTGTTCTGCGTTGACTTTACTGGGTAGTGTTGAATTTATGTTGACCGTTTGGCTGATCCGAGGGTTATGTGACATTACTGTGTAGCCGACCATATCAAGACTTTGCTGGTTGAGGCATCCTGTTGACCGCCATAACGCACCACCACCTTTATCTGTTTCTAGCTTGTCTTCTGATGATCTACTAGTATTTTCTATCAGAATTTTACTTATGGTTTATGTGATTGTTGTCTAATATTGAAGAGAAAGTAAAGTTGCATCAAGCATAGAAAATCTACATAAATTTACAAATTTGTATACTTCCATCTCCATTATAGCTTGTTCTGGTACCTTAGCAACCTTTTTGTTCCATGACAAGAGAATGCTAAGTTGATATGGGAGGCACATTACATTCGGGTGGCAAGACATTTTGGTATGGAGAATAGTTTCATTTCTTCAACAATGTTTCTATTGATCAATGCTTTGACATATCTAGCGGTGTATTAGATAATGCCTTGTTTATTCCTTTCCTAAAAAACCATAAAAAATAAAGGGTTTTACAGTCTACCAACCCTAGACAAGCCCTAGGATTCAATCTCCATTGATTTCATGTCAAGTTTTCCATCCACCAAGATGGTCGAATGATTCTCTAATATTTCCACTCTAACATTGTGAGAGAAGATCATTATAATTGAATCCACCACTAAAATCTTCTTTGAGTTTGTTTGGGTTCATTTTTGGCTACCTCACACAATTATTTCAAATAGGGACAATAGGTTCCTCAATAACTTTTGGTCCAACCTATGGTGTCTCATGGATACCAAGTTGACCAAATAAATTGACATTCATCCCTAATCAAATGGAAAAACAATAGTGGTCAAAAGGATGATTATGTATATCCTTTGCATGTAAAACTCCAAGCATCCATGCACATGGGATGAAAGCCTTTCATATGTTCAGCATAGATATAACAAATACCTCCAAAACTCTATTGGCCATAAACCTTTTCAAGTGTGCTTTGGGTTATAACTATTGGGCCCAATTGATGTCGTTATATCCTTTGCATATTTAGGAACCGAGTCCTCTCATTCTTAGATCAAGGTAGATAGTGAAGATTAATTTATTGAGCGAATCAAAAACCTCCAATAATAGGTCCATGATTTCTTGGAAAAATCCAATGCCAAGTACAACTAGTGGCATGACTAGCATAGGTTTCCACATAAGTTTCATGTTGGTGATAAGGTGTGGCTAGAATTATAGAATGAGATTCAAAAGCCCCAAGAGGAAGCTCATACCACTTTCATATGGTCCATACATAGTTGCAAAAGAAGTGGATGATGATAATTTTTAACTAAGCATTTCCTCATTCCTTGGCTTACACCTAGTGTTCAACGTGGAGCTATTTCAACCATATTATCCACGTCTGTTGAACACCTCAGAGGCAGTCGAGAAATTGGCCCTGACAGAGCTGAATTATGACACCATTGAATAAGTTACATTGGATCAAATCATTGAAACCAAGACAAAGTATACCCTCAAATAACACATCCAACTCTACTAGGTTGTGAAAGCCGGACAACTTCTTCACCAAGGCAAGTGGCTCACCAAGAGACATTTTTTGTGGAATTTGCCCCACCTAATAAGGGAACTCATTGCAATGGAGACCATTTATTCTTACTAGGGGAGGATTGATCTTGGTGGATATTGGTGGCCATCTAGCCACTACACTAGCTCATAACACAATTCTACATCTTGGTAGTTTTTTATAGTTTTTCGGGTTTTAAACTTCCAAGGCCATTTTGAGGCCCTAAATGATGTTTGTTTGATATGGAACGAGACCCTTTCTATAGTGATAGGAAAATCTTGGGTCACTTCAAAGTGTGTAATTCTCGACTAGACATTTCGAACATGCTACCAAAAATGCTAAACAAATATTGTATGCAAAATTTATGACCCTCGAAAGTTGATGTACGAACTAACCCTAGTGGGGCCCATAAGCATTTTGGAATTTCATATCATAAGGTTTGTTTGTTGGATGTTTAGGGTTTCCTGATTGCTTCTAATGTAAAAAAGGCCTTTTGACCTCCTTGTAGCTCACTTTGGCGAAGACATATAGCCATCACATCTCTTCTCATACAAGAGTTACCACCATTCAAGCTAGTTTCTATACATTTACAATTTCAACACCTTCCATTCATTAATAGAATTCAAGTTTCACTGTATCTCTATGTTTTGGTTATAAATTTGTATTTCATTTTGTTTCCTTCATAAGTTTGAATGAGAGTGATACTCAATTTCTTCTCATGAGTAGTCACACTTATGCATAAATATAACTTAAACGACCCCATGGAGTCATGATGTATAAGGATAATTTGTAACTTTCCCTGTGTATTTATGCAATTATGAGTATTTCGTATTCATGATAGCATACATGCTTATGAATACAACTAACCAGCAAGGAAGAGAGTCGTAAAGTTGTATTTACTTGGTATTTTCTCCTTGTAAAGTTGTGAGAGTTGTGTGACTTTAGTGTTGGGGTGTTTGTTAGGTATTCCCTTGCACTACATTGCAACCTATCTATATTTTGGTATTGTGGCCTTACTCACCATTCTTGTCTCATAAATGTGTGTGTTGGGTGTCACAATACATATAGTCCATTTCTAGTCAACAAGAAGAGGTTAAGGATTCAAGAATTTGGGCCCGGAAAAATGGAGAATAAGGGAAAGCACCCCATCATCGTAATAAGGTTCCAAAGCTTTGTGCAAAAGACTTGGTGCTTGGGAAGTTTCCCTTTTGTTTGTGAACACCCTTTCACCATAGAAGCCAAGACTTGTGGGTACCATGCAGCCTAATTGAGTGAGCCTTGGTATGGAGAAGCTCAACATAGATTGGTTGATATCGGCCTTTGACTATAGACCATCAAAAATATGTGTGTGATTAAAATAATACCATAACTAAAAGCCAATTGAAAAATAGAGTGGTAATTGAGTCTAAATCTAACCTAATACATGTCAATAGATGGTCCCTAGAGAGAAAATTAATTTAAAAAATAAGAAAATGTAATTGAAGTAATGACCAAATAAACTCATACTTTCTATAAATGAATAAACTATTATCAAAAGTATGAAATTTAGCTAACACCCTCAGCATAAAATCAAAAGACAACCGTAATGAAAAAACATTACGAAAACATCAATTATACTTTATAAATTCCACGGTATCATAAACTAAAATTTCAGTAGCTGCTGTGTACATAAATTAAAATCCCTACATATACCTTCACCGTCCACAAATTCAAATTCAGATATAATGAAAGAAAAAACCAAGAGAGGTAATGCATGTATAATTGTTTCATCGTCCACAAATTCAGATCTTACAAGTAGATCGACGGCCTCTTTTGATAAAAGCAGTAGTAGCATTGGAGTGAGGTTTGAGCCACCCTACAGGATGGTGCACATGTACAGTAGTGAGGTTTGAGCCACCCTACAGTAGTAGCATGGATGGTGCACATGTACAGGTTTGTGTAAGAGGCCAACAAGGTATGCCTCCGCCGCTTCTTGCAGCGTCGCCAGAGCCGAGAGGCGGAATCTGACGTTGCTCTTCTTGAAATCTCGAGCGATTTCTCTCAGGAGTTGGGTGGCCTTATGACGCTTTAAGCTCTCACGCAGGACAACAACGGCACCTGCGTGAGGCTTCTTCATGGCCTTCCCACTTTCCCTCGCACTTTTCCTTCCCTTCTTCCTTCCCTTCTTCTTTGCCTTCCTTCCCTTCTTCCTGGGTGCCTGCCATTTACGGGCCCTCTGCCTCATTTGAAGCTCAATCTGCGACATAAGGGTAGTCTCTTTTCGGGCAGTCTGCATCGTGCGTGCCATTTTCTCTCTCTCTTCTACACCACCTTCAATCAAAAAATATATAAACACACCCAATGTTGTTGCCTCCCCGTTTCCCCTTTATATAGGGTTAACCCTAAATTTCAATTTCGCACCTACATCGCAACCGTCCGAATTCCTCCCCGCTCATCATGACCGTCCGATTTCCTCAACTAATCAACGCGGAATAGAACTCTTATAGTTCCCCTCTTCCTATTCTTTGCGGTTTGCGCTGAAAGGTGCCTTGTGCAATCCACTTTGAGCCACGTGTAATTTTTGTTTTTTTTTCTCTCTAAAACATGGAACATAGAAACTAGAAATGAGAAGTGATATTTAAAAAGAAAACTAATTTTTTTTGGTTAGGTTGATACCCATATTATATAAGGTAATGCATTGAGATATCTATTCCCTAGTTGCATGATATTTAACTAAAAATGGTTAATATCTAATTATGAAATGAAATGACCTCAGTTCAAGTACTCCATAGTGATGGTTCATGCTAGTTGTAAATCTAGTTGTATATAGTAAAAATACGTTATTGTGAGGTAATAATGCTATTGAGCAACTCAAGTCATCATTGGCCATCCAAGACAATAACATCAATGTAACTCATTCAAGGCAATTACATCAATATAATTAGCATACCTTAAGCAAGCTAAGTGGACATCGAATAGAATGTGATGTGTATATATTGAAAAAACAATTTAATTTAATTTCTTTTCTTTATAAAGTATAATGGAATAGAATGTTATTATTCATCTTATTATGTGGTCATAGACATGGTATTCTTTCAATAATTAGGTAACTCATCTCAAGTTTTATAAAAACAACAATCAAAATATAGTATTGGTAGGAAAAAGAGGTGAAAATGTTTTTCCCAAAGCACAATATTCATTAACATGGTTTAATGATGAAGTCATCACGTTTCTTTTTGAGTTTAAAGATCATTTTAAGCAAACATGTAAAAGTAAAAATGTAAATACGTAAACATTTAACATGTAATGTTTAACATTTAACATTTTATGTAAACTTAAACACGTAAACATAAATAGGTAGACTTAAACACGTAAATATTTCACATGTAATGTTTAATATTTAACATTTAACATTTTTAATTTAATGTGGATCCTTTTTAAAAATCAATCTAATTATTATGTATAAACACAATATGGATTTAAAATATGAAGAGGTTTACCAACACTGAAAAAAGAGGTATGGTAAATAAATATAAATATAAATAAACCAAAGGTATGATAAATAAATAAAACCTCCTTTTATACTTACTCCAGAGGTATGGTAAATAAATAAAAAATATAAATAAACTAGAGATATGGTAAATAAATAGAACCCATTTTTATATTCACTCCATAAATCTCTTTATATTTACAAAAACTCAAAAAGGAGGATTTATTTAGGCCAAGCCTATGGGCCAAATACCATGGGACAAATTATTATTAGTACCATGGGCCAAATACCATATTTATAAAAGAGACATGGTAAATAAATAAATATAAAAGAGGTATAAAGAGGTATGCTAAATAAATAAAAATATATCAAATAGGATTAGAAATCAACATCTAATAATATACCAAGCGTATGGGCTAATACCATGGTAAATAAAAGAGGTATGGTAAATAAATAAAACCTATTTTTATATTTACTCCATAAATCTCTTTATATTTACAACACTCAAAAAAAAGGTTTCATCTTATTATGTGACTTTTAAAAGTCTATATAGTTCATAGGCATAGTATTCCTTCAATAATTACCTAACTTATCTCAAGCTTTAAAAAAACAACAATCACACTATAGTATAGGCAGAAAAAAGAGGTGAAAATATTTTTCCCAAAACACAATATTCATTGACATGGTTCAATGATGAATCCCTTAGGTCTCTTCTCATTAAACATCCAAGGAATCCCTACTTCAACATGCCCATATAATGTGAAAAGAGATAATAGATTTTTTTGGCTAATTAAATATTAGGTACTCAAAACATTTCAATGATAAATATTGTTAAATAAATCTATATGACAAGGTGGCATTAATATGTCAATGACCATGAATATTACATCCATTTGTGGAAAAAGTTAGCATAATTAAAGATAACACCCAAACATGTGTAAGTCTAGTTGGTAACAATTCTTAGTCAATGCATATCTATGAAAGGCAAGTGAAAAACATGGTTGCCCAAAAAAATAGAAAAATAACCCAATAAAATAATGAATTGAAAAAAAATTGATTCTAGCACAAAATCTAGTCATTTCATAATGATGGCATTGTTGTGATTATAAAAAAAAAAACTTTGTATAATTGAAATTGAATTTCAATTTCAATACCTAATAGAATTTATTATTAAAAAAATCCCATGAAAAATAAAACTAAAATATAACTCTTCTCTAGTACATAACAACAAACTACCCTAATTGTTACAATATCGCCTTCAAGAAAATATTGTAGGTGAGAGTGAGAAATGATATTAAATATATTAAAGGAAAAATTGTTTTTAAGTTCATGAACATCTAAAGGTTCAATATATTTATGGGTATAAGAACTATCCTTATTTATGGAATGATATGCATGACAACATCAATTGTTTATTCAATGACTATATCAATCTATTATAAACATAAATAAAAGTATATCCAATTCTCCATAATATTTATGATTATGCCATAGGGTGCTTAGTTCGTGCCAATGTTCAACTCCTCCACTAAATCCACTATTGTTCCTTCCTTTTGCAATAATTGACTCTTGCAAACTTACATCATAACTGATCTGAAAATGGAGGAGGTGTTCTCTTTCCTATTCCTTAGAATATCATAAACAAACAAAGTATCATTTTGACGCTTTGCAAGGTAAAAATGGGTCTCATCACAAACAGGTTTTTCAATGTCTCTTGAAATAATTAATTAATATTCACATGTAAACTTGACATTAGAAACATAAAAGCACATAAATCATGCAAGAATAATGAAGAGAATAACAAAATATTTTTGCATGGAGTTCACCCGTCCTGGGCTACATCTCTGGGTCTGCCAACATAGCTAGACCACTCATATATTTAGTAGTAAAATGAAGTACATAAATGTTTGTTGATGGAAACATGTGGTTATTACCGCTAAAAGGTAAAGTTTTGCTGCAAATAACTCTCACAAACAAAAACAACAAAAAATAATCTCCTACGAATATATCATACTCCAATTGAAATGAACTAAAAGGAACATGTGAGCACTTCAATTCCACATTAAAGCACATAAAAAAAACTTCCCTCGACATAACATAATGAGAAAAGTGAACCTGAGTTGAACCCTACAAGTTACAACTACTACAATAGACTTCTAAAGGTGATAATACCCCTACAAGGTCTTCTCCATGCCCAAACACCTTCCATAATTGCTTCCTATCCCTAATTGATCCATACACCTTTTGTCATAAACCTATAAAAAATACTCCTTATATGTGTTCAAATCAGAAATTAGAGGTCACCATTGGATCCAGAACATCCAAGAACCCCTAATTGGACTCTTTCTGATCTCAATTTGTTCAAAAAATCAAAAATATATGAGCTCCTTCTAGAACTGCTTCAAGATCCTGATTGGTCCATACACCTTTTGTCTCAAACCTACGAAAATTATCCTTATTTGTGCTCAAATAAGAAATCATTGGTGACCATTGGATCCAAAACATCCAAAACCCCCTAAGTGGACTCTTTTTTAGCTCAATATGGTCAAAAACTCAAAAAGGTATGAGCTCAAAGCTCTTCTTTGAATTTGAATGTTATATGTCCTACAAATTCAAACAACTGTCTAACGGTCCTATAATTCTACCTCGAACTCCACTAACTAAGCAACAAATTACCTCTCATCAGTGCATTTTGTAGAATCATTAATTTTTCCTCTAACCCGTTAACTCTGAAATTCATCGCCATATGGGCCACATGGGGTTGAGGGTTGGGCCTTAATGCCCGCCCTCGCCGGTTTAGCCCCTAAACACAAGGTCATGGTGACATGGGTGTGCAGTGGACTAGGGGACTAGGGGCTTAGCCTTGATGCCATCCTTTGATAGTCGTTGTATTAAATTTCATATAGAAGTTTGGACCTATGGTTATTAAGAACCATAGTGTAGCCCAATGGTAAGCTACTCCACTGTTTGCTCTGAGGTCATGAGGTTTAACCCCATGGAGGCCAGTTCGAGCCCTTAAAAAATTTATGACCTTTATTTGGGTACCATGTGGAATCCCATGATTGGTCCATGTGGCACCACTTCATTGGTCCACCACAATTAGTCATCGGCCAATCAAATGTGCCCAAATTCAATGAAATAGAGGATGCCAAGTGTCAGCACCCGGTTGGCTCATACCTATAAGGCCACCTTGCTAACTCAGCAATACAATCAATTGAGTCCACTGTCTTGCTCAAATTTTAGTAGTTTGGCCAAATGGTGAGCACGTGATAACTTGAGAATTTGGTGTTAGATTGAGGTGAAACAAACATCATTGGATTTAGAACGATGAGCACCTCCATTTGGCATTGGTTTCAAGAATTTCTGGGAGATTTCATTTTTGAGCTAAAAATTGATCACCTGATCACATCTTCCCACTAGGAACTTTTTGACTCCAAAAATTTACTTCCCTAGTCAATATAAAGAGGCTAAAACTCAAAAACACAAAAAAAATCAATCCAAAATGCATACTTTTTAATTGGTTCCCTTCAAGCCCCAATAAAGGCACTTCACCTATCTTCTTCGTGAAGACATACTGTCATGTTAAGAATTGAGCTAACATTCTTATTGATATTTCAGGAACAAAATATTGATGAGTGGAATCTAAAAATTCTCTTTAATCCCATATTTGTATGGCTAAAAAAAAACTCCATCTTGAAGTTAACCTGTTGAAGAAAAACTTGACTCCATCTTGGAAATCAGAAGCAATATAAACTTTCTTTACCTTCCTCAAGCTGAAATTGTACATAGAAAGTACACTGCTGCAAATTTTTAATGATACAATTGGCCTTGCATAAAAAACATGGTCATCTTGTTGTTAGCCCCCTAATTTTCTCTCTTTTTTCCATTTTCCCCTTCCTAAATTATAACCATTTACCGCTGTTTTACCTCTTTTATGCACCCTCATCTTGCACTAGTCCAAGCACGGTGACATATTTCGTATAAAATTTATTTTTCATACTTTTAATTCAACTTAGCATTAATTAATCATTTATTACATGATTTCTTACTTTTAATCACTCTTTGTAACTTATCGATATCTCCAATGTTTATTTGGTAGTTAGAGTACTTACCGTGACCGCTGATCATAATGTAGGATAGGATCTTGCACCATTGCCAACATAAAAAATCCTTGCAGCAGATCTGAACCTCCTTGATCACCACCTCGTTTTGATCAGCTTTAGCCATGACAACAAGATCGATCCAAAGGGAGCCGAGACCGAATCTGTGAAGGACGAAATCTGGAGATTAGCTACAACTAGTTTTGTGAACTATCTAATTTTGAAGGCCGAAAAGCTAAATTTTGCATTTGGTTATGTAATTAGTTGAATAATCTATTTTGGCCTTTGGCCAAAGATCTATATAATGTAGAATGTAAATAGGACTAGAAGTGAAGTTTTGATAGGAGAATAGAACAGAGACACAGCCAAAGAGGCGGTAACAGGTTGTTGTATTTTGTTATCGCCCGAATCTGGGCTGGACGATGTATTAATGTATGTACTTGACTCAATGAATTAATAAAAGGGAGCTCCACCTCATGTTTCACAAATTGCATTTTTGTATTTGAGCTGAAGAATTGATTAAGGTACTGAGCAGCGTTTTTATTTAAAATGGAAATGCGCTGGTTGTCTAGGGCCCAGCCAACCCAGCACGTTTACCCCATTTCTTGTTTTCCTGTAATTTGTGTTTACATTGTCAAGTGTGATTTAATTTTAAGCACATGCATTCCTGTCTGAGTGAAAGCGGATCCGTTGTGTGAAGTAGATAAATTTCCTTTTCCTACAATTTCCTTTCCTGTACCTGATTTCAGATTGGTTTTCCTCCTCCTGGTCCAAGCAAGAGAAATAACCCTGCACCAGTGCACGTTGGTGTGATATCTCCTTTTCTGTAATTCTTTTTGATTGGTTTTCCCCACCTGGTCCAAGCAGGAGAAATGAACCTACACCAGTGTATGTTGGTATGATGCAGCAAGCCTTCTTAGCCTACTTCCCGCAATCATCTTTCTTTCATTAAATGCTTATGACAGGATAAATGTATATTGATTATTTCTTTATTCCCGCACTCTGTTAAGATCAGAAACATTCAAATTTTATGTGTGCAATTTGATCTAACAGTATAATATCACTTGCAATAATTAAGCACTCATTTTAAGAATTCAATGCTAAGTGCAGGAAGCTCTGATCCGGTGCAAGAACTAGTTTCTTGCCATGGGATCTGAGTGCTTTGAACCTGGAAAAGTTCAAGCCCTTGCATGAAGTAAAAAACCTTTAGTAAAGAAACCATTTATACCTTCTGCATAAATCTCTATTCTTGCACTGGTGCAAGAAGACTGCGATAATGTAGGACAGATTAGTGCAAGAAGGAAACCTCTAAAGGAGCAGGTTTAAGGGCCCATCTGATGAGACTGCTAAGTGTCTCTGCTAAAGAAAAACACACAATCAGTAGTTAAACAATAATTAGCTAGAGTGATTTCATTTTTATCTTTGATTCCCTCTTGCAAATGCATTCTTCCTTGTTCCAGTCTTAGATTATTTTGATGGTTCAAGTTGCCTTTTTCTCTTTTTGATTTTATTCTACAATCTTTCCTTTAAAGAAAGTAGGGATTTATATTAGGAAAATTCATACCATCTCTGGCATTTCCTGTGCTTCGTCTCTAAGTTTACGGATCCTCCCGGTTGACAAATTAAGTGTTGAGGAGTTTGCTTAAGCGTAATTCCTGCACCCAACATTTTGGCGCCGTTTCTGGGAGGCGATTTGATTTGGTAATAATTTTCTGATTATACAGTAGAGGTAATTTTTCCTTTATTTTTGTAGTATTATTTGGAAAATCTTCTTTGAAGGAATTTTACTAGTGTTAATTTATTTCTGACAGCATTTTTTACTAGAAATTGTTTGTTATTTTTATTTTTTATTTTTATGAATGCCTAGAATAGGTAAGGGTTCGAAGCCACTAAGGGCCAAAAGAATTTTGAAAAAAATTCTCATATTGGGTCTCCTTCTGTAAGCAGGGAGCCCAATCCAATTCAAACCCATCACGCGGGAACAATCCACCTAGATTCTGGTGACAATAACTCAGGTGTGGATCAGCCTGTTGAAAGTGGTACAAGTAAAAGGGAAACAATGGTGGACCATGAAGATCATTTGGAAGGAACTGGTGAGAACCAATTAAGTGAAGAACAATCCACTTTTTTGTTTCCAATTGTGGATCTTGATACTGTGGTGCAAATGAATAATATTCCACCACCAGCTCTCCCTCATTTCCATGGTAAAGTTCATGAAGATCTTGAATCTTTTCTATTTGAGTTTGATATTCTGTGTAGAAGTTATGATTATTCAACTAACACTCAAAAGTTAAGATTATTTCTTGTTACTCTCAAGGACTCAGCTCTACGCTGGTTTATGGGTTAGGAGGAAACACTATAACCTCTTGGGATCAGATGAAGTGAGTGCTTTTGTCTAAATATCAAGAATATTGCAAAACTCAAGACATGCAGGATGAGATTTTTACAATCATACAAGATGATGATGAAACTATTGAAGATTACCTAGAAATATTTCTGTATATTTTACAAAGGTCGAAACTTAAGTTTGATCCCAGTACTATTAGAACCTTGTTCTTAAGAGGACTTACTGATAATGCTAGAAACAATTTAAATGTATTAGGACAAGGTGATATTTCTCAACAAACTTTTGAACAAATTTGTGAATTATGCAGGAAATTTTCAAGAAATCAATATAGATCCAGTAGAGGAACCCGAAATAGAAATAGAAAAACTGAATCTACTAATGCTATGAATATCAGACTAGAAAATAAAATGGAAAACATGAAAATTGATATAGTGAATACTATTACCAAACATTTAAACTCTTTAAAATTTCAGCAAAAACTCATGAAGGAACAAGAGTCATTATGTATTTTCTGTCCTAAATGTAGAGACAATCATCCTCCTAAAGAGTGTCCTCTTAATTTGAAAGAAACTAATAAGTGTGCTATTTGTGTAGAAGACCATGTCACAGAAAAATGTCCCTCTATACCAGGACTTAAAGCTATATTTACAGGGGGACAGCCTGAAGCTAAGTACTTGTATGCTATGGGAGCAAGAAGGAATTGGCCTCAGGTAGGTACAAGTGTGGCTCCTGAATTTTATCCACACTATTTTGGTTATAATTCACATGCATATTCTTATCCTAACACTAATCAGAAGTGGTAGTATGGGAATCAATATCAGCATGGTAAACCTTCTTAACCATGGAAACAAGGTTGGAGAGGGCCAACTAATTCTCCATATTCCTACCAGCAACCTATGCAGTCATATCCATCTACGCATACACCTTATTCAATGCCTCAACTTCTGAGTCAGTCTACTCCACTGTGGCTTTTACCTCCACCCTTTCGACCTCCTCAGTTTCTTGATCAACCTATGCCCAATCCTAACAATAATAAAGCAGTGCAAATGATCTATGTAACAAACCCATCTTTACCATTTGAGTACCAGTCTATTCTAGTTGGGGTTCATGATATTCAATTAAGATCGAAAAGCATTGTAACATTAGAACATCAGAAGCAACCTATAGTGATTGTTGAAGAGAAAGGAGAAGAGGAAACTCTTAACCATTCTCCAAAAGTTGTCACTAAGCAGCCCTTACCCTCTGAATCCTTGCCATCTTCTTCCGACCAACCCCCCTTCCCAGAGAGACTAGTAATGGAAAGAAGTGAGCCTAGTTCTGAGACTAGTTTGGCATCTGAGCTTCAGAATATTTTCATTAAGATACCTTTGATTCAATCCATTAAAGAGATCCCCATTTGTACCAGGATTATTAAGGAATTCTGTCTCAAGAAACTCGGGAGGAAGAGAGTGGAACCCAAAACCATTCAATTTGTTGGTAGGGAAGCAGAGTTGGTGACAGGATGCGTGTCTATGGAAAAATATACTAATCCCGGAAACCCTATTGTCTCAGTTCAGATTGGTAATGTCCTGGTCTCTAATTTTCTTATAGACCTGGGGGCAGCCATTAATGTCATGACTAAGAAAACCATGGATCAACTTCGGTTATCTCATCTTCGCCCTACTCCCACTGTACTTGAATTAGCAGATAGATCTAAAATTAAGCTAGAAGGACTATTGGACAATGTGATCATCTCATTAGATTCTTGGGAATATCTTGCTTATTTCATTGTGCTTCAGCCAAAGAACCCAGTAGGAGGACATCACTTGATCTTGGGTTGACCATGGCTTTCTACGGCCAATGTATATATTGGATGTCATTCCGGTGATATGTATATTTCGCATGGAGATTCTAGGAAGAAAGTTACCTTATACCCCCCTGCCAAATCCATTCAGGACCTTCGAGATACTTTATGGTTGGATCAAAGCAGTGATGAGGAGACTCAGCCCATTTCCCTTATCCATCATTATACTGGGTCTTCACAAGAAGATGAGATTCAAGATTTCCTGAATAATCTAGACACTATGCCTAATTTTGAGCCATTGAGCCAGATTTTCAGCCTAGATTTTCAAGACAATCATGATTCTCATTCTTCTGTACCGCTGCATTTGACCACTCCCTTGAGTACTCCTGAGCTTGACACTACTCTTGTTGATATTAGACCTAGTAAATCCTTGCATATTTGGACTCATCTCAGCAGGAGCAGTTTCTGAATTTGTTGCAAAACCATCTTAGTGCCTTTGCTTAGGGGTATGAAGATATGAAGGGTATTCATCCTGAAACTTGTACACATCATATCTATATTCAGGAAGGAACCTGACTTGTACGAAAACCCCAAAGACGAATGAATCCAGCTCTAAGAGATATTGTGAAGGAAGAAGTATAGAAACTCTTGGAAGCCGGTTTTATCTATCCTATTTCCGACAGTCAATGGGTCTCTCCATTAGTGATAGTACCTAAGAAAGATGGAAGATGGCATATTTTTATTGATTATCGAGAATCAAACAAAACCACTCTCAAAGATTACTTCCCTCTCCCTTTCATTGACTAGGTGCTTGATACCCTTATAGGAAAGAAATATTTTTCCTTTTTGGATGGCTTCAGTGGCTATAACCAAATAAAGATTGCACCCGAAGATCAGGATAAAACTACTTTTACATGTCCATGGGGTACATTAGAATATTAATTGAAAAATTTTCTAAGATAGTTGCCCCTATTTTCTGACTTCTAGCTAAGGATAGTGAATTTTCTTGGTCCACAGCTTGCCAACAGTCTTTTGAAACATTGAGGGAAAAGTTGGTACAGGCACTAGTTTTGAGAGGCCCTAACTGGTCCCTTCCTTTTCACATTTCTTCTGATGCTTCAGATTTGGCTATTGGTACAGCTTTAGGACATGAGGAAAATAAGAAATACTATGCTATTTATTATATTAGTTAGAATTTGTCTTCCACTGATTAAATTATACAGTTACAGAGAAAGAGTTTTTAGCTATAATTTTTGCAATTAATAAGTTCAGGAAATATATTACAGGATATGAAGTATTTGTACATACTGATCATTTCGTGATTAAATATTTGATGAAAAAACCATTTACTAGCAGTAGAGTGACTAGGTGGTTACTATTGTTACAGGAATTTAATGTTACTATTGTTGATAGACCAGGAAAATCTAATGTTGTAGCAGATTTTCTTTCTAAATTAGATAATCTTGGTGAAGCAACTCTTGTTAATGATGATTTTCCGGATGAACATATTTTTTCTATGTCAACAGATTCTCCGTGGTTTTCTGACATTGTTAATTACTTGGTTACTGGGAAAACACCACCCCACCTGTCTGCTCGTGAAAAGCGGAATATTATTCGAAAAAGTGTCGCATACTCCTGGATTCAAGGAGATCTCTTTTACATTGGTCCAGACCTGATTATCCGTAGATGTGTAAGAGAGGAGGAAGTGTTTGTCTTGATGATGGATCCTCGTTGGGATTCGAAACATCGACACTCGTTTTCTAGCAATGTGGATAATCTGGAAAGCTCCTTAAGAAATGATCTCCACATGAGTTTAAAAAACAATATTGAAATATTCTCATGATGAACCTTGTGGAGGCCACTTCGCTGATAAGCGGACTACATATAAAGTATTGCATGCTGGTTAATTTTGGTCTTCCTTGTTTAAGGATGCCAAACAGTATATCGGGCGATGTGATAGTTGTCAACGAGTGGGCCAACCTAATCAAACCAATGAAATTCCTTTATGCCCCCAAGTTATGATTGAGCCGTTTGAAAAATGTGATATTTATTTTATAGGGCTAATAAATTCAACGTCATTAAGTAAAAATCACATTTTGGTTTGTATAGATTTTGTTACAAAATGGGTAGAACCTAAAGTTGTTTCCTTTTCTACAGAAAAAGTTGTTGATTTTCTTTTTACTGAAATTTTTACTAGATTTGGTGTGCCTAGAGAAATTTTTTCTGACAAGGGTCTATAGTTTATTTCTATTCTGGTACAGGGTGTGACGGAGCAATACAAGATCCGGCACAGGAAATCCATGTCGTATCACTCGCAAGCAAATGGCCAGGTGGAATCCACAAACAAAGTGATCGAGTTCATTCTTACAAAGACAGTAAATATGCATCGAAAAGACTGGGATGAAATATTACCAGAAGCTTTGTGGGCATATAGAACCACTTGGATAAATAGCACGGGACATACACCATATGAGCTAGTATATGGAAAATAGGTTCTGTTACCAATTAAATTCCAAATCAAAGCTTTCAGAACTACAGTTCAGTTAGGACTATATCTCTCTGAGGCACAACAACAACGTATTCTCCAATTAAATGAGTTAGATGAATTTCATAGGGATGTTGTTCAACAGAACATACTAATTCAGCAGCAATGCAAAAGGTTGCATGACAAGCCTATTCAGAAAAAGCAATTCCAACCAAGTGATTGGGTGCTCCTTTATGATTCTAGATTTAAAAGTGCTCCTTTATGATTCTAGATTTAAAATTTTTAAAGGGAAGTTCCATACACGTTGGATGGGATCTTATGAAGTGATCCAATTATTCGAGAATGGAGAAGTAGAAGTTAAAACTATTAATGGAAAAAATTTAGTATTCTTGGTAGATGGACACAGATTAAAGAAGTATTTTCAGCCACTTGCCAGGAAAGATTTTACACAGCAAGTCCAACAACAATTCGGGATGGTAGTGGTGAATGGTAATTGATTCGGGAAATAACTCCCTAGAGGTTTGTTGGGTCAAAACCTTCATAGATCAGGACATGCTATTCAAGAAGGACTCACACAACCACACTTGTATGCTAAAAAATAGATAACATCGATAGTAGAACTCACCCGTAATCCTACATTTGATGTAGATCCCGTGGGGTCCAAACCCCCAGCAACCCTTCTTCCTTTTCAACTTGAAAACCAAGAAAGAACGTGCACGAAAATCTAGTTGTACAGCATATATTTATCCTAAATGTCAGTGAAATCCATGTGAAACATCATATAAACAATAATAAATGCTTAAATAATAATATTGTCACATATGCAAGCAGATATTAACACGTGAATTCAAGAACAAGATGGTTCTTCTTCATTACGAACAGCATTTATAGTAATAAAAAGTGGAGAGATCACATGAATCCTTCCACGATCTTCGAACATACCGTCGTCTGGATCCGTCCCGCCCTTGCCTCGCTAGGATACTTTCAAGACTTGTGCACACAAGATGACATACAAACTGATGAACATCTCCAGGAAACAAGGGTTTCCTGTAAAAATCTGGGAAAGTGCAAGAGGCACGGGAAATCAGACTTGAATTGGGATTCCAACAGAGTATAATATCTATAATTTATCTCTCCCTTAGGCCATGGACATGAGGGGATTTTATACTCCCTCAAAGTAGTTTCAATCAGTTGGAAACAGTTGGCCACGTGCTGGGTTGGTTGAACTATTGGAGTAACCATCAACCCAGCTCGAAAATAAGGAATTTTTATATATATTTTTAATGATTTTAATGGCATACGCGGAAAAGTGTGTACGGACTCGTGTATACATGCGGAAAAGTCCGGGCATACCCGCGTATGGGATTTTTAACAATGTTTTTTATGAATTTTGTTCAAGTCTGTGGGAATGGGTGCCCAAGGCCAAAGAGACAATCATGAGTCACATGAGGGTGAAAAATTGATGCTATAACATATGCCCCCTAATATATGAGGTCAGAAGGGGTACATGATGGCCGAAATGTATTATGCACATCGAAAGAACTTCGCAAGCACAAGAGAGGACTTCACCAGATTTCAGCCTGCCAAAAACCAATGAAAGAAAACAAAGAGTCAACTCATGCTGAGGCGGGCATCCCCATGCTCAGTCAAAAATATATCATATAAAAGGTACATGATAAATCCAGAATGTATACAAGTATAGCTGAACTGAAAGTACATAATGAATCATCTGAGCAGGGCCCGAAAGTACAAGTCGGAATCAATGTCCAAATATCACATATAGAAAGCTGATCAATAATGCTGAAACTGGATGTTTGATCATAAAAGTGACTAAATCTCCAAGTACCAAATCATAAGGGGTGGAACACATGGTACAATCACGCAACTCGGGAGCCAACATATAAGATGTTGTTGTACTGACACTGCAACATATAAGGGTGGACGACATCACTGGCAGAAACTGAATGGACTGTCAAAAGTGAACCGAAAAATGCTGACGCAACCCGAGGTCTTCACCAATATCGACAGCACAATTCTACATAATGGGAATAAATGAGCTGAAGTCGACCATGTGAGAAATAGTTGGATTACCGGTCAATAATGTAAACCGTTAACCAACGTGAGACAACCCACCACTAATGAAAATGAGTGTCAAGGTGCCCCAATACAATCTAACAAGTGCGAATGAATGAGTTGAAGTCGAACACTTGGAAGAATCTACCAATCAGGAGGCAATGATGAATCCCCACTGTCGATAGTGAAGAGTCTGCCACTAATGACTGCAAACCCTAAGGTACTGACAAAAAGACTCTAGATCTTATTCCCAGAGCAATGAGTCAGAGTCGATGGGAAAATATCTGCTGGAAGGAAGGCATTAAGGCATCCCACATCAGTCCAGCGCGAGTGTAACCCGCAAGCCAAAATTTGGAAGGAATCGGATGAAGCAGAGTGATGGAACCAAACCGAAGTACGTTTCCGACATGCACAAGATGAAGCTAGCGCACAGAAGAAACCCTCTGAACCAACCAATAATGAAAGCTGACACAGAGGTGAGATATCCACCGATAGGGTCAAATGGAAATCAAGGTATTGCACGAATCCCAAGTGTGATAATGTATGTTGACGTTGAACACAGGGGAAACCACTCAGTCAAAGACCCATAATGATGATCAAATGCTGAGCACAAGGTCACCTATCAATGATGGAAATAGGGCCAGGGTGTGGCTCTAGGTTTACTCTCAGAGCAATGTGTCGTAGTCGATGAGAGACAAACCCGCCAGCAAGAAATCAATGGGGACCTTCTCAAACCAGCACGAGCAGAAGACCAAAACATCTGATGTGATAGAACAAGATACTGACAAGACCAGGAAGGCCGACTGAATAATGAGTCAAGAGACACCGCAGAATGGCCTACTATGGTTAGACTTCTCTTGAACAAAAGCACGACTCATGATGACCATGGTAGTAAAAAATGACAATGTATAAGTCTGTTATGCAGGAGGCAAAAACAAACTCTCCATATGATTGTAAGAGATAACCAACCAGGGGAGAAATAACCAGTGAAACAGGGAAAAAGCTGAACCTAGGTCAAAACTAAAACCATCCCAATTGAAGGAAATATATAAGTGTATGTGCTTTGTTCAAGGGCGACAAACTGACACTGTACTACCATCAAATTACGAAGTTACATCCCGTTCTCACTCTTTTTGTTATATTTGATATTTTTTTTCTTTTTCACATAATAAGCCTGAAAAAGAATAAAAGAATGCTATAGTACAATGGATAGAATGAGTATCAAGAAACAGATGCACTAGTTCCTGGGATAGGAACAATCCTATGCTCAATGCAAGGTGGTAGAAACTGGTAAACGATACTCAAAGGAATGTCCCATCCATGGGTAAAAGGGTGTCAAGTCGCGATAGCTAAATGCATGCAATGGTTAACTTGTACAGACAGTCAAGGTCAAAAGTTGGCTTAAACATCGAGTCCAAAATGAAGCCGGCTAAAGGCCAGGATAAACAAGTGGCCAATATGCAATGCAATAATACAACTTAACAACACCAGGGAGCCTCTAGGGTAATGTCCAGAAAAATGATAGTGAAGGAGAAGAAGAATGAAGCTTTAACACATAAGTCATCGTGAGACTAAAGAGGACTCCCGAGCCTACATAAAACGCAGCATGGGCAACAAGTGATAGCGAGGAACTAACTAGGAAGCCCATGTAAAGGAAGGCTCTACCATTAAGTCATGATTAAATAATCGGCGAGCGAAATGGGTGAAATACTCATGACCTGATGGGATCGACCCTATGGCAAGTGATTAGAATGGAGGCTAGTATGAAAAATGCAACGGAAAGTGGATTCCCTAACCTATATGCCAGTGAAGATCATATACCTGCCATGACGGGTCAGCAATCATGGATCAAAAACCGGAAAAAATCTCAAGTTCATCAAAATGTACCTGAAAATACACCAATCTGGGCACTTCCAAGCATCTGGGTTATGCAGCTTAAGATAGATTTAAAAAATAGGCATAACAAATTTTTGCGAAAATTTTCAATTTTTGGGCATAAATACACAAGTTACCTCACATTTGGTCCATTATTACTTGCTGAATTGGGAAAAAGAGCTTTGGAGAAAAAACCTCTTTCGTCAAAACAGGAGAAATCGACCGTCAAACTTTGTCGAACTTGTTAGGTAAGCTCTTAATCCATCCTTGTTATCAATTGTGTCTGTTCATAAGTTTAAAATTCGAAAATTTCACCGTAGAATTATTTGTTTAAAATTACGATTCTGCGCATACACGGGTTTATATTGACCAAGCCGCATATATACGCGACTGTGTATAGAGAAAGTCATGTATGCGCAACCCGAAATGAAAAAACGTGATTCTAATGGACAAATTATTGCATTTTTGTAGGATGAATATATCATGGAGAGAACGTGAGCACAGTTCCATTGAAAATGAAGTAATGCGGGATCAATTATCGCTCAATATTCTCTGAAATTGTGGATTTCTCAAATTTTTCAAAATGCCAAATATGAAGAGTAATGTCCGGTTGCTCGAAATCTTGTGAATTATTGGGAACCGGAAGAAAATTGTTTCATAATAGATCAAATGCCCATACATATCGAGGTGGAAGATATCTATTTTATTACTGGACTCTCCCGGAGGGGGGATCCAGTAGATTTACATGGCAAACCTTTGGGAGGGCTCACCGTGGAAGATTACGTCCACGTCTACTGCGTAGAGGGTTCCAAGAAAGTTGGGAATCAAATGGCTATCAAAGATTTAAGAGACTTGCACATGAAAATTCTCCTATTTACCATTGGTAGGGTAGCAGGATCTGCTTCCTTACACCAGGCATCCAGGACTCAAATGAGTATAGTTGTGGAATGCTTAACTCATATATATGATTGGTTCATAGCCCTACTAATGAACATGAAGCAACAATTGACTTCCATCCGAAAAGCAAAGATAAAAAATTTCGGATATGGTACAATCTTGATGAAATTCTTCTTCGAGAAGATTCCTGGGCTGAGACCCAAAGTGATCTCTTCTATCAGCAGCCCAAGGGACCCAAGAATTTCTTGATGGGTAGATCTGATGAAGAGACTGGGGGGAAGTGAAGTTCCCCGAACCACCTGGGATGATGAGTTCTTCCAATGGTGGGGAGAACAAATCATCATTGTGGAGGACTATCCCTATGCCGGGATGGATTTCCGTGGCGATCCAGACCTCATCCTTCCACCTGGCGTGGCATGGGGTACAGTCGGTAAGATTGCAATTTTTTAATTATATGTTTTTTTTTGGATTTTTTCAATATGTATGAAAAAATGAAACATGTTTTTGATTGGATTCAAAGTGACTTACAATATCGTAATGATCATGATACAGATATTGGACCAGTCTGTCCTGATGGTTACCCACGACATAAGCGCCGCCGAGGCGAGGCGGAGACAGTAGACTCAGATAGAACCCTCCATGCTGTACAGAGGAACTTGGAGGGTTTAACCCGCCAAGTGCCTATGGCTGCAGTGGAAGATCTACCCGAGGCCATCCAGAGACGGGTAGTAGGAGTACCTCGTGACTAGGTGTGGTTATTCCGCTGAGTCGCGACTGTGATCGTGTTCTATAGGAACACAACTTTTGGGCAGGGACCACAGGAGTAGATAGATATGATTTACCGGATGACTGTATATTTTTTGAGATTTGAACATGATCGGGCATAAGCCCTAATTTTGTACGACTTATGGATCCAAATTTTGTATAGTTTTTGAACACTTTGATGATATATATACAATGATTTTTGATGTGATGTGAAAAATGTATAAAAATGTATGATGTTTTTGATGATTAAATTTTAATGTATTGAATGATTAATATGCCAATCAATTGCTTGATTAGCTAATGAGTCTGCCATCCAATTTTCAACTCGAGGAATATGAATGAAATTTAAAAATTGAAATGACCTTTGTAACAAACATACCCTCAAGAGCAACCGGAGTAAAAATGGATCTCGAACCCGATAAGTATTACTCAACTGCGACAGCACCAACTGAGAGTCCAAGAAAACCACTAACGAATCAACACCCAAAGATATTGCCTTTGAGAGTAGATAAATAACTGCAGTGTATTCTGCTATATTATTGGAAGCAGGACCAATGCAGACTCCTCTTGATACTAACAGCTTACTGGATGGATGATGAAGTACCCAAGCCGTGGAAGCCAAGTTCCGGGTGTGTCTACTAGCACCATCGGCGAAACCAAAATGACTCATGACATCTGACACAACCTGCCAAAGCAAATAAAAAAACATCACCATCCCATCAAAGATCAAAAAAACAGATATGTACAAAGAAAAACTACTATATAAAAAAATCAAAATGCCAGGCCGAAGCCTAGGCATAATACTTTTTCAAATAGAGCCCATTTCTAGGCTCCGACAACTCATTCCCTTCAAAATCAACCAAGGTATATGCTCCTTTTTTAAGGAATTTTTTAACGATAAAGGGGCCATACCACATAGAATTAAAATTTCCTGCCCCCAGGGCATCTTTCTCTTGGGCATAGACCAAAACAAGGTCGCATTCCGAGAAAACCCTGGGTTTGATCGCCCTATTGTACTGAACTTTAACTCGGTTTTTATGCGCTTCATTCATCGTGGCGGCATCTCGACGCTGCTCATTGAGATGTTCCAGATGAAGGAGACGTTCTTCAAGACTAGAAGTGTCAGGAAGAAGTTCAACAGCTAACTTAAGAGAAGGAATCTCACATTCAATGGGAAATACGGATTCCAACCCGTAAACTAGCTGAAACGGAGTAAAGCCAGTTGCAATTTTCACTGACATCCTATATGCCCAAAGTGTAGGATATAGCATGATATGCCAATTGGATCGAGCTTTATTGATTGTCCTTTGAATAATTGTCTTCCAGGATTTATTCACGGCTTCCACTTGCCCATTGGCCTGAGGATAATACGGAGACGAATGCTCCTGTCGAAAACCTAATTTTAGAGCCAACTCAGCCATCATGCTATTCTAAAAATGACTGCCATGATCAGTGAAAATCTCTCTAGGAATACCAAAACGAGCAGTAACCTGGTTGAACAGAAAAAGAGCTGTTGTCTCACCATCATTCCCGAAAGTAGGAATAGCTTCGACCCACTTCGTAAAGTAGTCTACTGCTACAATAATGTACTTGTGACCTTTAGCCGAAGGCGGGTTACAAGTAGTATAATCAATACCCCACTTTGTAAAGGGACCGATAGTAATGACTGGAAAAAGTGGAGCTGGATGAGCACGCATTTTTTGAGTATAAACTTGACACGGATGACACTTTTTGACCGACTCCACACAATCTTTGAAAATAGAAGGCCAAAAGTACCCAGCACGCAAGATCTTTTGGGCTATAGAAAGCCCAGATAAATGACCACCACAAGCTCCACTGTGGCAATCATTCAGCACAGCCTCAGCTTCTTCGAGAGTTAAGCAACGTCTCAAGATTGAATCAACCCCTCGATGGTATAAAGCATCACCAATGATCAAGTAATTTTTATCCAAGTGACGCAACTTACGACGCTCATCTTTCGAAAAAGTAGAGGGAAACTTCACAGTCTGAAGATACACAATGATATCTCCATACCAAGGATCCCGTGGAGAGATAAGAAACAAATGTTCATCTGGGAAGGATTCATCATAGACTATCTCTTCTCCACAGGACAACTCAGAGATTAATTCCGCGAAAACTAATGATTTCTTGGACTTGGCAGACATAAACTCAAGATCAAATTCCTGCAAAATCACAATCCATCTATTGTATTTGCCCCCAATCACTTGCCTACTGAGAACAAACTGAAATGGATTGGCTGCTACCAAAACAAAAGTTTTTCGTAGAAGAATATAATGCTGGAGTCGTTGCATAGCATGAATAGCTGCTAAAGCCATTTTTTCTATCGGAGTATACCGGAGTTCAGGTCCTACCAAACCTCGACTAAGATAGTATATAACATGCTCTACAAGAGCATCATCTTCCTGAACCAGAACCATACCAATGGTAGATTCTGCTACTGCAAGATACAAAAGGAAATCCCTGCTATAATTAGGTGGACTCAATAAAAGAGCAGAGGTCAATGATTTTTTCAAAGCATCGAATAAGCGTTGAGCGAAGTCATCCCAAAAGAATGGAACTCCCTTCAACAATCTCATAAATCCTTTGGTAACTTCGGCATAATTTACAATAAATCTCCGAAGAAAATTAGCTTTTCCTTGTAGAATTTGAAGTTGACGAATAGATGATGGGGGAGGCAACCGAAGTATTGCCTCAACCTTGAAGGGATCTACCCTAATCCCTTCCCTAGACACAATGAATCCCAATAACCGACTGGATGTAACCGCGAAAACACACTTGTTCAGATTCAACCTAATCTTCTAGAAACGACATCGTTCAAATACTTGACGGAGGTGAGCAGGATGATCCATTCTCTTTCAAGAATGAGCAGCTAAATCATCCAAATATACCTTGATAATATGTTTGATGTCGTGGAAGGCATATGACATGGCCCGCTGAAACGTAGCCCCAGCAGTTTTAAGACCAAAAGGCATCTTCTTGTAAGCAAAAGTACCCCAAGGACAAATAAAGGTTGTCTTATGCTGATCTTCAGTGTAGAAAATTGAATAATAGCTAAATTATTCACCGATATTATCCTGATTACACACTATTTAAGCTTCATGCATAATACATAACCTCTTCTACAATTGATCATCAATTTGCGGAATTAGAAGCAGTCGCATGCGCACATTAAAACAATAATCAAGCACACATATAACACAGTATTTAATGGGGAAAGCATACAGCTGAAAACCCCCAACTATTTGTATATTATAATGATAGAGAAAATGTAACAATACATATCACAAAGCTCCTCATAGCTCTCAGCACTATCTCACATGCTACACACAAACTAGCTCAGATATGAACAAGTCACAAGTTCAACTCTCCTCCACAAGTCTGCCTGCCTCTACTGCACAATCCAAGATGAATAATGATGAGATCCAAGTTTGAATCCCACTGGCTTGTACTGCGCAATCCTCATTGCAAATCTTAATCAATGTGTGTGCAAATCTCATGCACAAGTATAGTCACAACTGATAGTAGACTCACCCTTTCACCCACCTCTAACACTGGTCTCCACTGAACTGTCCATGCATTGCAGTTAACTGATGTATTCTTTAGTTGATTTATGAGTTAATATTTAGTGAATTAATTAATAATTAATTCACACCACTCATCACTAGTGTATTTTTCAATTATACTAAATACAACTAGTTCAACTAAGTTAAACCGAACACAACTCCACCAAATGTCTCATCAACTCCACCAAACTCTGCCACATGAGTTCTAACTGAAGTCAACCATGCAATAGATCAAATAACCCTTAGGAAAAGCGTATTTCCTTCTGTCAGCTTCATGTGCCACATCCAAGCATCAAACTGAAGTGCTCCAAGAGGATAAGATAATGTTTATAGTCTAAATATTATTAAGGGTTAATAATATTTGACTGTTCTATTTTTAGCCCGGCAGTCTAAAAATAGATTCCACCCAATGTCAAAAAATAGAGGTCCATCTATTTTTACCAACACGACCAATCATCCATAAATAGCATCCTGCAACCCATAGACCATGATAGATACGTCTAAAAATAGACATAGTCTAAAAATAGACTTTGCGCCAAAAATAGCCCGCAGGCCCACTTATTGAAGGCGACTTCATTTCACTAAGCTCCATCATCTTGTTTCATTTTCAACACTCCCTCTCAACAAGATATGGATTATCGAAACCCCTATCCTGCCTCTGTGGTATTTGAATTTTCTCCTGGTGAGCGCCTTCGTCAAGATATCAGCATCCTGATCCTCCATGGGAATGTATGAAAGTAACATGATTCTCCGCTGCACACAATCTCTGATATGATGGTACCTGATGTCGATGTGTTTGGATCTATCATGAAATACTGGATTAGCCGAGAGTTAAATGCAACTTTGGTTATCACAATAAATCACAGTAGGCTCCAAGTGTGACCCGAACAACCCGACCAAGATCTTCCTCATCATATGGCCTCGCGTGTAGGCAAGCTTGCTGCCATATACTCAGCCTCTGCTGAACTGAGTGCCACGGATCTCTGCTTCCTACTGTACCAAGAAACTTTTGTTGACCCAATACTAAAGATCCCTCCAGATGTGCTCTTTCTGTCCGTTGGGCTCCCTGCCCAATCTGCATCCGTGAAGCCACATAGCTTCACCTCATCCTCCTGTCTGTAACATAAGCCATATCCCGATGTGCCTCTAAGATAACGCAATACATGCTTGCCTGCCTTCCAGAAGAGCTTGGTAGGCTTAACCATAGCTTTTGAAAGTTGTTTAATAGCATAGCATATATCGGGTCGTGTATTGACCAGATACATAAGCGACCCCACCAACTTTCGATAAACAGTGGCATCCACTACCTCCACTGAAGTAGCATCCTCCTTCCTCCAACCTCCAGGAAGAGGAGTATCAACAGGCTTGCAGCCATGCATGTTGAACTTCTCCAGTATCTCCCGGGCATACTTACCCTGAGAAACAAACAATCCATCACTGCGCTGCCAAATTTCCAATCCCAGGAAACAATGAAGGAGGCCCAAGTCCTTCATCTCAAACTCTTTTGCAAGATCATCCTTGCATGAGAGTATCAACAGCTCATCACCTGTCAAAATCAAATCATCTACATAAAGTACAATGATCAACAACTTACCCTCCACCACTATCTGGTATAGGTTTGGATCCGCCTCACTCTTGGAGAATCCAAGTCCGGTGAAATAACTATCTATCCGTGTGTACCAAGCACGAGGTGCTTGTTTCAACCCATACAATGCTCTCTTGAGTCTGCACACATGCGACTCACTGCTGAAGATCTCGAAACCTTCGGGCTGCTCTATGTACACCTCCTCCTCAATGACTCCGTTGAGGAACACAGTCTTCACATCCATCTGATGGATGTGCCACCCCATCTGCGCTGAGAGAGCTAAGATCGTCCGTATGGAAGAGTACCTTGCGACAGGTGCAAAGGTCTCCTCATAATCGATCCCCTCGATCTGTGAGAAGCCACGGGCAACAAATCTTGCCTTTTACTTCTCCACACTCCCGTCAGTCGCCTGCTTCACTTTGTAGATCCATCGCGAACCCACCACTGATTTCCCCTCCGGTTGCGGGACAATCTCCCATGCATTGTTTCTGACAATCGAATCATACTCTTCCACCATGGCATCTACCCATGCGAGTTCCTCCACAGCTTCCTCGAAAGAGGATGGCTTTGTCACGACACATTTTCTCACAAGAGCCATGTATCCAGTGTACCTGGCCTCGATGACCGGTCTCTCGTTCGCACCGTGTTGTAGGTGGTCCTACAACCTTCTCTGCACTTTGAGCTGCTTCGTTTAGGGGCTTCCGTAGTGCGCTTCTACCCTGATGGCTCTCGATGGCTGTCATGAGAATCTCTTCCACTCCATGAACTTCCTCTTGTGGCTGATCTACATCCTGAAGCTCATCCTTAGGAACTAATAGTTCCTCATCTGCATGCAAGTGTGGCTTTTTCTCAAGCGAACACTTCATGGCTTTCTCCTCCTGAAATTTGATATCCTGTCGCACAACAGTCTTGTGACTGTCTGGAAAATACACACGATAGTTGTGGGGTGTATCAGTGTACCCCACAAATATCCCAACCTCTGTGGTTAGCTCCAGATTATTCCTGGCATTCTTCGTCACATGAATGTAAACAGGTGAACCAAAAATCCTTAAATGGGAAATATCAGGGCTCTTACCAGAAAATGCCTCCTCGAGTGTACTCATGCCAAGTATCTTGTGAGGACAACGGTTCTGCACATATACTGCAGTATTGCATGCCTCTGCCCACAAGTGAATGGGTAGGCCTTGATCATGCAACATCGCCCGTGCAGCACCCACAATCGTTCTGTTCTTCCACTCAGCAACCTCGTTCTGTTGTGGGTTATGAGGTGTTATGAGCTCTCTTCGAATTCCTTTTGCGCTGCAAAAGTCCTTGAATTCGCCAGAGATGAATTCACCACCATTGTCGCTCCTAAGAGCCTTCACCTACTTCCCCGATTCTTTCTCAACCAGTGCCTTGAACTCACATAACTTTGAGTATGTCTCGCTCTTCTTCTGCATGAAGAAGATCCAACACTTACGAGAAAAATCATCAACAAATATCACATAATACCTGTGCTTTGCTGTCGAAGCTACTGAGAAAGGTCCACACACGTCTGTGTGAATTCTCTCAAGGATCGTCGTGGCGTGACTATCCTTCTTGTGAAAGGTGGCTTTCAAAAATTTTCCCAAGGTACACCCCTTGCACTGATCTGACTGTGCAAGAGTGCCTTTAGGAAGCCCAGTAGAAATATGCTACAGTATCTTCAAAGCTCCATGGTGAAGGTGGCCCAATCTCCGGTGCCACAACTCGCCATCATCCAGGCTCACCACTCCTTCAGCCTTGCATGCCATTGCTGCACAGCCATCTACATGCAATTGATAAAGGTTCTTGACTCGAACCCCTATCGTCCGGGTTTCTCCAGTTGTCTTACTGCGCACGAAAGCCTTTCCCTTGCTGAAGACAACATCATACCCCTTGTCTTCTAACATCGCCACAGAGATCAGATTCTTCTTCAATCCTGGAACATGCATCACTTCCTTCAATACGAAGGGTTTACCAGAATCCCTCTCAAAGGAAATGGTACCAATACTGGTCGCACTGTATCTACCATCATCACCCATCTCGATGTGCACTCCAAGATCTTTCTCATCCAGATCAGAAAACAAATCTCGATCTCCTGTCATGTGAAAAGATGCACCACTGTCCAAGAACCAAACTGAACCCATCACACTTGATACCAAGCATGCGATCAGTGAAAAATCCAGCTCAAACTGCGAGGCTAAGGCCTCTCCCACTGCAGATCCAGCAGCATGCTTATTTTTCTTCTTTTGCGGACAATTTGTGGCATAATGTTTGTGCTGGTGACAGTGAAAGCACTTCACCTTGGACATGTCCTTCTTCTTGCCTTTCGCACCGGAATGAGAAGCTTTCTTTCTCTTCCCCTTCTTTGCTTTGGCAGCCAAAGCACAATTTTCTTCATCAGATGCCTTTGATGAAGGTCCGTCCCTGGTACTCTGCCTTATCTCCTCTTGCATGAGATCCGACCAAAGTCGCTCCCATCCTGGCAATTTCTCCCGACCATTGACAGAGTCCTGATAGGAATGCCAACTCTTCGGAAGACCAAGGAGAGCCAATTCCACCAAGTCCTCCTCATCTACAGTCACCCCCACACTTCCCAGCTCATCCCTGCATTGGGTGAACTTCGTGAGGTACTTGGGTATACTGTCGCCTTTCTCCATCTTTATGTTTCTAAGTTTATCCTTGAGTGCCAACTTCCTCTGGTCGCTCTTTCTTTGGAATAAATCTGTCAACACTTTCCACATCAAGTATGGAGAATTTTTTTCATGCAGGCTAGATACAATGTGATCCTTCACGCCCTCCAACATAATCCTTCGACATTTTGCTGTCTTCTTTTGCCAAGCCTCAACTTGAGCAGCATCAGTAGGCTTTGGGACTTCAGCATCTATGAAATCCTTCAACCCATTGTCATCTAACACCACCTCCATCCTGTCCTTCCATGCAACATAATTCGAGCTGCCCTCAAGGGCATACTCCAATCGCAATCCGTTGAAAGACATTTCAACTTCGACACCAAGAAAACTCTTTTGCAAATTCGAATTCCACCAACTCAAAACTCAACCGCTTCCGATCTGTGAGAACAAGGTATTTCTAGCACAGAGATCGACTGTAGGGGAATTTACTGGATATATCACCTTTCAAGGAAAGGATGGATCCAGAGGCTACCTGGCCCGCTTACAGACTATGTCTACCGAAATAAATTGTAATCACTGTAATAGATTCGATGATCAATTTCGCTCCGATACCATGTATAAAATTGAATAATAGCTGAATTATTCACCGAGATTATCCTGATTACACACTATTTAAGCTTCATGCATAATACATAACCTCTTCTACAATTGATCATCAATTTGCGGAAATAGAAGCAATCACATGCGCACATTAAAACATAATCAAGCACACATACAACACAGTATTTAATGGGGAAAGCTTACATATGAAAACCCCCAACTATCTGTATATTATAATGATAGATAACATGTAACAATACATAGCACAAAGCTCCTCACAGCTCTCAGCACTATCTCACATGCTACACACAAACTAGCTCAGATATGAACAAGTCACAAGTTCAAATCTCCTCCACCTGTCTGCCTACCTCTATTGCGCAATCCAAGATGAATAATGATGAGATCCAAGTTCGAATCCCACTGGCTTGTACTGCGCAATCCTCATTGGCAATCTCAATCAATGTGTGTGCAAATCTCATGCACAGCTATAGTCACAACTGATAGTAGACTCACCCTTTCACCCACCTCTAACAATGGTCTCCACTGAACTGTCCATGCATTGCAGTTAACTGATGTGTTCTTTAGTTGATTTATGAGTTAATAATTAGTGAATTAATTAATAATTAATTCACACCACTCATCACTAGTGTATTTGTCAATTAGACTAAATACAACTAGTTCAACTAAGTTAAACTGAACACAACTCCACCAACTGTCTCATCAACTCCACCAAACTCTGCCACATGAGTTCTAACTGAATTCAACCATGCAATAGCTCAACTAACCCTTAGGAAAAGCGTATTTCCTTGGGTCAGCTGCATGTGCCACATCCAAGCATCAAACTAAAGTGCTCCAAAAGGATAAGATAATGTTTATAGTCTAAATATTATTAAGGGTTAATAATATTTGACTGTTCTATTTTTAGCCCGGCAGTCTAAAAATAGATTCTGCCCAATGTCTTAAAATAGAGGTCCATATATTTTTACCAACATGAAAAATCATCCATAAATAGCATCCTGCAACCCATAGACCATGATCCATATGTCTAAAAATAGACATAGTCTAAAAATATACTTTGCGCCAAAAATAGCCTACGGGCCCACTTAGTGAAGGCGACTTCATTTCACTAAGCTCCATCATCTTGTTGCATTTTCAACATTCAGGATGGATATTAATTTTATTATATCCAGAGAAACCGTCCATGAAGGAGAAAATCTCATTACCGGCACACTCATCAATGATCTGATCTATAAATGGTGTGGGGTAATTATCTTTAGGACATGCTTTATTAAAGTCTCTGAAATCAATGCAAACTCGAATTGTTCCTTGTTTTTTATCTACAGGAATAGGATTTGAAACCCATTCATTCAAAGGAATAGGGAAAATGAATCCCACCTTGAGCAGCTTTTCTACCTCGACTTTGATAGATGTAGCCTTCCTAGGATTGACCGGACGAAGTTTTTGCCTCACAGGCTTAGCATTTTCGTAAGTCTTGATCTCATGCTGGACAATAGATGGATCTATACCGGGCATATCCTCATAAGACCAAGTGAATACATCCCTATACTCTTTAAAGAGATCGGTGTAAATCTGAATCTCTTCAGGGGAACATTCAACTCCGATGAAAACATTCTCTATAACATTGGGATCCCTGGAAATTTTCACCGGGATAGTTGGAGAAATCACAACCATGTTCCCTTCAGCATATACCTGTGTTGGTGCTAAAGGGTTCAGGACTGGGCAAACAGGACCAGGAGACACAGGGCTTGGAAAACTTGATTCAACTTTGCTCAAATTAGGTAAAAAGTAAGACCGATGATGCAAATCATCCCACGGTCTGTCTATACTAGTCATAGCTTCCAGGATGGCCTCTTCAGATGGAAGAGTGGTATCAAGGCAATCCTGGGCAGAAGAAGAACTAAGTGTCCAAGCTGGATCCACACCGCCATCCAATTCCTTCGGAGTAAGAGGAGCCAGAATGGACTCAGCAGAGTCAACAATAGATTGATAAGCAATCTCAGCTGCAGACATCGGAAATGCCATTCCACCCACTTGACCTTCTGCTAATGTGGATGTAGGGGAAAGTAAGGTCCAAGGGTCCGAAAAATAATGAGTTCTGAAGAAATCTCTTCGAAGAGGAATCCTGGAGGATGAAATTGCATTTATATGAATAGTAGGAGGTGGAATATAAAAAGTACCCATCAAAGAAGAGTACATTCCAACCCCTAAATTCTCAACAGGCGACTTGGCCTTATCCAACTTTGGAATAGTTGAGTCAGTAGATGCATTCGGGTCTACAGGAGAACAGTCCAGTTGATCCACCGTAACAATCCTCCCTTCGTGAGAGAAACAAATAATCTGAAATAATGAAGATGTAATGGCATCCATCTCATAAATCTAGTTTCTCCCCAACAGAAGGTTGTAGTCCAAGCTTGCATCAACTATCTCAACCTCTATATTTACAGTTTTTCCCCCAACACAGATGGGCAAAGTTGGGACAATACCATGCGTTCTGTGAGAATGACCATCAAACACAGTCAGAAGAGTAGCAGATGGAATAGCTGTAGGAGATCCAATTCCCTTCCAACATGTGAGAGACATCACACATGTGGAAGCACCCTCATCAACGACTGTCCAGAAAATATTGAATTTTCGGTATGATGATTTAATATGAAAATCCATATGATGGGGGAGTCTCTTTTTAAAATTATTCATATCGAATGTAATCATAAGTGAGTTCTTTGGATCAACAGCCCCAATAGCAGTGAGCAGAGCACTGCGCTGAGCCGGACAAGACTGGAGCACCTCAAGAGCCGACATGGCACAAGGACTCTGTGCCAGATCTTCCATAATAGAGTAGTTCTGGGCAGCCCTGGCATTTGGATTAATCGTCGTATGCTTAGTAGATGCTTTAGGCATCCGAGGTATAGGCTCAACAGTAGGCTTCATGATATGAAGTGGCTCAGTAGCATCAGGAGCACCCTTGGCTTTCGAAGACTCATCTTCACCATAATCACGGGATCTCGTGGCGACATCTACGTGAGCACTCATCATGTATATGTTTGATGGAGTTTCCCCTTCCTGGGTGCCCCCAGAGGAAGCCCCGGTATTATGATTTGTGCCAACAACTACCTGTTTCCCTTGGGGAAAATGGTTTGTCAACATAGCCTGGGAACTGAAAGAACCCTACTGAGCTAACAAGCGCTGCACATCCTGAATTTTAGGGCAAAGGTGAGTAAGATGGTCTCCATCACATAACTTACATGGAAACTTCACTTTATTTTTATCCTTTGGACCCTCACCAACATGCTCGTTGGATTTATTTGCATTACCCTTCCCATTATTGCCCTTTTTATTATTACGTCCCTTCTTCTTCCCTTCGGATTGTTTATTTTCTTTAGGGTTAGAAATCTGAACGACATTTACCGACAAAGATTGAGAAGGCGATGACTCAGCAGGCACAGCCTGACCAGAAAAAGAAGATTGTATAGACAACTGCTGCAATTGACTAAGCAGGTTAGCTGCACCACTATTGATCGAACCAATAAGTCCATCACCATGAGGATTGGGTTTAGTCTTCGATAAATCTAATTTGGAGCGAGGAGCATTAGGCAAATATTTATGAAGGACTCCAGACTGAGAATATATCAATTCAAGCTGTTGGGCCCTAAAAATGGCCTGCTCCTCGAAAAATACCCCGGACAGGGATACATCCTTAGAAATATCTGACTACAGAGATTTCAGAAACCATTCCAAAAGGAATTCTCTTGGAATATGAGCTTTAATAAGCCTCTTCCTTCTCCACCATTCCTGAATATGATCAGAAATGTGGGTTGCATCGTCCTGCTTAAAATTAGTTAGGAGTTCAGTCTCGACATCATAACGGACAGGCAACTAGAAATGATTTAGAAATGTTGTAGCCAAATATCAAAACGTAGCAAAACTACCCCCAGTTAACTCAATATACCACTTGGCAGCGTTTCCAGTTAAGGTGCGTTGAAACAATCTCAACCTAATCGAATCGTCGATCAGGGAGTTAGAAGAACACCATAAATGGAAGGTGGTGGTATGGTCAGCCGGGTCCTCTCCATTCTTGCCTTCAAACTTTGGAATTTCTGAAGGTAGTTTGGTGGGAACCAGAGGCCACCCCGGACTATATCAGATCGGATCATTCGTCAATTTCGACAGATCTGGAAAGTTTAACGTTGCCAGAAAAGGTAAACAAGGCGGAGCCTAAGGATTCCATCCTTGATGGGATGAATTCCCAACATTCTGAAAAGAGTACCTTGGATTTGATGAGGCACCAGGTTGCCAAAAAGGACTCGTAGAAAATTTTGGGCCAAAAGACCCAACATTTGGAGAAGGACCCCCTCCCAACGTAGAGTTACCAAAGACCGGACCAGTTCCCCCTCCCAAAGTATTGAATGAAGAAGAAAGCCCCTGATAGGGGTTCTAAGCATTAGAAAGAGGGGAAAAAGTCTGATAAGCACTCGACGAAGGGAAAGAAGCATTCCCTTGGTGACCAGCACAAAATTGATTCCCTGCCCCCACTATTGTAAATACAGGGTTCCAACCTGTAAAAGTAGTCGAACTCTGACCTCCAGACCAAGGGTTAAAACTCTGAGTCTGAGAAGTAAAAGGAAAAGACCCTAAAGAAGGATTTGAACTAGGAATATGCCCAGTTCTGAAGGGGAACCCTTGAAAAGAAGCTGACCTACTAGCCATGGAAGACATGGGTGTAGATGCAGCTGCAGCAGCGGAAAAGGAAAAAGGAGGAATCCCACTAGTGGGAATTCCAAAACAAAAGGGACTAGATTGAGAAGCATGTGCTTGGGTGAAATCAGAGCCAAACACAGCAGTACTAGAAGCAATCGTAGATATAGCAATAGTGCCTCCTCCTTCAACTGAAGCAGGAGTCTGAATGCCTGCAACACTCACAGCAGAAGCCACATTCCTAGTTGTGGCCATCGAAAGGTATGAATAAATGGAGGATCTTCTGGTCTTGTAGACTCAGGTCTGATGTACTCAACAACAAACGGATAATCAGGAGGAAGAGGAGATGGAAGTCACTGAGGAGACTCAGGTACTTCCTCTACTTCTATTCCTAACTCTCCCGGAAACAAGACTCTTGAGGTGAGCGGAATGCTCCTCTAGGAGCCAACACCAGAACCAACTATAGGACCTTCAAGCCCTTGTGGAGGATCACTCTCCACTGCATCAGATACCACAGGGTGATATTCACCTGCTATGTTACTCCTACGCCTTCTTGAAGAAGGCTCTGCACTCTCGGGAGATAACCCCCGGACTCTCCTCGATTGACGAGGCACTTGATCAGCCACTTTAACAAATTTTAGTTAGACTCAAAAAGTATAAAGCTAAGCAAGCTATGAGCAAAGAGCACTCACTACAAAAAATCCCTAAGATACAACCAAGCAAGCAGCCTTCAGGTATTTCCGCTCCGGGTGATTAGGACTGGACACCAAAATATGAGAAAGCGAAAAATAGGACCTCCCGAAAGTAGTCTGGGATAATTACGGCCCAGGCCTACTAGCGAAGGTAATAGAAATAGTTACTCCGACCTCCTAACAACAGCCTTTGCCGGCATAAGTACCCAAGCTTCGCAAGGGCACCCCCCAGAAGTACTGCTGGAAGTGATACGACGTCTGCCTCAGGTACCATGGGTATTCCCCCCTACAGTCACCTGTGTGGAACCTAGGAATGGAAACTATGGGCACCAATCCATGTCAGAAGCCAGGTGGAACGGTCTTGAGGCAAGATCCATCAAATCAGAGAGGGGGTATCTCTCTTCTCGGCCTTCACTTCCCCTCGCGCTTGACTCTCTGGAGGAGAGCTTTCCTGGTCCACCTAACGGAGTTGGATTTCGCTCAATTAATAAACTTCTATGTTTTAGTTTGAGCGGCCTTGGAGAGTTAACTCTCCACTCACCTAATCCAAGGCCCTACAACCTAGCTAGTTGGCGTATGAAACTTAATAAAAAACTTGCTAGTTGTTTTTAAATTATAGCACTTATTTTAATTGGCTGTTATATTAGGTCAATGGGATATGGAAATGAAACTTGTGGTGTTTTATGACGCAGAAAAGAAATTAATGAAAAACAAACTATATGCAAATGCAGTAATTGCCTTTCGATGAAAATAAATTTCTACACGGGTTCTACGAGACTATATATATATTTTTTTCTTTTCAAATATCAAACTCACACTCGCAAAATCTATGAAAAAGACTACAAATTATTAAGTGCACCTAATGCAAATAACTAAGAGCATGCAAATTCTAAGATGCAAAATCTAACAAAGCAAAGAGAAATTTCCCAAGAATCCTTCAGTTTTATCACTTTTCGGTTGTCCACAAAACTTGTTCCCAAAATAAAAAACTCTCAGTATAAAGACACCAAAATATGCTTGAAACAAGAGGAAGAAACCAATGACAATTACCTTCCCCAAATCAAGTCAGAAACCAAAGGCAAGAAATCTCAACGAAGCTTCAAAAGATGTAACGAAACGAAAACAAAAATGCAAAACAAAATCAAATGAAAAGACAAAATGTTTTTTGAGCTTTTGAATTTTATAAAAAGAAGAGCTCTAAGAGACCAAGAAAACTATCCAATTAACAAGCCAAACAACTCTGAATTTCAAGCAAAACTTAAAAAACACTCCAAATCTTATAGTGCCACTTAGTAGCAAGATTTATATGAGAAAAAGAAGACAAGAAACTCAGTAACTCAGCCCAGAAGAATAGTACAACCTTGCAGCAAACAAAAACTTCAAAGAACCAAGAAAGACTCTTCAAAAATTACAACAAGACCTAGTCAAATGAACTCAAGAAAACCAACCAGAAGTAGGCAAAAATCCAAGTGCAAAGTAAAACATAAAATGAGGAAAGAGTGTACGAGAAGAAGCTCTCTGTTATGATTAAGCAGAACAGCCAAGAATTTCCAGAAAGAGATCTTGGTACTCGAACCAGAAATGCAAGAACTAAAAAAAAAAAATTCCTAATAAGCCGGTATTCAACCAAACAAGAGAGAAAAAGACCAATAACCACTATCAACACAATCCAGAGACTATAAAGACACTGTAGGAACAGGTCTCCATAGGAAGACAAGACCAAAAAGTCAAGAAATAAAAAATTTCAAAATTTTCCCAGGCATACGCTACTTATCAGCTTTTCAACAAGCGTGCATATGTGCCTGTGTAAAAGGAAACCCACATATGCGCGACTTCCTTTAACAAAAATTGTGTGTATACACGACTGTGTATAGAAAAACTTGCGTATGGAAAGGTAAATAATGAAAAAAAAAATGATCAAGCCTGGATAAAGAACCAGACCTTCAGTCTGACTGAGAAAAAGTTAACTGGACTGGAAATAATGATTAAAACTGTTGGAAACCTTTCAAACAGATGAAACCACCCAATAGGGGAATCACAAGAATGCGATCCCCAGCGGAGTTGCCAGTTCTGATTCGGGAAATAACTCCCTAGAGGTTTGTTGGGTCAAAACCTCCACAGATCAGGGCATGCTATTCAAGAAGGACTCACACAACCACACTTGTATGCTAAAAACTAGATAACATCGATAGCAGAACTCACCCGTAATCCTATGTTTGATGTAGATCCCGCGGGGTCCAAACCCCCAACAACCCTTCTTCCTTTTCAACCTGAAAACCAAGAAAGAATGTGTACGGAAATCTAGTTGTACAGCATATATTTATCCTAAATGTCAGTGAAATCCATGTGAAACATCATATAAATAATAATAAATGCTTAAATAATAATCTTTTCACATATGCAAGCAGATATTAACACGTGAATTTAGGAACAAGATGGTTCTTCTTCATTACGAACAGCATGTACAGTAATAAAAAATGGAGAAATAACCTGAATCCTTTCACAATCTTTGAATAGACCGTCATCCGGATCCATCCCGCCCTTGCCTCGCTAGCATACTTTCAAGACTTGTGCACACGAGATGACATATAAACTGATGAACATCTCCAGGAAACAAGGGTTTCCTGTAAAAATATGGGAAAGTGCAGGAGGCACGGGAAATCAGACTTGAATTGGGATTCCAACAGAGTATAATATCTATAATTTCTCTCTCCCTTAGGCCATGGACATGAGGGGCTTTTATACTCCCTCAAAGTAGTTTCAATCAGTTGGAAACAGTTGGCCACGTGCTGGGGTGGTTGAACTACTGGAGTAACCATCAACCCAGCCCGAAAATAGGGAATTTTTATATATTTTTTAATGATTTTAATGGCATATGCGGAAAAGTGTGTATGGACTCACGTATACACGCGGAAAAGTCTAGGCATACCCGCGTATGGGATTTTTAACACTATTTTTTATGAATTTTGTTCAAGTCTATGGGAATGGGTGCCCAAGGCCAAAGAGACAATCATGAATCACATGAGGGTGAAAAAATTATGCTATAACAGTAATACCAACCTTTTGAAAACATGAGTTCTTCTTCTTCTTTAAAAAATTTTTAAATACCAAAAAAATAAAAAAAGTAAAGAAAAAAATATTTTCCTGTAATTATGAAAATCAACTCGCTAACATGATTGCAGAAGGATCAACCTGAAAACCAGCTTGTTGGCAGGAAGATCAAAAGTTTCTAATAAAAAGAGAATGTTGCTTGATCTTTAGATATGCTAGCGACCACCAAGTAAAAGCGGGTTCAACAGAACCAACCTTTATACAATTGCGGTAATTAGCATGGATATTTTTTATTCAAGTAACTCTTAATTCTCGCTGCAGTTATTTTTCTTGCACTAGTGCAGGTAGACCTTCCAGAAAATTTTCTGCCTTTCTTCATATTCCACTTTCGTAATATTCCCTCAGTTTCCTTCTTCAATCCTAGAATGATTAACCTTCCCATATTCTTCTGAATTTACCCTATCCGCTTCGTAAAAACCCCACTTTACCCTTGAATTTTGTTTTATTTTTCCCAATCTCACTTCTGTTTATCCCCTCTTGTGGTACTATTCATAGAATCCTTGTAACAAAATTCCTTCCTATTCTGAAATTTCCCTTTTCCCACTTCTTTGTTCCCTCATGAATTCATTGCAAGATCTCACGCAAAAAGAGCAAAAGGATATGCTCTGAAGCAACAAAAAAGGGCAAAGCAAATTTCCAGTATAAGTTGAGGAAGACATGTTGGAATTCTAGCCTATATTTTACTTAAATTCCCTGTTCTTTTTTTCCAGATATTATTCTTGCAATATTGCAAGAATGTCGTCCTATATAATAATGCAAGCAGAATGGTACCAACAGAATAGCATAGTTTTAGCGGTGCAAGCAGACTGATGCAAGCATGCACCCTGTCAGAAACATAGTACAATTTCTTCTTTTCATAGCATACGTCATAGGAAAGTGGTCATCATGAAAGTTTAGAAGAATTCCTTTCACTTAGTCGATGAGTACTTGTGCTATCATATTAACTAGGAGAAAATTATTTAAAGTACAAGGTGTTTTTAAGTTAAGAATCATGATCATTTTTTAATGAATGCTAAAGTTATTATTTTGAATTATGGAGTGTGGAAGTGTTTAACCGTTTCTTGGATATAATTTCCCCTTTGCACCATAATCCTAGATGTCCTTCACTCATAATGATTATCTCACCTAGCCGTTAAAATGTTTCCGCAAGCACCAGTCCGACACGATCTCGAAGATGTCACACATCCACGGCTATTTCATTGGAATGAATGGGCGATAAGATGGAAGGGATGGTGGACGGTTGGATCCCTATCTATAAGAACCAATTTTCCCGGTGTTGCATGTAAATTCTTGACTATTCATAACCGTTAAGCAGCGATGCCACTTGTTCGAAGCGAACCTTCAGCTCTCAGTAGGGTAGAACAGACTGCTGAGTATCACAATAGTCTTGCATTATTGCGAGACTCAGGATTTCTTCCATTCTTGCAAAATTTTGACAGGCACAACAGTGAAGTGGCCCTACAGTTTTCTAGAAGTTTAAAAAATGGTAGAGTAAAAATTGGGCCTCTAAAATTTGAGGTTACGAAAGAGTTTATAACAGCAGCGACAGGCTTGGAAAATACAGGTGAGAAATGGTTTAAAAATCATAAACTAGAAAGGAAGCGATGGCAGCATTTCGTCATTGTCAAGAATATGAAGGTAGATTGGAAGAAAGGAATTCCACACAATGCCCTGCTGGGACAGTGGCGGGACCTCCTTTTCATCCTACAGAAATTCGTAACTTGTGAGGGAAGGTAGTCCCTCACTTTTGTATACCATTTTAGGATGTTGTATCATTTTGAATCCGGTTGGCACATCCGAGGGAGGATTGATTTCCCCTATTTTGTTCTTAAGAGCTTGGAAAAAATGGCCAAGGGTGTGCAGGACAGACGAGTAGACCAAGCCGACAAGAAGTTATATCACCACGGCCTGATAAATATTTTGGTCCAGAAACAATTATAAATTAAAGGCATGGCATGGGAGGCATTGTTAAAACAACTACATAAAAAGACAGCTGTTGGAAAGGAGACAGAGGACCTCGCCAGCACAAGTAAGGGTTTGAGTAAGAATGCAAAGGGTAGTCCTTCTTGCACGAGTGCAAAAAGGAAACGACCTGAAAAATCAACAAAAGAAAGGGCCCCATCTCCAAATAAGAAGAAAACTAGTGCACTTGCTGAAGAGACTCCTTCTATGACACCAGTACAGGCATAGATCCCTAAAGAAAACAACCTATCAGTCCTTGCAGACGCAGCAAAATTTGTAGAGGTCGAAGATGACACTCTGTTGGCCGATTTCATTAAAAGGGCCTGGAAAAAGAATGAAGAATCTAGTGTAGGCAAATAACCACAGTCCCCATAGGATGTTGAATCCCCTTCTGCACCAGTGCAAGAAGAAGAAGAAGAAGAAGAACAATCAGAAGAAGAAGAAGAGGAATAAGAGGAAGAAGCATTTGTTGAAACCCCGAGGGATACTGAGGTCCCTAAAGAAGATATTTCCCCTATCAAGAAAGAAGAAGAAGAATTTCTTGATGTAACTATGAGGGATACTGAGGTCTCTGAGGAAGACACAGCCCCTGTTGAGACAGAATAAGAAGAATATTTGGTAACTCCTACTGCTTGGATAATTGAACTAGAGCTTCAAGTGCAGAACTTAGAACAGCTCATAGCTAAAGCGTAGGAGGATAAAGAACAAAGTAAAGAAGAATTAACTGTGGAGATCCATAAAAATAAAGGAGAATTTAGAGTTTGGAAGTACCGAGCTGCGCAATGTTTCAAGCGACTTAAAAAGGTGACAAAGAAACTAAAGAACATCAGAAAGAAGAAGTCTAAAACATTGCAGGCTGATGTCAGAATGTCAGAGCAGGATTGAGCTGGAATGCTCAAAGTTTTGAATTTTTTTTTCAAAGGTAAAGAGTTGTGTGAGGACACACAATAGCTTAGGGATGGGAGGATGTTAGCCCCCTAATTTTCTCTCTTTTTGCCATTTTCTCCTTCCTAAATCATAACCATTTACCGTTGTTTTACCTCTTTTATGCACCCTCATCTTGCACTAGTCTAAGCACGGTGACATATTTCGTATAAACTTTATTTTTCATACTTTTAATTCAACTTAGCATTAATTAATAATTTATTACATGATTTCTTACTTTTAATCACTCTTTTTAACTTATGAATATCTCCAATTTTTATTTGGTAGTTAGAGTACTTACCATGACCACTGATCCTAGTGCAAGATCGGATCTTGCACTGGTGCTAGCATAGATAATCCTTGCAGCAGATCCAAAACTCCTTGATCACCGCTTCATTTTGAGCAGCTTCAACCACGACAACAAGATCGATCCAAAGGCAGCCGAGACCGAATCTTTGAAGGACGAAACCTAGAGATTGGCTACGGCCAGTTTTGCTAACTGTCTAATTTTGAAGGCCGAAAAGATAAATTCTGCATTTGGTTATGTAATTATTTGAATAATCTATTTTGGCCTTTGGCCAAAGATCTATATAATGTAGAATGTAAATAGGGCTAGAAGCGAAGTTTTGATAGGAGAAGAGAAGAGATACACAGCCAGAGAGGCAGTAACAATTTGCTATATTTTGTTATCTCCCAAATCTGCGCTGGATGATGTATTAATGTATGTACTTGCCTTAGTGAATTAATAAAAGTGAGCTCCGCCTCATGTTTTAAAAATTGTGTTTCTGTATTTGAGCTGATGAATTGATTAAGGTACTGAACAACGCTTTTATTTAAAAGGGAAACACGCTGGTTGGCTAGGGCCCAACCAACCCAGCATGTTTACCCCATTTCCCATTTTCCTATAATTTGTGTTTACATTGTCAAGTGTGATTTAACTTTAAGCACATGCATTCCTGTATGAGTGAAAGCAGATCCATTGTGTGAAGTAGATAAATTTCCTTTTCTTGCAATTTCCTTTCCTGTACTTGATTTCAGATTGGTTTTCCTCCGCCTGGTCCAAGCAGGAGAAATAACCCTGCACCAGTGCACGTTGGTGTGATATCTCCTTTTCTGCAATTATGTTTGATTTTTTTTCCCTACCTATTCCAAGCAAGAGAAATGAACCTGCACCAGTGCACGTTGGTGTGATGCAGCAAGCCTTCTTAGTCTACTTCCCGCAATCTTCTTTCTTTCATTAAATGCTTATGACAAGATAAATGTATATTGATTGTTTCTTTATTTCTGCACTCTGTTAAGATCAGAAACATTCACTTTTTATGTGTGCAATTTGATTTAACAATATAATAGCACTTGCAATAATTAAGCACTCATTTTAAGAATTAAATGCTAAGCGCAGGAAGATCTGATCCGGTGCAAGAACTAGTTTCTTGCCACGGGATCTGGGTGCTTTGAACTTGGAAAATTTCAAGCCCTTGCATGAAGTAAAAAGCCTTTAGTAAAGACACCATTTATACATTCTGCATAAATCTCTATTCCTGCACTGGTGCAAGCAGACTGTGATAGTGCAGGACAGATTAGTGCAAGAAGGAAACCTCTAAAGGAGCAGGTTTAAGGGCCCATCTGATGAGACTGCTAATTGTCTCTACCAAAGAAAAACACACACTCAATAGTTAAACAATAATTAGCTAGAGTGATTTCCATTTTATCTTTAATTCCCTCTTGCAAATGCATTCTTCCTTGTTCCAGTCTTAGATTATTTTGATGGTTCAAGTTCCATTTTTCTCTTTTTAATTTTATTCTGCAATATTTCATTTAAATAAAGTATGGATTTATATTAGGAAGATTCATACCATCTCTGGCATTGCCTGTGCTTCATCTATAATTTTACGGATCCCCTAAGTTGACAAATTAAGTGTTGAGGAGTTTGCTTAAGTGTAATTCCTGCACCCAACACTTGCAAAATCTTGAAAACAAATATTCTATTCACACAAGTTTCATATCGAACACTTACATCTATGAACATATGACAATCTTGTAGACAAACTTGAACGAAAATCTTGTACATTCACAAAATCCTTGAACATGTGGAGTTATAAACAAGCCAATACATACATCAATGAAAAACACATATACTTGTTGATCATAGTGACAATGATTGTTAACTTTACAAAAGTACCTAAACAGGTAAACAACAACAAGAAATTATAAATTTACAAAGCAACTTTACGATAAGTCTACCAAAAATTTTCGTCTCCTAGGCTTATGGGTTCTCTTTTTGCATCATATTTGCCTTGAAGGTTGCTTAGGATCACTATGATTCCTCTTTTCCACCTCTTTCTTCCCTTGCATTAGGTTTCACGATCTATTTTCCCTTCTTAGAATGAAGCTTTGGATGCAACTTCCAACATCATTCATTTCCATGCCCATGCATATTGGAATGAGTACAAAAGAACTTTCTCTTGTTTTTCAACAAAGAAGTCCTCTCATGCGAAGGAGAATCATTATGATTTATGCCTAGAATTTTATCAATTCCTTTAACCATTATCATATGTTGCTGACATACAACCATGTAATGGTCAAATGCTTCACAAAAAGTACAAGGGTACTTATTCCACAAGTAGTCAAAATTAACATGCATTAGAAAACACGCATGAGAATTATACCTATCTCTAGGGCTACAACTTTGAAAAAGTGGAGTAGATGATGAAATGCAAGGTCCCTTTAAGCACTAAGCTTACTTGGGAGACAAATGAACATTGTCACAAGGTGGTGGCATCTCATCCTTAGATGGTTGATGTGCCTCAAGCCATTTAGAGCATACTCCAAACTCCTTTTTTACATATCCCAGTCCCTGATAATTTGGTCTCGCCTCAACCATGATTGGATTGGTTATACCTTTGTCATTTATGTCGAGGCTTCCTCCTTCATATCCCATCTTGGAAAGCATATTCATACGAACCTTTGGTATGTTGCTCAAATGCTGCAAAAGAGTTGTTATGCACATAATTAGAAGGAATTGTACTTGAAATGCTTATTATCTCCTTAAACTTACCATTCATCTTTTCAACTTTTGATGATGATGATGATGATGGAAAACTTGTAGATGTCTCTAGCCATCCACTCTTACCAACTAGCATATGGTGTGAATCTTGGAGATGCTTGCAAAATGTAGATGCATCATCTTCCTCATATGGTCCATGACCATTTTTTGAACCATTACCACACGTTGGTTTCATTTTGGAGGTGTATTTTTTTGTAATAGGAGTATAAATTTCACAAAATATTTCTTCAAACACTTGTTGCATTATAAAGTGCATGTGCCTCTTCTCCTCTTCAATCATCACTAGCATCCTTCTCAAGTCAACTTTCTCCATATGAAGAGCCAAATTTTGCTCCTCTAGCTCTTGGAGATTCTTTTTTCTGCCCATTCTTGTAACTTGGTCAGATAGAGCTCTGATACCACCTGATATGAAAATGGAGGACGTGTTCTCTTTCCTCTTCTTTAGAATATCATAAGCAAATAATGGATCATTTTATTCTTTGGAAGGTAAAAATGGGTCTTGTCACAAACAAGTTTTTCAATGTATATTCAAGTCATGAATTAGTATTCACATGTAAACTTGACATTAGCAACATAAAATCACATAAATCATGCAACATTAACAACATAAAATGACATAAATAATGCAGGTATAATGAAGAGCATAGTAAAATATTTGTTCATGGATTTCACCCCTCCTGGGCTACATCTCCCAGTCTGCCAACATGGCTAGACCACTAATATATTTAGTAGTAAAATGAATTACATAAAATTTTGTTGATGAAAGCATGTGGCCATTACCCCTATAAGATAATTTTCTCCTGCAAATAAATCTCACAAATAAAAACAACACAAAATATCTCCTACAAAGATGTCATACTCCAACAGAAATGACCTAAAATGAGCATGTGAGTACTTCAATTCCACTTTGAAGCACATAAAAAAAACTTCCCTCAACATAACATAATGATAAAAGTGAACCTGAGATGAAACCTACAAGTTAAAACTGCTGCAATATACTTCTGAAGGTGAGAATACCTCTACAAGGCCTTCTCCATGCCGAAACACCTTGCAGAACTTCTTCCAAACTCTGATTGATCCATACATTTTTTGTCTCAATCCTACAAAAAGACTACTTATATGTGCTCAAATATGAAATTAGAGGTCACCAGTGGATCCATAACATCCAAAAACCACTAATTAGACTCTTTCTGAGCTCAATTTGGTCAAAAAAATCCAAAAGATATGAGCTCCTTCCAAAACTGCTTGGAAAGCCTGAATGATCCATACACCTTTTATCTCAAACCTTTAAAAATACTACTAATATGTTCTCAAATTAGAAATTAGAGGTCACCATTGGATCCATAACATCCAAAATCCCCTAAGTGGACACTTTTTGAGCTCAATTTGGTAAAAAATGCAAACATATATGAGCTCGAAGCTCTTCTTTGAATTTGACTGTGAATTGTCCTACAAATTCGACCAATTTTCTAACGATCCTACAATTCTGCCCCAAAATTCACTAACTGGGCAACAAATTTGCTTCTCTCCGGTGCATTTTTAGGATCATTAATTTTTCCACTAACCCCTTAACACCGAAAATCATGGCCATATGGGCCATATGGGGCCGATAGTTGGGCCTTAATGCCGACCCCTATTGGTTTAGCCCCTAAATGTGGGGCCATGGTCACGTGGGTGTGCACTGGACCCAACCTCATCCTCCAATAGGAATTTTATTAAACTTCATCTAGAATTTTGGACCTATGGTTATTAAGAACCATAGCGCGGCCCAACGGTAAGTGTAATATCCCAAAAGGGACTGCTAAGCAAAACAGGCCTGAAAAACACATTTTTCAGAGATGTGTGCTTTAGAAACCAATATCAGCCCTTGGATTCCTTACATATGATAATATAAGACCCAATTCCAAGAGGATATCAGAAACCAAACAAACTAGGTGAGGCAAACAGGCCTCCCACACCTAGTATGGCTTGATAATTGTCCAATTAGGGACTGCAACAATATATAAACACTTTATTAGAGTAGTAGTAGGCTAATAATACATGGTATATGTTAATAAAAACTTCAATAACAACAATATATGCAGCAGCAAGGAAAGTGATCTATCCCTTCAACCAAAAGTGGGGGAAAACAGTGATTTAAGCCCAAAAATGATTAAATTCACGAATGTGCATAAAAATAAGGAGGGATGATGGTTTTTTCCTTTAGCTTAGGTTATGTGCAACTCCTAAGACCAAATTTCAGCCCAAAAAAATAAATATAGCTAGGTTAAGCAGCTCTCCCACTCCCGGAATGGCTTAAAAATGTTGATTTCCCATGACCTAGAGGATGCAAAATGTGACTGAAGCATATGCAGCATAACTTTCTGAAGGAATTAGATGCAAATAAGTATGAACATAATCAAATCAGACCTTTTATATGATTTATGAAATATAACAGAGAAAGACAGAAGTTTTACATCGATCAAGGCTTCAGAATGAGACACTGCAACACAAGAAATGCAGAATGAGATTGACAGGGTAATTTTTAGGAGGCTAAAGAAATATTTCATTATATCTCAGATCTAGGGCATATATTTACACAAAAATATAGATATATTACAGATATATATGCCAAATAGGCTCTTCTTTACACTCAGCAAAAGATGGATATCAATGAATAGATTTGAGTTGTAAGCCACAAATCTGCAGTAATATTCAGAAATTTCTGAAGCATATGATACACAGAAAATCAGATCTAAAATGAACATGGATTGGTTGGCCAATCCATGGATCACCACAGTGAATGGAAGGGTCCCTTTCACCAGATATCTTTCCTCCAAGCTGATGCACAAAACCCCACTGCAACTCTGTCTGCAAAAAGGACGTAGTCTCTTCAAGGAACTGCACAGATGGTGATGTGGAGTACTTTTGCCTGATGCCAAGATCAAAACTGAAGCTCAAACAATGGATGCACTCTTGTAGGAGGTTAAAATACACACTCACTGAGAAGAGGATCCAATATAAGCTAGATTTGGACAAATCTAGAGTTCCACTTGCTGCAGCTTACAAAAGAAAGCAAACCCTCACTGGATCTGCATTGCAGTTGGAAGTAGAAGCTTTGTCTCCAACTAGATAGTGGAAAAGAAATACAAGCTCTCCCAACAGCTCCTCAATGGGAAGAGATGGAACTCCTAAACAGGAAATTCCAATGCAATATAGGCTAAGCAGCCAAGAAAGATATTTGTCTAAACAGACAGAAGTCAGAAATCAAATCATGAACAACCTCAACATGTTGCCTTCCCCTTCCTTTTATAATATGAGAGCTTGCCAAAACCCTAAACCACCTTTATCAACTTATCCCTTTCACATGAGAGACCTCCTTCTAGAATTGCATTTTGCCTCATTGACGAGCACTCCTCCAATACTACGCTGTTGACATGGTCAAGATTGACCCAGTCAAGTGGATTTGTTCTTTTCACACTCAAGTGTGTTTATTAAAGTGGCCCAGATTTACCCTTTTTCACGTTGGACATGTATTTATTCTTTTATTAAGAGTTTTTGACCCTCCTTTACATAATTATTCTTTGAAAAAAGGAAACAAAATGAAATTGAATATTCCTATTAAAATATGAATATTACAGTCCTCCCCTCCAAAATGTTGTTTGTCCTCAAGCAACTCACAAGGACTTTGCAAAATCTCCAATGGGGTTATCTCCTCCCAAGAATGAAATTTTGACTTTGGTGGATGAACCAAATAGATGTCATCATGAAGTAATGGGAGATACATAAAAGAATCATATGTTGTCCATTGGTCTCTTCAAGGTATGAGAGATGGTGAACATTGGGCACTTCAACCCCCATGAGAAACTCCAATCTCCCTGCTATCATACAAACAAAGTGAGCCATCCTTGATAGCTCAAAGAAATAGTCACCAATCCCCACCATATGCAATGTGTATGGGCTCCATGGCTGGAGATGAGAGATAATAATACTCAACTCACGCTATCTCTCCCTCAATTTATGATAAATATGGAGCTGATGATCCTGGGCTGTAGTAATATAGTCCTCATGAAGCCAAAAGAGACTTGGAACTTCATGATTCCCTTCATGGATTCTAGTGAGCCTTCTTGCCTAATATTCCATGCATGTAGTGAATAGAGTATCTTCACCATATGTGCTCCAAAATAAACATGGACTAAGTTTCATATGATACATTGGACGATGAAAATAGTCCCTCCCTTGAGACCAACGTTTTCCTTCATCTTGCTGCCTCAAATCATAGTACAATAAGTGGCCATCCCACCACCTTCTTGCTACAGAAAGCTTCTTCAAAGCTTGGAAATAGTAGAGGGTAATAGGTGTTGTCTGAATATGATTACAACAACACATGTCTTGCTGCAAATTCTCCCAAGTGAGGGACTTCTTCCAATGACATAAGCCCAACATATGGCTTCTATCATAAGAAAACAAGTGATATAATGCAGCAGCCACACAATTCTATCCTCCTTTTGAAGTACAAGTAAATATGGGAGATTGCATTCTCGATGGACACATCCACACAATGTGTCACTCCTCCTCTCATGTTCATAACAAATATTGGAGCATTATTAACATCATGATATAAAAAAGCTCCCTTATGCCACCTCATGAGAAGGTTACAATTTCTCCCAACCCAAAGTACATACATGATTATGATATCCCTCCTAAACAGAAATACATGTACATACATCATAGACATAAGTAAAGGTATGGACATGGAATTCATCATGGGGTGTCCATACTTCCTTCTTGTCAACCAAAGCAACCATGCCTCCTTCTTAGGAATTCTTTCCTTGAGATACAAGGCATGAGACAAGAAAATAAAAAACCTTGGGTGGTACCCACACTCACCCAATAGAAACCAACAGAGGTCATCTCCTCCTTGCTTTAGATCTAGATGTGGTAAGTGGTTTACATGCCACTTACTTTCTGCCCTTATCATTCCACCATGGCTGAAGGTGAAATGTATATTTGGTGCTTTGGGGAAGCACCCATCATGTTGCAAGACCTCCCTTAGCCTATCAAGGGAGTGGCCATATTTGGAAATAGTCTTGGCCCATAGTTGGCCATGAAGCTTATATGGTAATACACTCCTTTTAGTATTCATGGCTTGCACATGTAAGGCAAAATAATGCATGCAATCATAAAGTAAAATGTTCTTTGCATAAGAATTCTTCTTACCGAAAGTCTCCAGTGCTGTGATAGTTCCTCTCTTGGCCAAATGTATCACTGTACAAGGTTGAGAGAACACTTTTCTTTTTCCATCAAGGAGTTTCCATATAGGTTTCCTCCAATAAGGAGATGTCAAGGCATATATCATAATAGAAAGATGTATGGAATGATGTGTCTTGGTTTTCCTTGCATAGATCTTCATGCCTTCTTAGTACATCACTCTTTTGAAATAAAGAGGGGTGAATGTTTCTTTCCCAATGAAGCTTTCCCTCCTCTTCATCTTCTGCAGTATTCAGGATCTCACCCTCTGATAATGATGGCACATGCTGCTCATGGATTGTGCCATAATTTCTATATTTGAGACTCTTTGAAACTCCTTGCAAGAATGCAAGAGCTTCTCTTCTTGGAGCAGCTGCTTCTTATTCTCCTTCATGAAATGCTAGAGATGCCTTTATCATGACTGCGCTGTCACCCCTAGCCTTTTCTCCAATGGTGGAAAATGCCTCATCATCAATAGGATACCTTAGATATTGGCCTAGCCTTGAAAGAGGAATCTTCATACCTTTTCTTTGAGAAGAAGACTCTTCATCCAAATTTGGATGCCTCCAATCATTTTCCCTTTTGTTATCTTCCCAATGAAGACTACCAATATCCCAAAACAAATTTCTCTCCTTACACCTCATGGGAAGTTGAGATGTAACCGCTTGGAGATCTTTCATAAAATACCCCTCATCAATGATCCTCTTGGATCCAAAAGAATCCAAGTGTGTTGAAGGCCAAACATCAACAGAAAATGGCACAACATTAATCATGCCTCCCACCATCTTGCACCCTAACTTCTCATGCTACATCCAACTCAAATAAGGTGCAAAAGAATGCATGTTCATCCCCTCTTGGAGCAATCCCAAACTGCACAACGCTGTTCAAGCTTGTTGTTCTTGGTGAGCCTTGGGAACCTCTTGTATGGCTGCAAGGGTTCATCTCTTCAATGTGTTGGTTGATCCAACTACTGCTACAGATGGATACCCCTCCATGAATGTGACAGCATTGGTACAAGGCTCCTCAAATGGAGAAGAGGACTCCTCATCCTCCTTTGATCTTCTACTGCCAAATATTTTTATTATTTGATGAGTGAAATAAGAAAAAGTAGGTACTCTTTCATGAATTCCATGGCTGAACCACCAAGAACTTCCCTTGCCCTCCAAGTGCAGCACTGAGATATTCACAACCTCTTTCTCCACTACTAAAGGTAGTAGGAAAAATGTTTCTAGATTCATTACCCAAGTCTCTATTGCACACTTGAGTGATCCATCAAATGTAGACAACAAAAATCTGTTGCCTCTTATCATTCTCTCACGACATGATCTTCTTTCTTCTCTTAGTTGAATAAACTGAGAAAAATCTAGGGTTTCTTTGAAAGCCCTAGGTTGGCCCTTGTATTCTACCAAATACCCACTTAGGATCTCATGTTATAAGTGGTCTTCTTGATCTCCACTTCCTCTCTAAGAAAATGAAGTGCATGGATCTTCTTCTTCCTCTTGAAACCTTCTAGAGGTCTCACTGCAGCTTTCTTCTTCTTGAAACCCTCTAGGAGTTTCATTGATTTCTTCTTCTTATTTCTTCTTAGATATGAAAATTGATGAGATAAATATCATCCTATCCATAATTTTTTTCTCTTATACCTTTATTTATAGCACTTTGGCTTGAAGCCCACAGGTTGAGCCAAAGATCTTGCTCTAATACCACTGTAATATCCCAAAAGGGACTACTCAACAAAATAGGTCTGAAAAACGTATTTTTCAGAGATGTGTGCTTAAAAAACAAATATCAGCCCTTTGATTCCTTATATCTGATATTTTAAGACCCAATTCCAAGAGGATATCAGAAACCGAACAAACTAGGTGAGGCAAACAGGCCTCCCACACCTAGTATGGCTTGATAAATGTCCAATGAGGGACTGCAGCAATATATAAACACTGTATTGGAGTAGTATCAGGATAATAACGCATGGGATATGTTAATAAAAACTTTATGAACAGTAATATATGCAGCAACAAGGAAAGTGATCTATCCCTTCAACCAAAAGTGGGGAAAAACAGTGATTTAAGCCCTAAAATGATTAAATTCAGGGATGTGCGTAAAAATAAGGAGGGATGATGGTTGTTTCCTTTAGCTTAGGCTATTTACAACTCCTATACCAAATTTCATCCCAAAAAAATAATGCTAGCTAGGTTAAACAACTCTCCCACTCCCGGAATGGCTTAAAAACACTGATTTCCCATGACCTAGAGGATAAAGAATGTGTCTAAAGCCTCTGCAGCATAAATTTCTGAAGGAATTAGATGAAAATAAGTATGAAAATCAGTAAATCAGAAATTTGATATTATTTATGCAATATAACATAGAAATACATAAGTTTTACATGGGTCAAGGCTTCAGAATGAGACACTACAACACAAGAAAATGCAAAATGAGATTGACGACCTAATTTTCAGGAGGCTAAAGAAACATTTCATTATATCTTAGAACTAGGGCAGATATTTACATAAAAATATATATCTATTACATATCTATATGCCAAAGAGGCTCTTCATTACACTCCCCTTGGGGATCTCAACAAAATATGGATATCAATGAATAGATCTGAGATCTAAGCCACAGATCTGTAGTAATATTCAGAAATTTTTGAAGCATATGATACACAGAAAATTATATATTAAATTAACATGGATTGGTTGGCCAATCCATGGATCACCACAGTGAATGGAAGGGTCCCTTTCACCAGAGATCTTTCCTCCAAGCTGATGCACAAAACCCCACTGCAACTCTGCCTGAAAAATAGACGTAGTATCTTCAAGGAACTGTGCAGATGGTGATGTGGAGTACTTTGGCCTAATTCCAAGATCAAAACTGAAGCTCAAACAATGGTTGCACTCTTCCAGGAGGTTAAAAGACACACTCACTGAGAAGAGGCTCCAATATAAGCTAGATCTGGACAGATCTAGAGTTTCACTTGTTGCAGCTTACAAAAGAAAGTAAACCCTCATTGGATCTGCATTGCAGTTGGAAGTAGAAGCTTGGTATCCAACTAGATAGTGGACAAACAATACAAGCTCTCCCAAGAGCTCCTCAATGGGAAGAGATGGAACTCCTAAACAGGAAATTCCAATGCAATCTAGGCTAAGCATCCAAGAAAGTTGTTTGTATAAACAGATAGAAATTCAGAAATAAAATCATGAACAACCTCAAAATGTTTCCTTCCCCTTCCTTTTATAATATGAGAGCTTGCCAAAACCCTAAACCACCTTTATCAACTAATCCCTTTCACACAAGAGACCTCCTTCTAGAATTGTGTTGTGCCTCACTGATGAGCACTCCTCCAATACTGCGCTATTGACATGGTCAAGATTGACCCAGTCAAGTGGATTTGTTCTTTTCACACTCAAGTGTGTTTATTAAAGTGGCCCAGATTTACTCTTTTTCACATTGGGCATGTATTTATTCTTTTATTAGGAGTTTTTGACCCTCCTTTACATAATTATTCTTTGAACAAAGAAAAAAAAATGAAATTGAATACTCCTATTAAAATAGGAATATTACAGTAAGCCACTTTAATGTTTGCTCTGAAGTCATGAGGTCGAACCCCATAGAGGCCAATTTGGGCTCTTTACAAATTTTTTACCTCTGTTGGGGTGCCGCGTGGAAACCCATGACTAGGCCACGTGGCACCACTTCATTGGTCCACCACAACTAGTCATCGACCAATCAAATGCGCCCAAATTCAAAGAACTAAAGGATGCCAAGTGTTAGCACATGTTTGGATCGTACATGTGCGATAACCCTGCCGACTCAATAGTACAGTCAACCCAGTCAACTTCCCAGTGAACTAACCTGCTCAAATTTTAATTGTTTGGCCAAACGTTCAACATGTGATAACTTGAGCATATGTTGTCGGATTGAGATGAAATGAACGTCATTGGATTCAAAACAACGAACACTTTTATTTGGTGCTAGTTTCAAGACTTTCTTAATACTTTAATTTTTGAGCTAAAAAGTGATCACCTAATCAATAACAATGCAAATGTTATGTCAATTTGCACTCTTTTATGTGGACAAATCAATTCACTCATGGACGAAAAATGCTAAATGTTGGGGTAAATCTTGGTACTACACTTTTTTTACCATTGAATACCATCGTCAAAGGGAAACCATGAATTTTTTTTTGCTATGTGGGTAAATTTGACCCCCTTTGGGAAATCCATTCTATTTTATAATATTTTAAGAAAATGAAAAGCTGTTAATTCTTGGATTGTGAATGGCTAGCAATATTTTAATGAGGATAAGTCAACTAACCATTAGAATTTTTTCTATAAAAGGCCAGACTCTCCTTCATTTTAATCATTTTTTTTTTATCATTTGAGACACATAATATCACAAAAAAGAGTTCATTTTTGCACTCTTGCAATTCTTTACAATTGTGGGATGGTTTTAATATTTTTTTTTCTTGTTATGGTTATGTTTATTAGTCATAATTGATAATATATATATATATATATATATATATATATATATATATATAAATCCATCCAAATACCACTCTAGCATCGAGGAGCTAATATGTGACATAGAGACAAGTGACTAGAGTTTCTTATACGTGTTTGATATTTCTTGTAGGTGAATCGATCTAAGGGTTTTGGATTGCTTCGAAGGAAGGCTTCAATGTTCCAAGGATTTTTTATTTTTCCAGACATACAGAATATAAGTTGAAGATGTTTTTTGTCAATTTAATTGCATTAAATTTATTACATAAATTATCGACCAGGGCTAGTAAAATGACGAAGTGTAAGTGCACTATATGTGCTAGGAATCCTAGTTATCTAAATTGATTTAAATTGTCAGTGCACATGATTGGATTATTCATTGAAACTAATTCTAATAATGATGAACACATTTTCATAAAATTGTGTCTAATTATGAAATCCACACAACCAATAAAAACCTCACACTCATAAATCAATATCACACTTGCAAAATGAAATTTAACTCATAAACACACACACACACACACACACACACTCTGCAATATATCAGAAATATGCTTTGAAGGAAACTTTATTTCTAAAAGGATAAAATCATTGATCAATATAAAACACTCTTGCATGAAAAACCAAAATCAGTTTAAACTATGTTCACACTTGCTCAAACTGATAAATCACTCATGCTTTCAATTAAAAATTGCAACACTCACTGTTTTGAAATAAAATCTGCAAACTAATTCTCTAATTACAATCTCGTTCTTAATTCAAACTCTCACTTCTAATTCAATTCTTGTGCTCCTGAATCAATAAAGGAAAATGATTAATGAAACAATCAAACTACTTGCTATTTAAATTGAAATCAATAAAGGAAAGAATTCATTCTACAAGATGCATCCAAAAAGTAAACTGATGAAATGATAAAAATTATACTTAAAACAAGAAAACCTTACTTCTTGAGGGGGCCCTCCACAAGCAGGCGGTGACAAGATTCAATCAAACAATCAACCACACATCTAAACGAACAGGATTATTTGAATTAAAATAGAGTTTAAAGTCTCACTGTCACATAAGAAAGTCATTGTATTTTTGGTTGCTTCAAGGTCTTTTTATAAAGCCCGCATCATTAAATGTTCAGATGATGCAGGGGCATTAGGTAATAGCCAGCAATGTCGGAGTTTTTTCCACATGTTGTGGCTAGGAGGGTTGAAAAATAGTCGAATTATCACAGCTAGGTGTCAATGCCTTAGCTGATTGTATTAATTGATCAGTTGGAGTCGTAGAAGTTGAATAGCCGTTATTCTAACTGTCATATTTCAGTTAGTTGAATAGTTGTAATTAGGCTTTTGGTTTTTAGAACGGTCCTCACAGAGGATCTGAAGAGTCACATTGTAATGTATATAATTGTATTCTTTCAGATGTAAGAATAGAGGAGGATAGAGGAGAGATTTTTGATAATAAACTGTGTGTTGTGAAATTGCTTCCGGCTGAATGAATTTCTGTTCCCATTTGATTATCAATTTGTCTCGAATTAGTGTTTGTGAGTAAATTTTTTTAATCATGAAGCGATTGTAGTCTGTGCATGTATATTTCCTGAATGGAACTGTCGTACAGTCCCGCACTCCCTGTTTGCTGTGTCTCCCAGTTTGTTTGAATGATCCCTGTGGATTACATCCCAACCGCAAGCGAAGTCTGTATGGAGAAGCATGGTCGTGGAACTCTGCTTAGAGTAATGGAATCCCGCGTAACACAGAAATTTGCATTTGTTTGTGTTAATTGAATCCCCCCAACCAAAGACTTAACTCTGAGTTAACGAACACGAGGGACCACACAAACCAACACATTAACCCGAGTCAAGTACTGTACCCAAAACCATAAGCGGTTTCGCAGAGGCGGTTTTCCCTTTCTGCACCACTTTCCGACCATAAGCGGTATTTCCTTGGATGCGAGTGATTCCATACAAGAATTGGCACGTGGCAGAGGAACTGTTTGAAAACCACTCATTAACTTGCAATTTCACGCGTTAACGCCAATACCAGGACACCGAGTGGAAATTCTCAGGACCGTTGATTTGAAAAGGGGACATTCGACGGTGACTATTCGACGAAGATATGCGAAGTTTAATAAAAGTGCGTGGAGGATAAGCGAGGTACGGTGCATAGGTGGGGTAGGTCCGAAGTTTTATTATAAAGTGTGTCCAAAGCATAGAATATCAATATAAAGCCCGAGGTTTAATATCTGTTATAACGTGGCGGGATATTACATAACGCACGGAGGCTAATTAAACACAAAGGTTCTTGTAATCATGGAATATTTATATAAAGATAAAAGGGCCGAACAATTATAAAAGTCCGAGAGTTATAACTTTGATTATAACGTTGGTAATATATAAGCCGAGATTACAATATACCATTCTAAAGTTGCCAATTATATTTATTTATCAGTTTTTCTAAAATTGATAAATAACATTGCCGAGAGAACAAAAAAAAGACCTTGTTGACTGAGCCACGTCATCGTTGACCGGTTCTAGTTGGACGGACCTTCAGTCGTTACTACACCATCAGAGCTCTATTCCTAGCCTTGCTAATAGAACACTAAAATTAACTAGAAAAATATATCTTAATGGAAATCTCTCATGATTTGCTATTAACAAAGAAAAATCGTGAGGTGTATATATCATTCCTCGCTCACTTGTTACAACTCAAAGATTTGACTTTATCATTGACCACGCAACTGGAAGCTTCTCATATCAATCTGATTCATGAAGATAGGAGGGAATCATTGAGGCCATTGATTTCCAATTTCCATATATTTCTCCCCCCAACTAGCACTTGAAAACCTATCAAACAAAAAACTTGGTTGTAGAATCGAACATTAGCTGCAAAATCATCTCATTTCAATAGCTAAAGAAAATATTAGACTAATAATAAAGACCATTATTAACTTATGAAATACAAGAATATTATATACCTGCCATGTTATAAACCCTGTTATTTGATGTCCTTTGAGTGATTGTTGTGGTCAAAAAGTAATAAGGTAGGTGAAAAAGAGGCAAAGCAACAATAATTAGGTTCAACATTCCCCCACACGGAGGTCATTTCATGTCCCCATGCACAAATTCAAAACTGATAGCCTTTCTCTGTCACTACATTTCTTCAGAAAATTGAGCTATAAATCCAAGTTTTTTTTCTTTACCCTCTTCTTAGTAACTGCCATCCTGGGCTTCTTCTTCACAATTTTTTATTTTAAACTTATGACCTTTCTCTTGAGAGACTTGTTCTTTTCCTTTAAAGTTTTATTATTTTAATACCACAAGCCTATATGCAACAAAATATTGTCATTTTGGTCCTTTGAATTTCATTTTCCACCTTTAATGTTTCATGTTATTGTTTCAAATGTCTGTTCAATATCTCCAATTCAAAAATTTCTTGTTTTAAAGTATTCACTATTGGAGGTTCTTGTGGATTGTTAGACTGAATTCATTTTTCTGTGGCTCCTTTCTCCAGAGACTTGATATAGTCATATATCTCCTGTTGAATTGGTTCTATCTCTGGTATTCTTCTTACTGAGCTAGAGGTTCGTGTCAAAATAGTTTGTGATTGAACCTATGGTTCCTCCTTCTCCTCCAAATCAACAAACTCCATGAATTGTTGAGTTGACTCCTTTATTGTTTTATTAAGCATTGCACTTCTCCGTATGGTAGAGGAGAGAGGAATTTGTTTTTGAGTTTTCTTCTATTTTTTCCTGAGCTTCTTTATTTCCTCTATTTTATTTTAGGTTGTATTTCATTCCTTTTCACTGGCTTTCTTTCTTCTAACACGTTTTTTCCTTATATTCTCTAAAACATTTACAAGGGGAGTTTCATCTTCAGAATGTTGTTCTAGTTGTAGAATTTGGTTATCAATAGGGGTTTCAAGAAATTTTCTTCTTCTTCTCTTTACCTTACTGCCAATACAAGAAAAAATAACATTGGTGAGGGTCGAAAAGTGTCACCATAAGTTCATTGGTGACGGAAAAAATATTTTTTGTCACAAAAAATTGAACGTCATCAAAGGTGGTGTCACCAAAATTATAGGTGTTCTGGTAACATTGAAGATCCATAACCAATAATGATTTATAATGAAATATAGTGACCCTAACCATTTCATATGAGCAATGGTGACAGACCTTAGCCTCCATTACCAAAAAATTGAACGTCGCCAAAGGGGCGTCACCAAAATATGTGTTGTGGTGACATTCAAGTTCTGTCATGAATAATGATTATAATGACGGATAGTGGCCATCACCTTTTCATATGAACAACAATGATTTATTGTGATGTACCTTTCATGCCCGTCACTATTGATGCATATATATGATGACATTTGTTGATCGTCACCATTTTATATTTTGGTGAGGGTCAAAAAATGTCACTGTAAGCTCATTAGTGACGGTTAGAAAAAACCTCTATCACCAAAAATTGAACGTCACCAAATGTTGCATAGAAAAAAGTAAAGGAGTTGTGGTGACATTCAAGGTCTGTCATGAATAATGATTAAATGACATAGTAATTTTCACCATTGGATATTTGGGTGAGGGTCAAAAAATGTCACCTTAAGGTCATTGATGATGGTGAAAAGAGCCTTCGTCACCAAAATTGATTGTCTCCATTCCATATGAATATCAGGGCACGATGGAATCGAACCACCAACCTCTTTATTGTAGAGTAAGTGCTCTTCCATTGAGCTAGCACCCTTTAAAGAATTAGAATTTAAAAATTTTAACCTTTGAACTTTATAAATTATAATTTATACAACTTTCAATCAATTATAAAATTTTGTAAATTCTTGGAAAATATTTTAGTAAACAGGAAAAATTGCATTGAACATTTAGGTTCCTACCTAATGGTTATGGAAGTTATCAAAAGTGGGTGGGAGGGGAATAGTAAATATAAGATACTCAATACATTGAGTTGAATACTAAATTATAAGTTAAACTTTGAAGACATTTATAACCTATAAATGCCTTATAATTATCAAACCTAAAATCTGTAATTACACCAAATATTGATTTATCCCTTCTAAATGATGTAAATTTGTTGTGTCATCATAAACATCTTCCTATAAAAGACTAAATTGCATGCTAAAAAGTAAAAAATAGTGAATATATATGATGAAATTATGAATAATGAGCTACGTGTTTTAATTCTACCTGTTGTAGGGTATATAAAACTAATTGGGAGTGTTTTTCATTAAAAAATTCAAGATGTCAAAATACAATGATCAATAAAAATGATTTTGAAATGCAACCCCTAAACAATTGTTAAAATGGTAAGAACAAAGTTTGCCTAATACCCATTACACCAAAAAAATATCCAAGGGGAATTCAAACACTTCCAAATCCACACAAAGCACGAGTATCTAAAGATGCAAATACATGGATACAAGGAAAGCACTCTCTACCTCTAAATGATAACTATGTTCTCCCACAAATACTTCAACTAGCAATGGGGTGTGAAAACAAGAACCTCAAAGAAAAAATAATTACACAACACAAAAATACACTACATCCCCCCTCTACCTTTATAGAATAGATCTAGGGGAATAACAAAATAACCATAGAGAGTAGGACTAGAAATTTCCCCTAAAGGTGCAAAGCTTCACCAAAAGAATAGAAAATGTATCTACCCAACCCAATCTTGCAGAGAGAAACCTTTGACACAATTATATGGCTTTATCTCCATGTAGCTAAAACGAGGTTAATTTCTCTTGAGAAAAATTCGTAAAGCCTTCCACACACATGCTTTTGATATACTCTGGTTCAGAAAAATCTTGTTTCTCAAAATGTTTTGGATTCTTTAATAGTTCCACTGAAAACATGTAAATATCCTATCCATAATGCTAAAGGTAAGCTTTTTCGTTCGCCAGAAACAAAATTCAATTTCAACCAAACTTGTACACTAGCCGAAAACAAGTCTTGCACCAGATAATTAGGGAAATTAGTTCCGTTGAAAACTGAACCATTTTTGATCTCTCAGACTGATCAGTGATTTGTTTCATGATCTATTATGTTCATTGTATAAGTTGAATGACTGAACCATCTTGTATTCTATATTTATTTCTTGTTAAATACATGTCTCATTCTCTTCATGAAATATAAGAAGATATTTGATGTTCAACAATTGTCTACCCTCCACAAACAATAAGATTTTTTCCTCTTATAATAGCTACAATATATATATATATATATATATATATATATATATATATATATCATTAGACCTGATTGTCTATTTAGTCGAAGCTTCTAATTGGGCCTATGCATTTTACACGTGCCTGTCACTTTATAAGGGCAAAAAAATCCATGGTAGAATAAAATGTTACATAACTACAACACATCTCAATAAAAAGAGTACATGATCAATATTTTACCCATAAAATAAACTTACAATGTAATGAGCTTATGTTCAGATTTGAAACATGCATTCTATAGAAAAATAGAAGAGAGAGCTTATTACAAATAAATGCAGCTTCAAGGATTTTTATTTGGCACCCTATTTTGACAGAATCTTGCTGACAACTTACTTCATTTCAATTTCATTCACTATTCGTTTACTGGGGCCCTTGGCTTTGTTTGGTGCTAAAGAATATTTTTAAAATTATATGGTTTATTTACATTGACACTAAATTCAAATTATTCTCAGTGAAATCTAATATTTATGGATGGTATCATTTAGTGTGGATGTTAAGAAGGAATTTGTTTCAAAATTTGTTAGGGTTGAGGCATGAACTTCTCTGGTTTTAGGAAATAATTATGTGTTTTGTTGATTTTGGCACAAAGTGGAAATAAATCTTACCGTTGTTTCTTCGTTGAACTGACAATTCCCTCCTCATACTAATTAAAATGTACAACTCTAAAATAGGTCATGTAATTAGATGAAACTCTAGTAGGTTGTATCTAGATACAATACCTCCTCACACTACTTCCTTGTAACTACATCAAATGGTGTGTTGCCATTTTTTTCAGGTAGCATAACTACTGTCGGATCAACCTGAAGTAGTGCCTTCACCACATACAAGCAGTTGTCTCCTTTGGATGCCATGTGAATTTTTGTATATCCCTTTATGTATATTATTCACGCCATTTGTGGATCCTTTGCTAGTAAAGATCTCACAATATTTGTGTAAACACTTCTTGTAGCCATATGTAGTGCATTCTTGCCATTGTTTCTGGAAATCGCTATTAGCTGTCTCTAGCAAGAAGCTCTTTGACCACCTCAACATAACCCTTAGTTGTAGGAGAATTAAGAGGTGTTTCATTTGGTAAATCCAAATTTTTTCTCAGATCAAGGTTGTGGTTTAGAAGCTCCTTGACAACACTTGTGTACAATTTATCAGTGGACTTTGTATGAATGTATTATGTTGTGTATTTGTATATAAACATTCATAATATGTGATCCCATAAACCAATTCAACCTCAATAGATCAAAAAATTAATTTCACTATTTAGTAGTCCACAACTCACATGCATCAAAAGAGAAAATGGCATAGAGGCTTCTCATGTGGCATTTTAGATAAAACAAATCAGGCAGAGAACATAAGATAAGAATTTGATTTCATATGCATTGTTGTTTTGAAATTTGATCTAAGATTTTTCTTAGAAGGTTGTGAAGGGAGAGTATGAGTATCATTTCTCTTGTTTTGTCTCCCATTGGTTCCCAATAGAACATAAGAATCATGGAAGCTTGCTAGTCCTAATGGTAATGCTAAATCACCTTGGAATTGAGATCAGGGGGTGGTTGTACTGCATTATTTGTTTGGTAGAGGGGCTGTATTTTTTTGGAAGGTTGACTCTCTTATTTTTATTTCATCTCTTGGATGCATGATGACTATAGCTTTTCCTTTCACCTTTGTCTATCACCACTAAATCATGTTCCCAAGACTCATAGTGGTGAAGTGAAGTATGTTCCCTATTGTGGAATTCATTAATTATGATTGTATACACATTTGAGTAGCCTCTTTAGAAAATGAAAGCTTTTTGTGATGAGAATGCACGAGAACCAAATTATAGTATCCTTGAGTGTTTAAATAAAAGAAACATAGCATGAATATTACTCATAATTATTTGCTCCAAGTACACCTTAGTTAGAGAGGCTTCAATTGGTTAATCTCAGTATTAGTGGTTTTCTCTATCAAAAGTGTATTGTGTGTTTTTTAAAGGCCTATGGTTGGTCCTATGCATGCATTTGACATGATGATGTGATATGGTATCAACCAGGGACAGTAACATATTGAATGTTGGCTCCATTTATTTCTTTACACATATTGGTAATTTTTGAATTAGTAACTTAGCACTAGGAAAGCATAAGTTCTATCTTGAATTATACCACTCTTGAAATACTAAATAGAAGAATCTACTTATGTTGATTCTCCCAATATCCTAAATGGGACAACAAAAAATAATAATACAAGAAAATAGCATGAGTCAACAACTTTGTAAAGGAATTTTGTATTCCCCATAGTAATAAGTGATAGGAATTTCTGGGCCTATTAATTATTTGGGATTATTAATCTAAAACGTTATGCCCATTTTTTTAATCATACTAGACTATGGTATGAATCCCTATATATGGTATTTAAGTGAACTTGGAAGAAATATTTTGGAAAATAAGAATGGTCTATACATATGTACACTAGTACACAATGGATAATTAATTACCAAAATAATGACTAAAATTTGCATATAAACGACTATTTTTCATTCGGTGACCAGTAGTAGTTGATTTAAAGTATCTTATAACGTGACCAACGTTTAGCCATTTTTATCTTGCTCATTAATTGGTTGTCTCAATTTTATCGTCTAGTAGTATATTTAGTCATAAATTTGGTCATTAATTGAGTCACTAATTTAGTGAGTGATTTGGTCATTAATTGCCACAATTAATGACCAAACATACAAAAAATATATTACTATATGATCACCTGAGAAAACAAATTAATGACCAAAGAGATATGACCAAAATGTTGGTCGTGTTTTAAAATACTGTAAATTGGATACTAATAGTCACATATATGCATATTTTAGGCATCGTTTGAAACTAATTAATAACCAAAGAAATATGAATAAATTTTGGTTGTGTTATAATATACTGTAACTTAACTGCTAATAGTTGTATATATGAAAATTTAGTCGTCATTTGTAATCACAAATTTATAATTTGCAGTAGTCATTTATATTTTTTTGGTAGTTTCATATTCATTACACAAATAACAAATTTACTAGTTTATATTAATTTCATTAATAATCATTATAACCGACTAATTTAGTGATATATTCATTTTATTTATGTTCATCATTAATCAATATAAAGTACTAATTTAGTAGTTTTAGATTGATTTTATGTGATCATTATTAATCAACATAAATTAATTAGTATGATTTTGCGACTAAACTAAACAAATGTCATACAATGTGCATGTTCATCTAACATGAAAACACAAAGTTACATATGTTAATTACAATACTAAACAACATCAAGTGCAACTAGAAATAATTTCAACCACATAAATTATATTATATGAAATTTCAAGTATTACAATGAGTTTCCAACTTAATATTTGTTGGACTACAATTTACACATGAAATGTTGTTTCATCACTTCAAAACATTATCATTGTGTTGCTAAGACATTGTAGGTGAATTCACCAACTTTGAATACTTGACCATTAGTCTCTATGCATGTGTCTTATGTGGGATATTGGCTCTAAAAGCATCACTAGATTGGTTCTCTTATCTCTCTCTTTTTGCATTTGTCACTCAAATGTTATTGTTCTCCTCTTTCTTCAATTCTTTCTTTTTACCATCAATACTGAGTTCCTTTTCTGAAAACAAAAGAAGTTACAATTCTGAGTGTAATACATGAAAGACGATGAACACTATAATATAAAATAAAGTAGAATATAAGGGATTTATATGACATATACCTCAACATCAACAATGTCAAAGTCATTTTCCCCATAAAAGTAAGAACCTCTAACAAGTTTTCTATAGTTGGGTGATAGTGGCCACTATGTGGCCAAATGACTTGTATAAACAAAGAAAATAAAACATCACCATAGAAAATAACACCTTAGTATCTTAGTATTCAACCTTCATGGAAAGCTTAGGAACAATCATGCCAACTAAGTTACATGCTAAATTGTTCAAATTGTAGATAACTTGTGAAAATAAATCATCTAATATGTGATTTATAATCCTTGTCATTTTATTCACAAAAACATTTCATTCTCTAACACATGAACTTGGTCAAGTATATAAACAACATGTTCTCAAATAACAACATGAAAGCAAAATTTTCTGATAGCCATGAAAATATTTTAACAAAAAACAACTAAAAGGATTTCAATCAATATCGCGTAATACTAATTTCATCTTCATGTTTTGGTTGTTGTTTAAATGGACATGATACCAAGTATTTTCAATTTAATATTTTAAAAAAAAAATCAAAAGAAACGTTCAAAATAAAATAAAAAAATAGGGAGAGGATTTCATGGAATGAACATTTTAACTATATAAAAAGAGATTACCTGTCCACTGATGTCTTTTTTGGAATTCGTAAAACATTTTCTTTCCCAAAATTACCATGAGGTGAAAGAATCACAACATTAGAAACCATAGGAATCCCTATTAGAAACATTTCTAAAGTTCATGTCTCAGGTGCTTGAAGTATCTCCAACATCAAATGAATCATATCCATGACATGCTTTACATTGTCTCCCCATCCTTTTTCCAATCACATTTCTTGTAACCTGCCCACACTGTATTCAAGTAAAAATAAAACAAGGGAATTGTCATTTTTTTATATATTTTATATCTATAAAATTGAAATCTAATTTGTTTCAGGAACTTATTAATTCAAGTTTAAATCCTTCCTTTCATGAGAAGGTATTAATCAAGTAGGCCCCATCAGAAAAATCGACCTTGATATGGTCTTCAAATAATTTTTACAATATCAATATTTTTCTTCTTGTGATATCTTGGGTAGAAAAAATAACATATCTACAAAAGAAAAATCCATACATTACTTATGTTCAAACTATGTATATGGTGTATTCTTAGGCAACTTTATAAGATGTTCCTTTTCCTTTACCAAAGCATATTGTAGCTTGGTTAAACTTTGTATTCTTTCATTCAACAGCAATTTCTGCAAGATAAATGTCACACACTATTCTTTCCCATTTATCAACATTCTACATATGATAAATTGAAAGTCACATAAAACCAAGACCAAACCCTTTTCTAACCAAAATAAACAAACAAACATTACCTCTACTAAACCTTCAAACCTCAGAAAACAATCTGCCACGTGCTTAGGCTAAAGTTGAGATTCCTTGAATCATCTTTAAGTCATATTTAATGGGATATTTGTATATTTACCTTGGTGTCAATTTGTTACTAAAATAAATATACAAATCAACATCATTATCAGTGAAATTTAAGTATAATTAAGAAAAATAACATCATTGAAAGGTAGTGGAGAGAGATGTTGGAAATACTGAGAGTGGGTGGGGGGAGGGGGGCGGGGGGTGTGAATGAGTATTCCTTTCAATTAGAGAATTAGTTAATCTTCAATTATTATCAATGTTTGTACAATGATAATAGCAAACAAAAGGAACACAAATGCACACAGTTTTTAAGGTGGAAACCCACTCCGGGACAAAAACCACCTAATGTTATTCTAATAATTCTTTAATATTCAACTCCAATTGAAAATAAAGCTCCAACTTCCTAGAATCTAGAAAAGAATTCTTCTCCAGCTCCCACTAGATGAATGCTCCAACGCCCAAGATTCTTCAGTAATCAACTGAATGGATTCCCGAACACCCAATGAGTTGAAACTCACCCTAGCACCACCCTACCACCCTGAAGTTGTTACAGGCTTGAACCTATTGGTGACTTCGTGCACCATCCGAGCACCACCCCACCACTTTGAAGTTTTCACAGGCTTGAACCTATTGGTGACTTCATGCACCAGCCAAGCACCACCATACCACCCAAGAAGAATAAAAGAAGAATGGACTCTCATACAAGGGAAAATGATCCACTTTACAATGATATAGAATGATGTAGAAGAAGAAGACACACTAGACCATAACCCAAACTATGACACAACCACCTAATGATGATCCTAGACCTCCCGACACAGCCTCTTCAACTCTTGGCAGATAGACACTAGTACAATTTTTACAATAATGTATTTACAATGACTTAGTACAATGATACCTTTATAGTGACTGTATGCAATGCTGCCCACTTGAAGACTTCATGTGATGAAATTATTGTTGTTGTTATGCACCTTGATTGCTGCTCTTGTCATGCTACCCTCTGCTGCACCTTGCTTTGCTTTTTTTCCCTAGAAAGTCTGGTCCTTTTTAGCCCTTGAAAACACATGATCTAGCTTTTTCTTGCCTTCTAGGAATTTGATATTGAATCTGGTGTATCTATGTTATTTCAGATCCCCAATATATGATTTTTGGCCTTGTAGTATTCCTATGAGTCTTATTTCCAATGCCACAAGTCTAACCCAATTTGGATTCTTCAAGAGAGAGTTATGCCCAATCTCTCACAATGCCCTAATTATGGACTATTTCAGTAGAGCGAAATTGTACGACGTGTCACGTGTCAGTGTTTCTTCATTCAACTCTGCAATTGATGCAACAAAAACCAGAGTCCGTGAAATATCTTCCACCTTTTACATCATTCCAATCCGATACTCAGAGAGAGAGTTATGACGATTTTTCCAAGGTCACTTCTTTGAGATGAATTTCAGAAGCCTGCAAAAACACTGACTTTCACAGATCATATCTCCAAAAATGTTGCACACCTTGATCTGAAATTTTCATAGGAGCTTCCTTAGGATTTCAAATTTTCCTCATAAACAATTCAGCTTCTGAAACTATGTAGAAAAATATTTAGAGCAAAAATTCCATGATGACCTGTTTCAGATAGCGAAATCCCTACATAAGGAGGATATGAGGATCACAATTTATATAAATGTTTAGGTTGAGAGCTTGGGCTTCAACAAGTGAACATGGGAGGGATTTTAGGAGCTTAAAAATTATCAATTATTGATTTTTCAATGACCCATGCCACAACCCCATGGGGTTTTAGCCCACTAACTAGGGTTACAAACTTCAAACATGAATATCTCTCAAACCGTGAAGAATTACGTGGTGTGCCATATATCAATGAAAACATCTCGATAAGTAGGAACCATGAAAAGAATTCTTGACACAGAATATAGTAATTTGGCAGGTCAAAATTCCCATGAAATATTAGGGTAGCCCTTGGTACTTCTTGGGTTGACATCAATGAAAACTATTGATCAACAATCTCCCCCTTTGGCATTGATGCCAACACAAGTACTCCCCTCGCGATCATGACACCTCTTCCTACAACATTCTCGCCCCCTTTGACATCAATGGAAAAGGGTAACTCCCCTTGACACACAACCATTTTTTAGACCTATACAAACTTCCACTCCCCTTGACACACAACCATCCTGCGAACCTATACACACTTCCACTCCCTCTTTATATTCTGAATAAGGAAAATCTAATGAGAACTTGGGATAATCCCAAGCTTTTGGCGAAGATATTCCAATGCTTCATGAGTACTCTCACAATCATCAACGCTTCCTACCCAATATGCATCTGTAAAGGCATGAATAATGAGATTGTTACCCTTGGGATACCACAAGCCATATTCTGTTGTTCCCTTTATATGTCGAAGAATTCTTTTGATGGCAATAATATGTGATTCTTTTGGTGCTGCTTGGAATCTTGCTACTTTTCTAGCTACTTGCATAACATCTGCCCAGAGGCTGTTACATATAGAAGACTACCAATCATATATATGTACAACCTTTGATTCACATCCTTAGATGAGTCATCTATGCTCAATTTGAAACCTGTTACCATTGGAGTAAGGATGGGTTTGCAATCTTCCATTTTTAATTTCTTGAGCATTTCCTTGATGTACTTGGTTTGACATATAAATATTCCTTTCTTTTGCTGAGATATTTGAAGCCCTAAGAAGTATGCCAGCTCACCAAGTAAATACATCTCGAAATATCTTTGCATATTTGTAGTAAAATTCTTACTTAGTTGATCACCATTGATACCAAATATTATATCATCCTCTTTAGCTATTAGACGTGCTTTAGTTGCTTCATCCAGAGCATATATGTCATTTTGAGCTCGACTTGTAGCCACAATTTCACCATACCTGCCTTTCCTGATTTCACATTTTCTGGAGTTGAATAGTATTGTGTGTCCTTGATCACACATTTGTCCAACACTGAGCAGATTTTGATTCATGTTTTAAACCAATAGAACATTCTTGGCTAGAGCATATTTTCTTCCAAGAGTGACAGTACCTGATCCTATAATATTCGAAGATCCATCATTTCCAAAGGACACAGTTCCATCCTTCTTCTCTTTCAGAGATACAAATTTCTTTATATCTCCAGTCATATGCGTTGAGTAACCGCTATCAACATACCACACATCTTTGTTGTTTTGAGCCTTGAGAGCGAGAGCACAATTATTAGTCTTCTTCTTCTTCCATGTTCGTTCTTTCGTTCTATGAATTAAAATATTCTTCTAGAGGATTTTCAAGTCTGCAGTTTCTGGCTATGTGTCCAAAGTTTCAACATTTGTAACATTCAATATTATTTCTTAAATGTGCAAATCTATTGATGTTTTGGTGAGCCCTGGGAGGTTCATATTTGACAGATCTCCTGGAATTGTATTGGTTCCTCGGGTACGTGTGACATTCTAAAACTTTATGACCAAATTTTCCACATGAATAACAATAGCCATAAAAAATATGTTGGTACCTTGATGGAAATCTTCGTCGAGGAATTGTCTTCCAAGGTTGTTCTTGCGAATCTTGTCCAATGAAGTCTACATGCAAGTCAGATCTCATAGGTTCATTCTATTTTGTTGTAGAAGATACTGCTTCTGCTTCTTTGTAACTGAGGCCAGTTCTGTCATTGTAAGATCGTTGATTTTTGATGAGTTCTTCCAATTCCCTTGAGCTATTGGCATAGTTTGGATAGTTTTTCCCTTCTTCACTTCCTTACACAGCGAGACTACTTTGGCTTCTAATTCTTCCCTTTCTTGGTTTCTTTCTTCCAACTACTTTTGAAGTGACTCTTCAATGCATTTGTGTTCTTCAACTTCAATTTTTAGACCTTGAACTTGTTCTTCAAGAGTATTGGAATGGATCTTCTCAGACTTGAGATCTTTTATAAGCTTGATTTCTTCCTTAGAAAATTCTTCTATGGTCAACCCTTCTTCTTCGTTGTTTGATACCTCTTTTTTATTGTGCTTGGCCATAAACAATACTCTCTCATTGGCTTCTTCTTCGCTGTCATTGTCTTCATCGGATGATGAGCTATTTTATTTAGAGAGAAAGTTCCTTTTGGATCCTTTCTTGTTTAATTTTTTAAATCCTTTATTTCCTTTTGAGTTTCCATCACTTATGTTCGGACATTTTGATGCGAAAAATCCAACCTCACCACAACCGAAACATATCAATGGAAGTTTACCTTTGAATTTTCCCTGACCAATTTTTAGTTTTCTCGTAAAGTAAGCATATTCTTCATCTGAAAGACCTTCTTCATCATCTCCCTTTTCTTCACACTTGCAGGTGCATGTCTTTTCAATTGAAGGTTGTTTGTCCTTATTGTTTTTCTTAGATGCAACGAACGCAATTTCTAGATGCAAAGTACCCTCTTCTTCATCAAGTATCATTTCATATGCTATGAGAACTCCATGTAATTCCTCTTTGCTGATTTTTTCCATATTTTCACTATATTCTAAGACCGATACCTTTGTGTTGAATCTCCCTGGTAACGTTCTAAGAATATTTCGTATAATAGTCTTCTCATCAACTGGCTCTCCCAATCCTTCCAGAGTATTGGTTATTTCATCAACATATTGGAAGTATGCTACAATGTTGCAATCTTCTTTCATTCTGAGTTGCTCAAATTTTTCTCTATAGATTTGAAGCTTTGCTTCTTTGACATTTGAGTCACCTGCATATATATTCTCAAGCTTGTGGCATACATTTTTGGCAGTTTTACAACCCAACACCTTATGATAAGCAAATTCAATAAGTCCACTGATAATAATATTCTTTTATTTTGCATCATTTACCATATTCTTCTTACCTTTTTTCATCCGCAGTTGATGTAAATCCATTTTGAATAGTGTCACATACTTCGTAACCTTGCACCAAGAGATAGACCTCCATTCTTCCTTTCCAGAGTGCATATTTATTTTCATTGAACAAAGGTACACGATTCTTGGTATGCTCCATGACCTCCTTCTAGCTATTAAACTGATATTGAAGGAACCAATCTTTGATACCAATTGTTGGAAATACTAAGAGGGTTGGTGGGGGTGAATCAATATTCCTTTCAATTAGAGCATTAGTTAATCTTCAATTATTATCAGTGTTTGTACAATGATAGCAGTAAACAAAACGAACAAAAATGCACACATTTTTTAAGGTGGAAACCCACTCTGGGACAGAAAACACCTAATGATTTTCTAATAATTCTTTAATATTCAGCTCCAATTGAAAATAAAGCTCCAACTTCCTAGAATCTAGAAAAGCGTTCTTCTCCAGCTCCCACTGGATGGATGCTCCAATGCCCGAGATTCTTCAGTAGTCAACTGAACAGATGCCACAACACCTAATGAGCTACAACTCACCCCAGCACCACCCTACCACCTTGAATTTTTTACAGGATTGAACCTATTGGTGACTTCATGCACCAGCCGAGCACCACCCTACCACCCTATAGAAGAATAAAAGAAGAATGGACTCTTGTACAAGGGAAAATGGTCCACTTTAAAATGATATAGAATGATGTAGAAGAAGAAAACACACTAGACCATAACCCAAACTATGACACAACCACCTAATGATTATCCTAGACCTCTCAACAATGCCTCTTCAACTCTTGGCAGATAGACACTAGTACAATTTTTACAATAATGTATTTACAATGACTTAGTACAATGATACCTTTACAGTGACTATATGGAGTGCTACCCACTTGAAGACTTCATGTGATGAAATTATTGCTGCTATTCTCCACCTTGATTCCTGCTCCTTTCATGATACCCTCTGCTACACCTTGCTTTTCTTTGCTGCCCTAGAAATTCTGGTCCTTTGCAACCCTTGACAACACATGAACTAGCTTTTTATTTCCTTCTAGGATCTTGATATTGAATCTGGTGTATCTCTGTTAATTCAGATCCAAAATATGTGATTTTTGGCCCTATAATAGTCTTCTGAGTCTTCTTTCTAATGCCATAGGTCTGACCTAATTTGGAATCTTCAAGGGAGAGTTATGCCCAATCTCTCACAATGCACTAATTATGGACTATTTCGGTAGAGAAAACTTGTACAATGTGCCACGTGCCACTTTTTCTTCATTCGGCTATGAAATTGATACAGAGAAAACTATAGTCCGTGAAATATCCTCCACCATTTATAGAATTCAAATCTGATACTAGAGAGAGAGTTATGACAATTTTCCCAAGGTCACTTCTTTGAGATGAATTTCAAGAGCCTAGAAAAACACTGATTTCCATAGATCATATCTTTGAAAATATTGCGCACCTTGACCTAAATTTTCACAAAATATTCCTTAGGATTTTGGCTTCACCTCATAAAAATTTCAGCTTCTGAATATTCATATAAAAAACTTTAGAGAAAAAATGCCATGATGACTTGTTTTAAATAGCAAAATCCCTACATAAGGAGGATATAAGGATCACAATTTATATAAATTCTTAGGTTGAGAGGGTTGCAACAAGTGAACGTGGGAGGGATTTTAGGAGTTGAAAAATTATGAATTATTGACTTTTCAATGACCCATGACACAACCCCATGGGGTTTTAGCCCACTAACTGGGGTTACAAACTTTAAACATGAATATCTATCAAACCGTGAAGAATTAAGTGGCGTGCCATATATCAACGGAAACATATCGAAAACTAGAAACCATAAAAAGTGTATTGTGTGGTTTTTAAAGGCCTATGGTTGGTCCTATTCATGCATTTGTCATGATGATGTGATCTGGTATCAACCAGGGAGAGGAACATATTGAATGTTGGATCCATTTATTTCTTTACATATATTGGTAATTTTTGAATTAGTAACTTAACACCAGGAAAGCATAGGTTCTACCCTGAATTATACCACTGTTGAAATACTAAATAGAAGAATTTACTTATGCTGATTCTCCCAATTTCCTAAATCGGACAACAAAAAATATTAATACAATAATATACCACGAGTCAGCAACTTTGTAAAGGACTTTTGCATTCCCTGTAGCAATAAGTGATAGGAATTTCTAGGGTTATTAATTATTTGGGATTATTAATCTAAAATGTTATGCCCATTTTTCTAATAGTACTAGACTATAATGTGAATCCCTATATATGGTATTTAAGTGAACTCAGAAGAATTATTTTGGAAAATAAGAATGGTCTATAAATATGTACACTAGTACACAATGGCTAATTAATTACCAAAAAAATGACTACAATTTGCATATAAACGACTATTTTTCAGTTAGTGACTAGTAGTAGTTAATTTAAAGTATCTTATAACGTGACCAACTTTTAGCCATTTTTAGCTTAGTCATTAATTGGTTGTCTCAATTTTATTTTCTAGTAGTATATTTAGTCATAAATTTAGTCATTAATTGAGTCACTAATTTAGTCATAATTTAGTGAGTGATTTGGTCATTAATTGCCACAATTAATGACCAAAATGTTGGTCATGTTATAAAATACTGTAAATTGGCTACTAATAGTCATATATATGCATATTTTAGGTATCGTTTGAAACTAATTAATAACCAAAGAAATATGACTAAATTTTGGTTGTGTTATAATATACTGTTAATTAACTGCTAATAGTTGTATATATGCAAACTTAGTTGGCATTTGTAATCACAAATTTATCATGTGCAGTAGTCATTTATATTTTTTTGGTAGTTTCATATTTATTAAACAAATGACCAATTTAGTAGTTTATATTAATTTCATTAATAATCATTATAACCGACTAATTTAGTGATATATTCATTTTATTTATGTTCATCATTAATTAATATAAAGTACTAATTTAGTACTTTTATATTGATTTTATGTGATCATTATTAATCAACATAAATTAATTAGTATGATTTTGCGACTAAGCTAAAAAAATGTCATACAATGTGCATGTTTATCTAACATGAAAACACAAAGTTACATATGTTAATTACATTGCTAAACAACATCAAGTGCAACCATCAATAATTTCAACCACATAAATTATATTATATGAAATTTCAAGTATTACAATGAGTTTCCAACTTAATATTTGTTGGACTACAATTTACACATGAAATGTTGTTTCATCACTTCAAAACATTATCATTGTTTTGCTAAGACATTGTAAGTGAATGCACCAACTATGAATACTTGACCATTAGTCTCTATGCATGTGTCTTATGTGGGATATTGCCTCTAAAAGCATCACTAGATTGGTTCTCTTATTTCTCTCTTTTTTCATTTGTTGCTCAAATGTTATTGTTCTTATCTTTCTTCAATTCTTTCTTTTTACCATCAATACTGAGTTCATTTTCTGAAAAAAAAAAAAAAGAAGCTACAATTTTGAGTATAATACATGAAAGATGTTTAACACTATAATATAAAATAAAGTAGACTATAAGGGATTTATATGACATATACCTCAACATCAACAATTTCAAAGTCATTTTCTCCATAAAAGTAAGAAACTCTAACAAGTTTTCTATAGTTGGGTGATATTGTCCACTATGTGGCCAAATGAATTGTATAAAAAAAGAAAATAAAACATCACCGTATAAAAGAACACCTTAGTGTTAGGGTCCTGTGATTTGGCTGATTGGCAAGCCAAATGATAGTGTAACCTCACACCAGTCTTTGGAGCCCAAGGACCTAGCCTTCCTAGACTCAGAGAGGGCTCTCTCTATTTGTGTGAGGGATATCTGTGTGTTTGCTTATTGTGTTCTGATTTTAGGCTAGTTATGAAGTAGGTTTTGGTTTTGGTTTTTAGGTTGTGAGGGATGAAACTGATCAAAGATATAAGATAGGTAAAAATATGTCAGATCAACTGGGCTATGGGGTCCAAAATGTCAAGAAAGCTTTCAGATGGTGATACAAGTTTGTTGAAGGGCCGATTTGATTCGAGGTAAAATGGATCTTTGGGAAAAATGGAGTGAAAAGAACATCAAGTTTGTGAATAACAAAGGATTTCAAGCATAACTAGTTTTATAGCTGACATAAACACGGTAGGGAAAACCATTAATCATGAGAAATGTAACTATAAGCTGATCAATGCATAGAAATAAACATTCAATCCATGCATAGAGATATATGACTCTCTAACTTTGGTAAATGGCTATCAGACTTTGGGGAAATACATTTGAGATAGACAAACAACTCAAATCACTATGTCAGAATGCCTAAACATAGTACTTCAAGCTATTGGGCACTTTGAAAACAAGATTGCATAGTTTTAGGCAAAGGGAAAGATCATAACAAGACCTCCTTGGTTCAACAAATGACAATTTAATCAATCAAAGATAATCTTCATAGGTGGAGCTATGGCTAGCCATGAGTAAGTAGGGCATACCGTAAATCATACTTAGCATGCATAAAACCACAAATAAAACAAGAAAACAATATTCTTCAGTTATTAAAGAGAAATCAAGGATTCTTTAATATGACTAAGAATGAAGAAAACATGGAAACTATAAAGAAACAGGAAATTTGAGGTCCCTCAAAGGGTATGTCTCAAATTTGTTCTCTACTGTCTTATAGCAAGCAAGAACATGTATTTATGAATAAAAACTAGGAAACAAAACAGAGAGAGAGACACTATACCATTCTACCAAGTCATAGAATCCAACAACAATCCTCTTTCATCATCCAAGAACATCCAAGAAACTATCCAAAAGCATGAGAAAAGTATTTCTTCCAAAGCTTATATGACCATATATTGCTTCTATTCATCAAGTTCAGCCTTGTTTACAATGAAATCCTTTGGAATATATAAGCCAAAGTGAGGAAAACCTCTTAGTTCAACTTGCAATCTCATTGGCCTATCCAAAATATCTTATTTTGTCCTTGAGGATTTGCAAAGCCCAAGGCACAAAATATCTAATAAAATATCTCAAAAAATGCTGAAAAAGGGAAATAAATTGACTTTTCATAACTTATCATGTACAAAAATAGCTAAACGCACATGAAGAAAAGTCACTTTTGAAAGGTTCAATTTTTACAAAAATACTCAAAAAATATATCAGCAAAAGGTCCCCTGACTTGCTGGCAACTTTTGGAGGCCTTCCTGATGTCGAAACGAGGCCCATGATGGCTCGTTGGAAGGCTATGAGTGTCTAATTTCTAAAAATGTTTAGTTTAATCCCAACGGACCACTAGAAGTCCTCAAAAAATATACCTATGTGTAAAAAACCAAAAAATAGGCCTTGCTGATAAGCAGGGCAGAGTGTAGAAAAAACGAGTGTTTTTCGCCATTTTGGGGGAGCAAATGATCTTCAATTGATATGAAAATTGCTGAGTATGTGCCCCTAAAATTATGGCATCCAATGATACCATTTTCATCCTTTGAGGATGCCCCAAACTGAAATGGCAATGCCCATGAATTTTGGCCAAAAACCTAAAAATGACAAAAAACCAAAATTTTTCGAATTTCGCCCAAACTTGGCGAGCATGACCCTCAAGGGTTTTCAAAAACATGTTGTGAATCTGAGGCCAAAATTTGGAGCCTTGAGGTGTCTTTCCTCAATTGTTGTGCTGGGTGCTTCCCTTTAGCCTCCTTGAGTTTTTCCTGAGCAGCCTTCAACTTCCGCCAGGCAAACTGATTTAGCTTTTTATAATGCCTGGTCATCCTCCGTTGAAGGTCGAAGTCCCTATTTTCCTTCTCCAATTTCTTCTCCAAGTGATCATTAACTCTCTCAAGCCATTCTTCCCGATTGTTCTCTATCTCTTGTTTGAACAATGTAGTGAGAGGGGTAGATTGGAGAAGGGCATCTTCTTCTTCCTTTTGTTTCTCAAGGGCCTTTTTGAGCCCCATGGTTCTTGGCCTCTTTCGCCTGGGCTGATCTTTGCCTTCGCTCTCATTGAACTCACCCATGAGTTTTTCCAATCTCACTTGTGCTTTGGAGGCCTCTTTTTTGTATTTGATTTTCCATGTATCATATACAGCCATATGGACACTCATCTACTTGTTTTGAACTTGCAAAAAGTGATTGAAGTTCCTAGCCCTATCAAGATCAGTCCTTAAAGCATCAATTTGGTTTTCTCTATGGATCAAGAGATTTTCTAGGATTCGGGCTTCATTATCACTATCGTCACTTTGGATTTGGATGATGTCGAATTCCCTTTCCTATTCATGACTACCTTCTTCCTTTTCCTTCCCTTTTCTTTGGGTGGCTCTTTTAGTCTTCTTCCTCTTGGGAAATTCGACCATGGGCTTCTTTGGCAATTTTCCCTTGCTTCAGAGGGCCCTAGTCACATTTGGAGTTACAAATCTAGGCACACTTTTCCTTGATTTCTGGAGCTTGGCCACTTTCGGAGAATAAAGCATGGCCCCTTACCTAGGAGAGGCAGCTAGCACATGCTCCATGGGCTCTTTACCCTTGTCACTTTGCTCCTCATTTTTGCCACTGTCTTGGATTTCTTCATGGATGCCTTGGTTGTCTTTTTACATTTCCTTTTGAGGGTTGTCCTCCTCACTGTGTTGCACTCGTTTATCATGCTGCCCTTCTTCTTCATGAGGCTATTGTTCCTCATCTTGTAGCTACCTCTGTTCATCATCATGAGGTTATTGTTCTTCATGCTGTGGCTGCCTCTGTTCATCATTTTCATGAGACTGCTCACCTTCACTATATTCCTTTTCATCATGCCCAGAAGTCTACTATTCTGCCTCACTGTGATTTTTCTCATCATCATGTTGCTCATCATCATGCCCTTCTTCCCCTTGCTGTTCTACCTCACTGTGATGCTGCTCATCATCATCTTCCTCATCTTGCCCTTGCTGCCCTGTTTCATTATGCTGCTACTCATCATCACTTTCCTCTTCTTGCTCATGCTCTTCTTTCTCATCATGCTCTTTTGTTTGTTCTATGGTAAACTTGAGCTTCTCGGGAATATGTTTGCTAGAAGAAGACAAAGGATGGTGAGTAGGAGGTGTAGGAGATGTATGAACTGGAGGGACAGTGGAGAAATCTAGCTGGGTGATGAAAGTATCCCAAGAGACCTCCCTCTTCTCAAGCTGATGAAGAATGATGACTTTGATGAGGGAGTGATGGAAGGGGCAGGCTGTCTGCTATGAAGGAGGCTTTTTATGAACAGTGGAGGCCATTTTCTCAATGCTTCTATGTAGGAAGAAAGGGAGATTTAGCAATTTGGCCCTCGTGAAATGCATGAGAAATCGAATGTGATAGGCATAGACTCGGGAGAATCTTCCCTCACAAGTGAAGTATTTCATGATGATCTTCATGAGGGGGGCGTAGCTAGTCAAAAGATATGAGAAGGGGAAAATGAATGGACATGAATCTCTGTGCTCAGGCTTCAGAAAGGGCTTGTATTCTTCTGAGTCCGGGTGGCTTTGTTTAAACCACTTCTCCCCGACATAAGGGATTTTAGTGGCCTTGGAGATGGACCTTGGAGAGAATTTGAAATCTAGGCCTGCCAGCTGGAAATTCTTCTCTTGAAACCTCAAAGTGCAAAGATGTGTCAAAGGGGAATAGCTCTTCACCTCTTGCACTCTTTGACAAAAATATAAACACCCAACCTCATGGAAATTAAACAACACTAATGGATGGGCATTCACTTCTTCAGTGGAAATAGACTCAAATCTCTTGTGCAGGCCACTCCTACTGTCTTTCCTGGGAGGCATATTGTTTGGAATGTTCTCTACAACACCAAGCTGTCTCAAATGGCCTTTGGAATGTTTTCTCAAGCACACACCTCTGTCCTGTTTTTCAGTCACTGTTTGATCAAGACAACTGCTTCAAATGCTTTGTGAAATATTCTCCCAACACCGACCTTCTGCTCCTTACAAATGATTGTTTTGTCTCTTTTTATGCCAATCAGCATATAGTTATCAAAATAACAATAACACAGTCAAATTGTTACTGTGTTTGGGTAAGGTCACAAGGATACTTTGTGTTTTGGTATAAACAAGAAAGCCTTGTATCTAGACAAAGACAAAACACCCCTCCCAATCAAAAACACCTTTCTTGTATTCACTTTTTTTCATACACATGTAGACAAAACACCTTCAAATTGAGTTAAAAGATTTTTCACCACAGTCTACTTTATGGGACAAAAGAGGCAGCCCTAGTTTCACTGTTTTTCCACACACAGAGGACTTTTGAAGTGATATAGTATTTCAGACTTGATCACTATTTTCTCTTTACAAAATTGTTTCACCTTAGGATCACTTGTTTCTTATACCCAGGTTAACAAAAACACCCTCAAATGACATTGCAGAATCTCTCACCACACTTTGTTTTATGGGACAAAGGAGGCATCACTAGTTTCACTCTTTCACTTATTAAAAAGAAGACACTTTTGAAGTGACAAGGCATTTGGATCAAGACCACTGTTTTCAAAATAGGCTCACTGATGTCACCTTACAAACACTGTGTTTTTCCTTGCAATTAGTGTTATGGCTTGTCACTCTTTTTGAGGGAAGTTATAGGCCTTTTGAAACTAATGCAAACACATCACTTTCACTATATTAATCTCAGGAAAACATAGCAACAACCACAATGGAATTTTATGAAAACATCCAACCCTCCTTTTCACTGTCTCTCCTTTGGAGAAAATCACTCTTTCACCCCCTTCAGATCTTCAAAAAACTAGCAAGGAGAAAATGAATAATACCTTGCAACTTTCATGGGCTTTCGTTGATCATTTGGTAGCTTGAGAGATGCTTTTGAAGGTGTTTTGATCGCTCAAGAGGCACGGCATGTTCAAAAGGAAAAGTGTCGCGCAACAACATGGGTGTCGGGTCGGCCTTCGGGTGGTTGTGACCGGTGCCTACAGGCGCGCCGGCATGTTCAAAAGGAAAAGTGTCGCGCAATAATAGGGGTGTCAGGTCGGCCTTCGGGTGGTTGTGACCAGCGCCTACAGGCGCGCTGTGCAGACGTTATAGCTCCGGGTAAAACTGCTTCTGAACACGTCGCGTGATTTTCCAGGCGTGCCGCGCGGGCTTAAAACTTCAAAACTCTGCAAATTTTTCTCAAATTTCCCATTTTCTGCAATGGAAAGCCAGGGGAGATGTTGTTTGCATTTTTGAAATGTAAAATGGAATTTTCCCAACGGTTAATCGACCCTTTATAGTTGAAAAAGCCAACACCCCTTTGATATTTTCTTGGTGAGGGTTTTGAAAACCTTTAGAAAAGGCTTTTGGATTTAAACAAAACATGAAGCGCTTTCTTTTGCAATTTTATCATTTTAAAACATTACAAATTCCAATATTCGACTAGGACCATTAAAGTATTGTAGATGACTTTTTGGAGATCTTTATACATGTGACCCCTTTTCACAGTGAGAAAGCCATTTTGAAGGCCAGCATCTCTCTCAGTGTTTTTCTCATTAAGGCAATACTCTTCTACTGCCTCTTCACTATTTTCTCATTGAAAAAGAAACCCCTAGATCGACAAAGTAATCCAGTCTTTAAATTTATGGATATATAGCAGGGGATGGTAAATTGAAGTTTAAAATGTAAAATTGAGAAACTACCCCTCTATTCTTTTGTGAGGAAGGTCTGCAAGAATCATGAATTTCTCATTCATTTTACCATTTTGCCAGCAGTCCCTTTGAAATCTAAGCCATACTGAAAATGAATGCTCTTTACCTTTAAACAATGGTGAGCCCCCTACTTGTCATGAGGGAGGCCTATTTTTGACCAATGCCTGGGTTATTTTCAACCCCTGTTTCAACCAAGTGAAGAAGGTTTATGAGCACACTGTTAGTGGTTTTCTTTGTATTTGATGGAAGAAGTCAGTTTGAGACCAAGACTATTTTACTTCCTTGGCCATTTGCTAAACAATATTTCTTCATTGATAATCACCCCATTAGCTTCACACTGTATTTCAATTCTGTGTTTTAACAGTGAAACTCATGTAAACATCTCTTTGAAGTACCACTGCTTTGCCTCTGCTTTTAACACCATTTTCTATTCAGAAACCTTTAGTTGCTTTCCCACTACACCTAAAATATGCCTTTCAGTTAGTGAAAACCTTAAAATCAAATTCTATTCCTGGCCCTCTACTTATAGATGAAGGAGGCCTTTATCATAGTGCCAAAACCCTCTGCTTGTAAAATGAAGGAGTTTTTCTCAGTGATGCCATTTCATCAGCTTTTAAACAGTGCTATCTTTCCTTTACTGCCTATTCATATTTGAGAAAATGAAGATGAAAAACTGTCAATAAGTCATGATGGGCATTTCTCTGAGACATGTAATTCTACTTTCCAATTACCTTTGTGCCTATTTAGACATCACAAGAAATTTGGCTAGTATCTGTAAAGCATTTCTTGTCATTTATAATTCACTAACCTTTGAATGTGATTGCAGGAGCTTAATGAAATAAATATATGACCTGTAGCTGCATCCTAGGCTCAAAACCACATGAGAAGCAGATGTCTTCTCATGTTGAGTTTAATATTGTCTTCTAGAATATTGGTATACTTCTGCTCTTTGAAAGATCCATTGAAATACTATAAAACCACCTAACATCAGTTTGACCTATGGCGTATGCATTGCTGAGACTTCAGGGCTTGTTAGTGGTGCGACTTAAGGGTGTAACCAACTTTATTTGTAGAATAGGAAAGGTCTGTTAGGACTGGTTGATAATAGATAGAGGTTCTTTGGCTTTAGGATAGTTTTCCAAGGGAGAAATGCCTAAGGCGCCATTGCCTAACTTAGGGGAGACTTCTTGGACAGATTTGGATTGCTTTCCTTGGAGCTGATGGATGAACTAGTATGGCTGAGGCTAGATAGGGCTTGAAAATGAGTTTTCATCTCATCATGGGCTGATTGAAAAGGTTTGAGGGAAAAAAAATTTATGGATGTTTTCTAGCTGGTAAATTTGACAAATTTTTGAGATCAACTGCTAGAAAACTCAGCTAGGAATCTAGTCATCAACAACAGGTGAAAAATACTGATGACTAACACTTAGTAACTTAGTATTCAACCTTCATGGAAAGCTTAGGAACAATCATGCCAACTAAGTTACATGCTAAAATGTTCAAATTGTAGATAACCTGTGAAAATAAATCATCTAATATGTGATGTCTAACCCTTGTCATTTTATTTAGAAAAACATTTCATTCTCTAACACATGAATTTCTTCAAGTATATAAACAACATGTTCTCAAATAACAAAATGAAGGTAAACTTTTATAATAGTCATGAAAATATTTTAACACAAAACAACTAAAAGGATTTCAATCAATATCGCGTAATACTAATTTCATCTTCAAGTTTTGGTTGTTGTTTAAATGGACATGATACCAAGTATTTTCAATTTAATATTTAAAAATAAAAAATCAAAAGAAACATTCAAAATAGAATCAAAAAATAAAGAGTGGATTTCATTGTAACTGTATAAAAACAGATTACCTATCCAGTGATGTCTTGTCTAGAATTCTTAAAACATTTTCTTTCCCAAAATTACCATGAGGTGAAAGAATCACAACATTAGAAACCATAGGAATCCCTATTAGAAACATTTCTAAATTTCATGTCTCAAGTGCCTGAAGGATCTCCAACATCAAATGAATCGTATCCATGACATGCTCTACATTGTCTCCCCATCCTTTTTCCAATCACATTTCTTGTAACCTGCGCACACCGTATTCAAGTAAAAATAAAACAAGGGAATTGTCATTTTTTTATATCTTTTATATCTATAAAATTTAAATCTAATTTGTTTCAGGATCTTATTAATTCAAGTTTAAATCCTTCCTTTCATGAGAAGGTATTAATCAAGTAGGCCCCATCAGAAATATCGACCTTGATTTGGTCTTCAAATGATTTTTACAATATCAATATTTTTCTTGTTGTGATATTTTGGGTAGAAAAAATAACATATCTAAAAAATAAAAATCCATACATTACTTATGTTCAAACTCTATATATGGTGTATTCTTAGGAAAATTTTTAAGATGTTCCTTTTCCTTTACCAAAGCGTACTGTAGCTTGGTTAAAATTTGTATTCTTTCATTCAACAACAATTTCTGCAAGATAATTGTCACACACTATTCTTTCCGATTTATCAATATGTTACATATGATAAATTGAAAGTCACATAAAACCAAGACCAAACCATTTTCTAACCAAAATAAAGAAACAAACATTACCTCTACTAAACCTTCACACCTCAAAAAATACTCTGCCACGTGCTTAGGCTAAAGCTGAGATTCCTTGAATCATCTTTAAGTCATATTTAATGGGATATTTGTATATTTACCTTGGTGTCAATTTGGGGCTAAAATAAATATATAAATCAACATCATTATCAGTGAAATTTAAGTATAATTCAGAAAAATAACATCATTTAAAGGTAGTGGAGAGAGATGTTGGAAATACTGAGAGGGTGAGGGGGGGTGAATCAATATTCCTTTCAATTAGAGCATTAGTTAATCTTTAACTATTATCAGTTTTTGTACAATGATAGCAATAAACAAAAGGAACACAAATGCACACAGTTTTTAAGGTGGAAACCCACTCCAGGACAAAAATAACCTAATACTTCTCTAATAATTCTTTAATATTCAACTCCAATTGAAAATAAAGCTCCAACTTCCTAGAATCTAGAAAAGAATTTTTCTCTAGCTCCCACTGGATGGATGCTCCAACACCCAAGATTCTGCAGTAGTCAACTGAATGGATGCCCCAACACCCAATGAGCTACAACTCACCCGAGCACCACCCTACCACCCTGAAGTTTTCATAGGCTTGAACCTATTGGTGACTTCATGCACCAGTCGAGCACCACTCTAACACCCTACCACCCTATAGAAGAATAAAAGAAGAATGTACTCTCGTACTAGGGAAAATGGTCCACTTTACAATCATATAGAATGATGTAGAAAAATAAGACACACTAGAACATAACCCCAACTATGACACAACCACCTAATGATGATCCTAGACCTCCCAGCACTGCCTCTTCAACTCTTGGCAGATAGACACTAGTACAATTTTTACAATAATGTATTTACAGTGACTTAGTACAATGATAACTTACAGTGACTGTACACAGTGCTGCCCACTTGAAGACTTCATGTGATGAACTTCTTGCTATTGTTCTACACCTTGATTGCTGCTCTTGTCATACTACCCTCTGCTACACCTTGATTTTCTTTGCTACCCTAGAAATTCTGGTCCTTTGCAGCCCTTGACAACACATGATCTAGCTTTTTCTTTCCTTCTAGGATATTGATATTGAATCTGGTTTATATCTATTATTTCAGATCCCCAATATGTGTTTTTTGGCCTTGTATTATTCCTATGAGTCTTATTTTTAATGCCACAGGTCTGACCCAATTTGGATTCTTCAAGAGAGAGTTATGCCCAATCTCTCACAATGCCCTAATTATGGACTGTTTCAGTAGAGCGAACTTGTACGGTGTGTCACGTGTCATTGTTTCTTCATTCAGATCTTAAATTGATACAACGAAAAACTGCAGTTTGTGCACTATGTTGAAAATGGCAACAAGAAACAGTGAAGGAGGCCTCCTGAAACATCTTTCCTGATCCTAGTTGGAAAGTGATCACCTAAACTAGGTGGGGACCACACATGTGATTTTTGTCGAAAAGTCTATTTTTAGACTATGTCTATTTTAGACATATGGATCATGTACCGGGAGCTGCAGTATGCTATTCTTGGAGGATTGGTGATGTTGGTAAAAATAGATGGACCTCTATTTTTAGACTTTCAGGTGGTTTCTATTTTTAGACTGCCGAGCTAAAAATAGAATAGTCAAATATTATTTACCCTTAATAATATTTAGACTCTAAACTTCAGTTTACTCTCTTACGGCACTTCAGTTTGACCCCCGGAGGTGGGGCATGCAGCTGACATGAGGATTTACACTATTCCCATGTGTTTGGTTGAGCTAATGCGTGATTGACTTCAGTTAGACTCATGTGGCAGAGTTTTGGTGGAGTTGATTGAGGAGTTGATGGAGATGGTGTTCCGGTTAACTAGTTGAACTAGTTGTGATCAGTTTAACTGACGATCACACTAGAGATGAGTTGGGTGAATTAAATATTATTTAATTCACTGATATTAACTCATTATTCAACTAAAGAACACATCAGTTTAACTCAGTGCATGGACAGTTCAGTGAAGACAAGTGGAAGAGGTAGATGAAAGGGTGAGATCGACAACAGTTGTACATAAGTTGTGCATGATATTTTCACAATCAGTGGGATGAGAGTGACAGTGATGATTGCGCTGTTCAATCAAGGTGAATTCGAACTTGGTTCAGCTACATTCACACTTTGGATTGCGCAGTAGAGGCAGGCAGACTAGAGGAGGAGTTTTGAACCCGTGATCGGTTCAAAACTGAGCTAGTTTTGTGTGTAGTTTTTGGAGACAGTACTGTGTACTTGTGAGGAGTATTCTATTGTGTAAAACTACATGATTCTCATCCATTATATGATACATATAGCTGGGGGTTTTCAGCTATAAGCTTTCCCCATACATGATGCGTTCTATGTGTGTGAATTGATGTTATGTCGCTTTGTTTTTATTCCGCATGTGACGATTAATTTGTAGAAGCAATTATGTGTTGTACAAGCAATTCGAATTGATGTATGATCAGGTTAATTGCAGCGAATAAATTTCATTATTCAGCAAATTTCTACATGGTATCGGAGCAATATTAATTGTTGAGATCTATTGCGATGATTGCAAACTTATTTCCTCGGACAGAGCCTGCATACGGGCCAGATAGCCTCCGGATTCATATTTCTTTGGAAAGTGAAAGGTCTGGTAAAAGCCCATGCAGTCAATCTCTGATTTGGAAATAATTTGTTCTCAAGTGTAGATCGGAAGCGATTGAGTTATCAGCTGGTGGTGAAATTCGAGTTTTCAGATTTGTGTTCTTGGTGCCGCTGTGAAAATGTCTTTCATCGGGTTGCGACTAGAATATGCCTTGGAAGGCAGTTCGAATTATGTTGCATGGAAGGACCGCATGGAGGCTGTATTGGATGATAATGGGCTGTTGGAATTCGTGGAGAAAGAGATTCCAAAGCCTACTTCTACTGATGCTGCTGTTGTGGAAGCTTGGCAAAAGAAACAAGCAAAATTTCAAAGGATCCTGTTGGAGGGTGTAAAGGATCACATTGTATCCAGTTTGCACGGGAAGGCTTCTCCATATTTGATGTGGAAAGCCTTGACGGATCTATACCAAAGAAAGAGCGATCAGAGGAAGCTGGCGCTCAAAGATAGACTCAGGAACATCAAGTGTGAGAAGGGGGAAAGTATGCCGAAGTACCTCACGAGGTTCACCCAATGTCGGGATGAGCTGGGAAGTGTTGGTGTGACAATGGTGGATGAGGATCTGGTGAGTTTGGCGCTTCTTGGTTTGCCGAAGAGTTGGCATGCATATCAAGATAGTGTCAATGGTCAGGAAAAGTTGCCGGGATGGGAAAGACTGTGGTCTGATCTCGTGCAAGAGGAGATCCGGCGAAATACCAGAGATGGTTCTTCGTCAAAGGGAGTTGATGAAGAAGACTGCGCTTTGGCTGCCAAAGCTAGGAAGGTGAAGGGCAAGGAGAAGGCTTCTCAATCCGGTGCAGATGGTAAAGAGCGTGACATGTCCAAAGTGAAGTGTTTTCACTGTCACGATCATGGACATTACGCCACGAATTTCCCCAAGAAGAAGAAGAACAAGCAGGCTGCTAGATCTGCAGCTGGTGAGGCTCTTGCCTCGCAATTTGAGTTGGACTTCTCATTGATCGCATGCATGTTGTCTAGTGCATTGGGATTGGGGTGGTATATTGATAGTGGCGCTTCCTTTCACATGACGGGAGATGCAAATCTTTTCAGTGACTTGGTGGAGAAAGGTCTCCAGATGCATGTTGAGTTGGGCGACGGTGGACGATACAATGCGACCGACATTGGTACCATAACCTTTTAGAGGGAGTCAGGTAAACTCATTCTTTTACAAGATGTATTGCATGTACCAGGTCTAACAAAGAATCTGATCTCAGTCGCAATGTTAGAGGATAAAGGGTATGAAGTTGTCTTCAGAGAAGGAAAGGTGTTCCTTCGGCACAAGGCAACGGGACAAGTCAAGAAGGTTGGGATTTGAGACAAGAATCTCTATAGACTTGAAGTAGATGGGATGTCTACGGAGCTTCCAACTATTGGGAAGTGGAAGGAAGCCATGCAATTGGAGCTTGAGAGGGAGCGGTTTTTTCATGCAGGTGAAAGTGAACCTCGGGATGTGGAGCAGCCACAAGAGGATCATGGAGTGGAAGAGACCACTCATGCAGAGAGATTTCGTGCCAGACGGGAAGAGGGAGTGCATGCAGCTATACCACCAGGTGTGAGGTGGGGTGACATGCATGATTGATCCCAAGAGGAGATTTCTGGGCAGAATTCATGAGATGGTGTGGATCTCATGAGTTGAACCTGGCTACGAGGTGCCCACAGCGCAGCAGTAGAAAAATCAGTTGGAGTGATGCAAGCAAATAAAAGTGACAGTGTCGGATACTGGAGCGTAGATCAGAGTTGACAGCAAGTGCAAGAGTGCATGGGTGTAAAGATTTCAACAGCGCAGTGGTTCTTGATGACATGTGCAGTAGCTAAGCAGAGGTCGAAGACTTTGATGATAGATGCTAGATGCATTAGACTGATTGAGTTGTTTGGAGCCTATTCAGTTTCAGAGGAGTTGCAGAGCAGATGCATGAGTTTGCATGGTGCATGCAAAGGGTGCATGGCATATGCATGGAGTTGCATGGTGCATGCATGAGTTTTCATGGCGCATGCAAAGGGTGCATGGCGAATGCATGGAGTTGCATGTCGCATGCATGGAGTTGCATGGCGCTTGTGAAGGTTGCAGGGCGAATGCATGGAGTTGCATGTCGCATGCAAAGACAGTCCTTTCTTGTTGAGAGGAAGTGTTGAAAATGGCAACAAGAAACAGTGAAGGAGGCCTCCTGAAACATCTTTCCTGATCCTAGTTGGAAAGTGATCACCTAAACTAGGTGGGGACCACACATGTGATTTTTGTCGAAAAGTCTATTTTTAGACTATGTCTATTTTAGACATATGGATCATGTACCGGGAGCTGCAGTATGCTATTCTTGGAGGATTGGTGATTTTGGTAAAAATAGATGGACCTCTATTTTTAGACTTTCAGGTGGTTTCTATTTTTAGACTGCCGAGCTAAAAATAGAATAGTCAAATATTATTTACCCTTAATAATATTTGGACTCTAAACTTCAGTTTACTCTCTTGCGGCACCTCAGTTTGACCCCCGGAGGTGGGGCATGCAGCTGACATGAGGATTTATGCTATTCCCATGTGTTTGGTTGAGATAATGCGTGATTGACTTCAGTTAGAATCATGTGGCAGAGTTTTGGTGGAGTTGATTGAGGAGTTGATGGAGATTGTGTTCCGGTTAACTAGTTGAACTAGTTGTGATCAGTTTAACTGACGATCACACTAGAGATGAGTTGGGTGAATTAAATATTATTTAATTCACTGATATTAACTCATTATTCAACTAAAGAACACATCAATTTAACTCAGTGCATGGACAGTTCAGTGAAGACAAGTGGAAGAGGTAGATGAAAGGGTGAGATCGACAGCAGTTGTACATAAGTTGTGCTTGAGATTTGCACAATCAGTGGGAGGAGAGTGCCAGTGATGATTGCGCTATTCAATCAAGGTGAATTCGAACTTGGTTCAGCTACATTCACACTTTGGATTGCGCAGTAGAGGCAGGCAGACTAGAGGAGGAGTTTTGAACCCGTGATCGGTTCAAACCGAGCTAGTTTTGTGTGTAGTTTTTGGAGACAGTACTGAGTACTTGTGAGGAGTATTGTATTGTGTAAAACTACATGATTCTCATCCATTATATGATACATATAGCTGGGGGTTTTCAGCTATAAGCTTTCCCCATACATGCTGCGTTCTATGTGTGTGATTTGATGTTCTGTTGCTTTGTTTTCATTCCGCATGTGACGATTAATTTGTAGAAGCAATTATGTGTTGTACAAGCAATCCGAATTGATGTATGATCAGGTTAATTGCAGCGAATAAACTTCATTATTCAGCAAATTTCTACACACTATCTACCATGTTTTACATAATTCGAATCCGATATAGGAGAGAGAGTTGATGATTTTCTCGAGGTCACTTCTTTGAGATGAATATCGAGCCTACGATCTATTTTTTTTCCTGAGATCATATCTCTAAAAATATTGCGCACCTAGATCTGAAGAATTTCATGGGAGCTTCCTTAGGATTTTAGATTCTCCTCATAGACATTTCAGAATTTCAGCTGAACCTTTGTAATAAAAAATTAAGAGAAAATTCCCGATGACTTTATTTAGATAGCGAAAATCCCTACATAAGGAGGATATGAGGATCAAAATTTATATAAATTCTTAGGTTGAGAGGGCTTCATCAAGTGAACATGGGAGAAATTTTAGGGCTTAAAAATTATTAATTATTGAATTTTCAATGACCCATGCCACAACCCCATGGGATTTTAGCCCACTAACGAGGTTACAAACTTCAAACATGAATATCTCTCAAGCCGTGAAGAATTACGTGGTGTTTCATATATCAACAGAAACATATCGATAAGTAGAAACCATAAAAAGAATTATTGACCCAGAACATAGTAATTTAGTAGGTCAAAATTCCCATGCAATATTGGGGTAGCCCCTAGTGCTGCTTGGGTTGACATCAATGACAACCACTGATCAAAAATATCCCCCTTTGGCATTTATGGCAACACAAGTACTCCCCTGCGATCATGACACCTCTTCCTATAAAATTCTCTCCCCATTTGACATCAATGGAAAAGGGTAACTCCTCCTGACACACAACCATCTTGCGGACCTATACACACTTCCACTCCCCCTGAAACGAAACCATACTACGGACCTATACACACTTCCACTCCCCCTTTATATTATGAATAAGGAAAATAGAATGAGAACTTGGGAGAATCCCAAGCTTCTAGCGAAGATATTCAAATGATTCACGCGTACTCTTACAATCATCAATGCTTCCTGCCCAATCTGCATCTGTAAAGGCTTGAATAATGAGATTATTACCCTAGGTATACCATAAGTCATATTCTAATGTTCCCTTTAGATGTCGAAGAATTCTTTTGATGACAATAATATGTGATTCTTTTGGTGCTGCTTGGAATCTTGCTAGTTGTCCAACTGCTTGCATAACATCTAGCCAGGAGGTTGTTACATAAAGAAGAATACCAATCATAGATATATACAACATCTGATCCACATCCTTAGATGAGTAGTCTATGCTCAATTTTTAACCTGTTAGCATCAGAGTAAGGATGGGTTTGCAATATTCCATTTTTAATTTCTTGAGCATTTCCTTGATGTACTTGGCTTGAAATATAAATATTCCTTTCTCTTGGTGAGATATTTGAAGCCCTAAGAAGTAGGTCAGCTCACCAAGTAAAGACATCTCGAAATCACTTTGCATCTTTGTAGCAAAGTTCTTACTTAGTTAATCATCATTTCTACCCAATATTATATCATCCTCTTTAGCTAGTAGATGTGCTTTAGTTGCTTCATCCAGAACATATATGTCATTTGGGCTAAAACTGGCACAGCAGCCACAATTTTATAATACCGCCTTTCCTAATTTCATATTTTGTGGAGTTGAATAGTATTGTGTGTCCCTGATCACCCATTTGTCCAACACTGAGTAGATTGTGATTCATGTTTTCAACCAATAAAACATTCTTGGCTAGAGCATATTTTCTTCCGAGGGTGATGGTACCTGATACTATAACATTTGAAGATCTAAAATTTCCAAAGGACATGATTCCATCCTTCTTCTCTTCCAGAGATACAAATTTATTTCTATCTCCAGTCATATGCATTGAGCAACCACTATCAACATACCACATATATTTGTTGTTTTGAGGCTTAAGGGTGAGAGCACAATTATCAATCTTCTTCTTCTTCCATGTTCATTCGTTTTGTGGCTTCGAAGATTCTTATGGAGGATTTTCAACTCTACAGTCTCTCGCTATGTGTCCAACGTTTTTACATTTGTAACATTCAATATTATTTATTAAATGTTCAAATCTATTGATGTTTTTTTGAGCCCTCAGAGGTTCATATTTGTGAGATAAGATCCTGGAATTGTATTGGTTCCTCGGGTACATGTGACATTCTAAAACTTTATGACCAAATTTTCCACATGAATAACAATACCCATAAAAAAAATGTTGGTACCTCGATGGAAATATTCTTTGAGGAATTGTCTTCCAAGGTTGTTCTTGTGAATCTTGTCCAATGAAGTCTACATGCATGTGAGATCTCATAGATTCATTGTATTCTGTTGTAGAAGATCCTGTTTCTTCTTCTTTATAACCGAGGCTAGTTCTGTCATTGTAAGATTGTTGATTGTTGATGATTTCTTCCAATTCCCTTAAGCTATTGGCATAGTTTGGCTATTTTTCCCTTCTTCACTTCCTTAAGTAGTGAGTCTACTTCGGGCTTCTAATTCTCCCTTTCTTGGTTTCTTTCTTCCAACTTCTTTTGAAGTGACTCTTCAATGCATTTTTTTTCTTCAACTTCAATTTTGAGACATTGAACTTGTTCTTCATGAGTATTGGAACGAATCTTCTCAGCCTTGACCTCTTTTATTAGCTTGATTTCTTCCTTAGAAAATTCTTCTATGGTCAACCCTTCTTATTCATTGTTTGATACCTCTTGTTTATTTTTCTTGGCCATAAACAATACTTTCTCATTGGCTTCTTCTTCAGTTTCATTGTCTTAATCGGATGATGAGCTATCTTCTTTAGAGAGGATTCCTTTTGGATCCTTTCTTATTGATTTTTATTAAATCCTTTCTTTTCCTTTTAGCAGTTTCCATCACTTTTGTTTGGACATTTTTTGATGCGAAATGCCTAACATCTACCAGAAAAACATATCAATGGAAGTTTACCTTTGAATTTTCCCTTACAAATTTTTAGTTTTCATCAAAGTAATCCCTTATTATTCATCTGAAAGACCTTCTTCATCATCTCCCTTTTCTTCACACTTGCAGGTGCATTTATTTTCAATTGAAGGTTTTTTATTCTTATTGGTTTTCTTAGATTCAACGAACGCAGTTTATAGATGCGAAGTACCCTCTTCTTCATCAAGTCTCATTTCATATGCTATGAGAAATCCATGTAATTCCTCTTTGCTAAGTTTGTCCAGATTTGCACTGTATTCTAAGACCAATAACTTTGGGTTGAATCTCCTTGGTAACGTTCTAAGAATCTTCCGTATAATAGTCTTCTTGTCAACTGGCTCTCCCAATCCTTCCAGAGTATTGGTTATTTCATCAATGCAATGGAAGTATGCAACAATGTTGCAATCTTCTTTCATTATGAGTTGCTCAAATTTTGCTCTGTAGATTTGAAGCTTTGCTTCTTTGACATTTGAGTCACCTGCATATATATTATCAAGCTTGTACCATACATTTTTGACAGTTTTACAACCCAACACCTTATGATAAGCAGATTCAATAAGTCCGCTGATAATAATATTATTTTCTTTTGCATCATTTACCAAATTCTTCTTACCTTTTTCATTTGTGGTTGATGTAAATCCATTTTGAACAGTGTCCCATACTTCGTAACCTTGTGCCAAGAGATAGACCTCCATTCTTCCTTTCTAGAGTGCATAATTATTTTCATTGAATAGAGGTAGACCATTCTTGGTTTTCTCCATGACCTCCTTCCAGCTATTAAACTGCTATTGAAGGAACCAAGCTCTGAAACCAATTGTTGGAAATACGAGAGGTGAGGTAGATGGTATTTCTTTCAATTGAGCATTGTAAATGTTTCCAGTTCCTTCTAATTGTTTGTACAATGATAGCAGCAAACAAGAGGAACACAAATGCACACAGTTTTTAAGGTGGAAACCCACTCCGGGACAAAAACCACCTAATGCTTTTCTAATAATTCTTTAATATTCAGCTCCAATTGAAAATAAAGCTCCAACTTCCTAGAAATATAGAAAATCATTCTTCTCAAGCTCCCACTGGATGGCCGCTCTAATGCCCGAGATTCTTCAGTAGTCAACTGAACGGATGCCCCAACACCCAATGAGCTACAACTCACCCGAGCACCACCCTACCACCCATAGAAGAATAAAATAAGAATGGACTCCCATACCAGGGAAAATGGTCCACTTTACAATGATATAGAATGATGTAGAAGAAGAAGACACACTAGAACATAACCCCAACTATGACTAGACCTCCCGACACTGCCTCTTCAACTCTTGGCAGATAGACACTAGTACAATTATCCCACTAACTGGGGTTACAAACTTCAAACATGAATATCTCTCAAACCATGAAGAATTATGTGGCGTACCATATATCAACGAAAACATATCAACAAGTAGAAACCATCAAAAGTGTATTGTGTGGTTTCTAAAGGCCTATGGTTGGTCCTATGCATACATTTGGCATGACGATGTGATTTGGTATCAACCAGGGATAGGAACATATTGAATGTTGGCTCCATTTATTTCTTTACATATATTGGTAATTTTTGAATTACTAACTTAACACTAGGAAGGCATAGATTCTACCCTGAATTCTACCACTCTTGAAATACTAAATAGAAGAATCTACTTATGTTGATTCTCCCAATATCCTAAATGAGACAACAAAAAATATTAATACAAGAATATAGCACTCGATTCAGTAGCTTTGTAAAGGATTTTTGCATTCCCCATAGTAATAATAGATAGGAATTTCTGGGGCTATTAATTATTTGGGATTATTAATCTAAAATTTTATGCCCGTTTTTCTAATAGTACTAGACTATGGTGTGAATCCCTATATATGGTATTTAAGTGAACTTGGAAGAATTATTTTGGAAAATAAGAATGGTCTATACATATGTACACTAGTACACAATGGCTAATTAATTACCAAAAGAATGACTACAATTCGCATATAAACGACTATTTTTCAATCGGTGACCAGTATTAGTTAATTTAAAGTATCTTATAACGTGACCAACTTTTAGTCATTTTTAGCTTAGTCATTAATTGGTTGTCTCAATTTTATAGTCTAGTAGTATATTTAGTCATAAATTTGGTCATTAATTGAGTCACTAATTTAGTATTTAATTTAGTGAGTGATTTGGTCATTAATTTCCAAATATACAAAAAAATATATTACTATATGATCACCTGAGAAAACCAATCAAATAAATATGACTAAATTTTGGTTGTGTTATAATATACTATAAATTAACTGCTAATAGTCATATATATGCAACATTTATTCATTTATATTTTTTTGGTAGTTTCATATTCATTACATAAATGACTAATTTAGTAGTTTATATTAATTTCATTAATAATCATTATAAACAACTAATTTAGTGATATATTCATTTTATTTATGTTCATCATTAATAAATATAAAGTACTAATTTATTAGTTTTAGATTGATTTTATGTATTCATTATTAATGAACATAAATTAATTAGTATTATTTTTCGACTAAACTGAAAAAATGTCATACAATGTGCATGTTCATCTAACATGAAAACACAAAGTTACATATGTTAATTACAATACTAAACACCATCAAGTGAAACTATAAATAATTTCAACCACATAAATTATATTATATGAAATGTGAAGTATTACGATGAGTTTCCAACTTAATATTTGTTGGACTACAATCTACACATGAAATTTTGTTTCATCACTTCAAAACATTATCGTTGTGTTGCTAAGACATTGTAGGTGAATTCGCCAACTCTGAATACTTTACCATCAGTCTCTATGCATGTGTCTTATGTGGGATATTGACTCTAAAGGCATCACTAGATTGGTTCTCTTATCTCTCTATTTTTGCATTTGTCGCTCAAATGTTATTGTTCTCCTCTTTCTTCAATTCTTGCATTTTACCATCAATACTGAGTTCCTTTTCTGAAAACAAAAGAAGTTATAATTATGAGTGTAACACATGAAAGACTATGAACACTATAATATAAAATAAAGTAGACTATAAAGGATTTATATGACATATACCTCAACATCAACAATGTCAGAGTCATTTTCCCCATAAAAGTAAGTAAATCTAACAAGTTTTCTATAGTTGGGTGATAGTGGCCACTATGTGGCCAAATGACTTCTATAAAAAAAGAAAATAAAACATCACCATAGAAAATAACACCTTAGTAACTTAGTATTAAACCTTCATGCAAAGCTTAGGAACAATCATGCCAACTAAGTTACATGCTAAAATGTTCAACTTGTAGATAACTTGTGAAAATAAATCATCTAATATGTGATGTCTAATACTTGTCATTTTATTCACAAAAACATTTCATTCTTTAACACATGAACTTGGTCAAGTATATAAACAACATGTTCTAAAATAAAAACATGAAGTAAACTTTTCTAATAGTCATGAAAATATTTTAACACAAAACAACTAAAAGGATTTCAATCAATATCGCGTAATACTAATTTCATCTTCAAGTTTTGGTTGTTGTTTAAATGGACATGATACCAAGTATTTTCAATTTAATATTTAAAATATAAAAAAAAATCAAAATAAACATTCAAAATACAATCAAAAAATAAAGAGAAGATTTCATGGAATGAACATTGAAACTATATAAAAACAAATTACCTATCCACCAATGTCTTGTCTGGAATTCTTAAAAAAATTTCTTTCCCAAAATAACCATGAGGTGAAAGAATCAAAACATTAGAAACCATAGGAATCTCTATTAGAAAAATTTCTAAGGTTCATGTATCAAGTTCCTGAAGGATCTCCAACATCAAATGAATCATATCCATGACATGCTCTACATTGTCTCCCCATCCTTTTTCCAATCACATTTCCTATAACCTGCCCACACCGTATTCAAGTAAAAATAAAACGAGGGAATAGTAATTTTTTTATATCTTTTATATCTATAAAATTTGAATCTGATTTGTTTCGGGAACTTATTAATTCAATTTTAAATCCTTCCTTTCATGAGAAGGTATTAATCAAGTAGGCCCCATCAGAAAAATCGACCTTGATTTGGTCTTCAAACAATTTTTACAATTCAATATTTTTCTTGTTGTGATATCTTGGGTAGAGAAAATAACATATCTGAAAAATAAAATTCAACACATTACTTATGTTCAAACTCTATATATGGTGTATTCTTAGGAAACTTTTTAAGATTTTCCTTTTCCTTTACCAAAGCGTATTGTATCTTGGTTAAACTTTGTATCCTTTCATTCAACAACAATTTCTGCAAGATAAATGTCACACACTACTCTTTCCCATTTATCAAAATGCTACATATGATAAATTGAAAGTCACATAAAACCAATACCAAACCCTTTTCTAACCAAAATAAAAAAACAAACATTACCTCTAATAAACCTTCACACCTTAGAAAATACTCTGCCATGCGCTTAGGCTAACAGTGAGATTCCTTGAATCATCTTTAAATCATATTTAATGGGATATTTGTATATTTACCTTGGTGTCAATTTGGGGCTAAAATAAATATATAAATCAACATCATTATCAGTGAAATTTAAGTATAATTCAGAAAAATAACATCATTGAAAGGTAATGGAGAGAGAAACATATTCATAATCAAACTTATCTATTTTAGTTTCATTTGAGTTGAGTTTGTATTTGAATATATATTATTCTATAAATATGTGAAATAGAAATATGAGAATTGAAATAGCCTTGTGAATTATTATTCAAATTCATATTATATATCTCTAAAACAACCAGAACATCCTTCTCTGTTATTTGATAGATATTTATTGTGCATAGAATAATAATGAATTAACTATAAAACACAATGAGGCAATATATTAACTAAGGAAAGAAAAATGACATTATTGTGGTATTTCTGTGCTCGAAGTAAATCCAAAAATGGTTGCATGATTTATTTATTATGAAATAATCTTGAAGAAAAATGTCGGTTCAAAAATTGAACTCCATTACCAATGGAAGATGGTTGTGTTGGGCAAGGAAATGATACATTGAAAGGCTCGGGGTCTAGCTCCAATACATAGTTATCCTTGTCACTACAAAATAAAAAATTTTCATGATTTTCTTATCTAGGTAAAAATAAGAGTGAATCTATATTTGTGCACCTGTGAGAGTATATGGAAAAAAGAGCACTATTTTATTGTAGAGAACCATATCTCTCTCCTCCACAAATAAAAGTGTACCCTCAATACTGTTGTACATACCACTAAAGGATGACACTGTTTATTATACTTAACACTATTGCACAATGTTCTAACTAAAACCCTCCTAAAGGAAGAGTAGTCTGGTTAGAAAATTATGCACACCACATTGATAAACTAAATCTAAAGACAGAAAAAATAAAATCTTGAAAAGCCATGAATTTTTCCTAGGGGACATGAACAAAACCATTTTGAGAAGAAATTTTCCAAATAAATAATTTCCCATAACCTTCTTATTACTTCCCATAATTATCCTCTTTCTGAAAATGCACTAAATCCTACTTCCAATGCTACAAAACATAATTAAAATGGTTGTCATGGTTGTGGTATATCTTGTAATATTCATAATTAGTCCTAAGCTATTTGGAATATTCATTTTTTCTTTCTGTCTTTGTTTAAAAAATTAAAGTGTAAAGGAGGTTTATAAAAACTCCAAATAAAGAATAAATCAATGCCAAATATGAAAAAGACTAAATATTGGCTATGTAAGAAAGCACCCTTAGGTGTGAAAGGGGTTGGATATTTTGACTGGGTCAACCTTGACCAAATCTACAACACTGTCATGGAGGAGTGGCCATCAATGAGGCACAGTGTAGTTTTAGATGGAGCTACTTTGTGTGAAAGGAGTGTTTTCATTAAAGGTGGTTTATGGTTTGCAAGCTCAAAGAAGAGTATGGCAACATGAGAAGGTTGTTGATGGTTATCATATTTCTGAATATATTGTCTATTTAGACATATATCATTCTCTTGTTGTTTAGCTAAGAATAGTATTGTTTAGCACTGGATGTTCCTGATCGGGAATCCCACCTCTTTCCTTGAGAGGCCTCTTATAAGAGTTTTCTTTGTATTGTCCACTATTTTGATGAAGGCCAAGCTTCTTCTTTCAAATACAACACAAATCCTATTGAGGCTTTGGTTGTCTTTGCAAGCTGCAACAAGTGGAGGCTAGATCTACTCAGATCTAGATCATTTCAGTACCCTTTTTCATTAGAGGAGGCTTCTACTCCATTGGGAGGAGTGTATTGGAGTGCTTGGGAATTATTTTCTGATCTTGGCATGTGGTCAACCATGATCTATACCCTACAGTGTAGTTTCCCTTCCAGATCGGCGTTATTCTTGTAGGTGTTGTTGCAGGGTGTTTTGGCATACCATCTGTAGAGTTGGTTTTCAAGTGTTGGGGATCTTCCCTTCACTTTGGAGATCCATTGGAGGAGATATATACATTGTTCATTTCAGATCTGATCTGCACGTTTCTGAATACTTCTAAATATCTGAATATTTCTGTAGATCTGTAACTTAGATCTCAAATCTACTTCATGTACACGGTTTTTTTCTAGAAACCCCAAGGGGGGATTGAAAGAGGAGCCTCTATAGTATATGGATATGTTATAGATCTGACTTTTAATGCACTTATATGCTCTAGATCTAAATTGTAAACTTCAACTGCTGCAGTCTAATAAAATAACGATGTAAAGGCATTTCCAGTCTATATACATGTTGCAACACCTATTTTGAGTAATTTTCTTCTATTGGAGACTTCTATTTCTTGTTGTAAATCTTATGGGCCATCTTATAGATCTAATTTGTTGTTATAAATGTCAATGAAGAGTCTCCATATTGGCCTCCTACCTTGTCTTGGATGATCTACGTTATGTTTCTGCATAACTGTCATATATTGCTGCATTTCCCCATTTGGGATTATTACAGTGGTATCAAAGCATCATCTTGGCACAGCCTATGCTTTCTAAGAAGCCAATATGTCTTTTGAATAAAATAAAATAAAAAATAAGTGTGATTACACTGATGAAAAAGAAAACAAGGATAAAACCCCTTTATCTGGAAGAATGAAAGGGAAGGAGTTCTCAAAAACTCTATTCCAAACTATGCATGAGCTGAAGAGAGAAATCAAGGGAAAGAAGAGGGAGAAACATGAAAACCCCTCAAGAAGAATTGCACATGAAGAAAGCCCCAGTTCTTCATATTGTGTGTGTGAGCATTCAACCACACAATAAGATCTACAACGCTATAGCATGCCTACATTCTTGGCAAGAGAAGAAGCAGAAGGAGAAGAACCAAAGGAGGAGACTCTTGGTGACTATCTCCAAGAATATGAATCTCAGTCTAGAAGATTCAAGGATCATTTAAGCTTCCAAGGGTTTTGTCAACATAAACAAGAGAGAAGATCCAGTAGCTACAATAGAAGAAGAGGGTGCATGCAGCACACTTTGGGTAGATTCTTTCTACCTAATTTTGATGGATCACCCGAGAGCTCAGCCAAGTCTTGGGTAAGGAAGCTAGACACATATTTCCAGCTGCATCAAGTTTCAGAAGAGGAAGCCATAAGAGTAGCAGTGCTGCATCTTCAAGATAAGGCTTATACCTGGTGGTTATTTGAATCTTCTTCATTGAAAATGCTAATATATATACTAATGCAAAGTTCACTAGGAGGTTAGTGAAAAGGTTTTATTTTAAACAAACTAAAAATTCCTTGGGAAAGAAAACCAAGCCCAAGAATTCAGAACCTTTTCATGATTTGGAAGGATCCATGAAGCCAACCTCTATTTCGTAACATTGTTGAGGGGATTAAATATCTCGCTACATGCTTTGCCAAGGAAAAAGCCCCACTTCAGCAAGAAATTTCTTTCAAGAGGAAGACATGAGGATTCCTTTTTCAAGAAGAGATCAAGAAAAGGGTCTCTAATGATGAGGTATTCTTCTCATGATGAGGAGAAGGAAGAGGAAGAGCTAGAAAGATCCTCCAATGTTGTGATAGCAGGAGGAGATCTACTTCTATTTGGAGATGGAGGTGAAGAAATCGTCTTCAGAAGGGCTATTTTTTCTTTGCAAGAAGCTCCAAGGGATCTTACACGTGAAGATCATGAGAAAAATGTGTCTATGTTGATAGGAAAAGGAGACAAACAATGGAGGAAGTGTGTTCCAACATTGGATACACTTCCTGGGAACACACACTATGATGGATCATTCCTTTGTGATCAAGACCCTTGACACCATGAGATGTTGGGTGTACATGGGTTAACTACATCTAAAGAAAGCACCTTAGACCGTGAGAACTTGCAGAAGGTAGGAGGAAATGAGAAGGAGGGCAAACACCCAATGATTGGGAACATATACACCCATCCCTTTTTCAGGAGGTTTATGTATATAAGTAGGAGGATGATTTACTGTAAAGAAGGAGAGTAGGGAAAATCAGTCCACTCACATTTAAGGAACATCTAGGACTTGATGTTTTAGTATTACATGGAGGCATTCCACCAGGGAGAGACTCACTCCGATTCGCATTTTTTAGAGATATGTCTCACACTTTCGATGCTCCATTCGTAGATCCAAGAAGGAAGGATACTTAGAGGAACATAATACAGCACCTAGGATCGTTGGGGAAGCTCAAGGAGGATGGAACATTTTCCTTTTATCACTATTTTCCAATTTCATCTCATACTAGGCCGAGAGAAGATGTTGCAAGAATGGGAGAAAGACGCCATCATGGGGCAAGGAGGGAAATCCTTAGCTATGAAGACTCAAAAGATAATACTACTTGGAGAGAAATCTTCCATAAATGATAGAAGGTGGTGGTATCATGCATACTTTGGCAAAGACCAAAGAGGTTTTGGATAGATGATAGCCTTCCATGGGAGATTAACTTCTAAAACGTCCATTCCCATTTGAGCATGTGCATATGCAAGAAGGGTAGCAAGGAAGGAATATAAACCTTTCCATCATATACTCTGGCATGGGATATGTCAAAGAGGAGAAGAAGGAAAGGAATGACCTTACAACGTGTACCTTGGCATGGGAGATTTCAAAGAGGAAAGCAACACATGACAGACATTTCAGCTGATACATCATCAACAAGACTATCATTTTTAGAGTATAGGATCCATATTTGAATCCTAACCTGTTTGTGATTATTCCAAGGATCTTCGTACATGCATGATTCTTGATGACCTGGGATAAATGATGAGGGATATTTAGTCTCAAGATGGATTCATCTATGATCATGGTAGGACCTTTCTAGAGCCTCCAAGCTCAAGGAGAAGTTGCTATAAAGGGCCTATGAAGAGTTCTCCGTTTCAGGCCGTACATATTCCATGAAGCTCAATAACATCATCATGAGGAGCTACTATTGGGAGGGCTTTGAAGGAGAACTATATCAGCATTGTCAAAGATGCATGTACCATAGGAGATGGAGTAGCAACATAACTCTCTATGACAGATGAATTCAAACTCATCTCTTTCTCTCTTTTGAGGAAGGGGATAGATCTATGTACCACTCCATTTGTTTAAGGAGGAATTCGTGGAAAATATGCTCATGTAAATAATGTTTCATATTAATATTATTGCTTGCATTATTTCACTTCTATATGTGCCATGACTCCAAGGAGAAGTGTTGTACCTTCTGAACTTCATATGCACAACTTGGCCTAAACTACTTCGAACATGGCCACTCCTCGGGTGACAAAGGGAGATTTTGTATCATGATGGGTGGCACCTTGGCACCAAAATTTATCTCACACTTTTAGCCATGGTGAGATGATATGAGTAGCAGCAAGTGGTGGGGGAACAACTTACCACATCTCGATCTAATGTAATCGTGGAGATGCACCGGTGACCGGGTTCCACATGTGGACTATGACCCACCTCCATATGCACAAATTTATTTTTGTATCTATGTTGTTTTGATCTCCTATATTGATGATGTGCTTGTACTTATGGGGATGTATGGTGGAAGGAGGGAAGGTATGTATGCTCTATGGGATGGATATTCTCCATGTACTTTTGTGCTACATGTTTCAAGGAGAACATTGGGAAAAACCATGTTTTTTCATGTAAAATATTGTCTCCTTATGGGGATGGACTATTTGCATCTCATGAGAACTTTGGAGGAGAAATTCACAGGGATGGATTGGTGAACACTTAGCTTATGGAGGAAGCTTATCACATGTTGGTGTCACCAATGGAGGAGGAGAAGAGATGCGCACTCACCTATCGCTTCTTGAGGACAAAAAACATTTTGGAGGGGGAGGATCGTAATATTCCTAATTAGTCCTAAGCTAATTGGAATATTCATTTTTGTTTTCCGTTCTTGTTTAAAGAATAAAAGTGTAAAGGAGATGTGTCCGTAAAACTCCAAATAAAGAATAAATCAATGCCAAACGTGAAAAGGGCTAAATCTTGGCTATGTAAGAAAGCACCCTTAGGTGTGAAAAGGGGTTGGATATTTTGACTGGGTCAACCTTGACCAAATCTATGAAGACTATCATGGAGGAGGGCTAAGCACAATGAGGCACAACGCAGCTTTTTTAGATGGAGCTTGCTTTTGTGTGAAAGGAGTGTTTTCATTGAAGGTGGTTTAGGGTTTACAATCTCCTAACTTATAAAGGAAGAGGATGGCAGCGCATGAGAAGGTTGTTGATGGTTATCATATTTCGAATATATTTTCTATTTAGACATATATCATTCTCTTCAAGTGTTTAGCCGAGAATAGTGTCGTTTTATCACCGGGTGTTTCGATCGGGATTCCCACTTTCCTTGAGGCCTCTTGGAAGAGCTTCTGTTTTGTATTGTCCACTATCCGTCGAAGGCCAAGCTTCTTCTTTCAACTATTAACAGAAGATCTTGTTGATGGTTTGGTTGTCTTTGCAAGCTACAACAAGTGGAGGCTATATCACATTCAGATCGACGTCATTTCAATGCCATTTTTTCGCGGAGGAGGCTTCTCTACTCTATCAGAGGAGCAGCTGAGCTAGCTTGGGCATTATTTTATGATCTTTGGCATGTGGCCAACCATGATATATAACCCAGCGTAGTTTCCCTTTCCAAGACGGAGATTATTCTCAGAGGTGTCGTTGCGGTGGTGTTTTGGCATACCTCATTCAGAGAGTTGGTTTTCAAGTGCCGGGGAATCCGCCCTTCACTTTGGAGATCCATTCGAGGAGATATGTTGCCGTCCACTCACTGACCTTGAATGCCCAAGCCACCTCCGAATATCCGAATATTTTTGGATTCAACCTAGATCCTCGCATCTACTTCAAGGGCACATGGTGTTTTGCTAGAAAAACCTCCAAGGGGATCGAAAGAGGAGCTCATATATAGTGTATGGATCCGTTATAGATCTGAATTTTCATGCACTCCTTATATGCTTTAGATCTAAATTGCAATCTTAAGCTACTGCTACCTAATAAAATAACGTTGTAAAGGCCTTTCCAATCTATATACATGTTGCAAGACCTCTTTGGAGTGAATTTTCTTCTGCTGAGACTTCTATTTCCTCGTTGTACATCTTATAAATACTTATAGATCTAATTTGCCGTTATAAATGTCAATGAAGAGTCTCCATATTGGCCTCCTACCTTGTCTTGGATGATCCGTGTTATTTCCATAACTTTCATATATTGTTGCATTTCCTTACTTGGGAATATTATAGATCTCTGTTGTGAAGAAAATGAGTGATAGAAGAGGATTCTTATAGGGGAAAAAAATAACCAAGACAACAAATGTTCATGTCGTTGATAGATTCAATTCAATTCATTTCTAGATGAATGGATTGAAAAACATAAAGACGTCTTAACCTTTAAGATTTATTAAACTGGAGAGAGACAAACCAAAATAAAAAATATTTTAATACTTAATACATCTCAATATATATATTTGTTTATTTTTGTGATTATTGGCTTCAACAATTTATTTGATTTTTTATTTATATGCTTTACCTAGTGACATATCTTATATATATTGGCCATAACATGTACCTAGCCTCTTTAAATTTAGTTATATAACCCTCACCTACTTAAATCTTTCATTGATATTGAGTTGTAAAGAGGACTTGGCTACTCTAAGTGAAATTATAGATCCTTTCACATAATGCAGAATCAGCATTTGGCAAGGGAAAAGGCTAACATGTATAAAGGCACATCCTTTTTCACAAATGTAGTGGTACAACTCCACCATTCAGAAACTTACCATTTCTAAGAAATATGCATGGTCCTAAACTATCACACAGCCTACAAGAGTGGCCTTACATAAACTTTGTTTTATGTGCTGAAACAACATTTAGAAAGTAGAATACATGCATAAAGAATATCATAAATCCTTCATGAAACCTTCAATAGCATGATCTACACAACATATAAATGATTTGTAGAAGACTAAATAGTAGATAATTAACTATTATATCCTCTAACAAATTCTACCTATACTTTTCTATCCGTCAAGTAACTCATAAATTAGATGAATGAAATAGAAAGAGAAACACACCATACATTAGATATTCCGAAACACTAAGTACTCCGCATAAAGTACAAAAAGGGTTTTCTTTACTATGATAAAGTCTTCAGTTTCCACTAAATACAACCCCGAAATGACATTTACAAGTGATATTTATGTAAAAGAGACACCAAATCCATCTCTCATAAAAAGAAGGATCCACTCTTCCTCACATCAGACATAGGATTTAGAGGACATTAAAGACATATCGTATTGAAATATAAGGAATAAGACAAATGTTTATAGAAGAAATAAGACAATTAACTATGTCGCTAAGTGTGCTAGAAACTTGCCTCCTTTTCTCGTTGATTTGTCTCTTCATGACCTTGGTTCTTAAACCCATGTGTCTTCATTAAATTGAATTTTAACAACCTAAAAACCACTTATCAACCATCACTTGATATTCCTATATCATTAGAGCCCTTATCATTCTGGGATAGCTCGAAAATTACATCAAAATATCAAAAAATAATTTAAAATAGATGCTACCGCAATCAAAATTGCTTGTTATCACTAAGTTGGTACGTATGGGTCAGCTTCCACTGTGACAACTCCAGAGTAGCTCTTTCAAACCAACTTCTAACTAAAAATTAGCCTTTAGCTCCGAGAGGGCTCTCTCAAAGGTAAATATGGATTGTTCATTTGATGGCTAAATATGTAATAGTGTCTTGAATGTATTTGTAAGAAGGTGAAAATGTATAGGTTTAATACCATTGAGCTTATGTAGGCCACACATAAACTCATGACGTGGTTCTGTGGAAGTTGAAAATGCAGATGTTTTGATGAAAGGACAAATGTAAAAAGATATACAATAGTTTAATGAAGTAGTCGTGTATACGGTGTTCGGTGAATTATGAGTAATTAAGAATTGGGAAGATAATGAAAAGAAAATAGAAAATAAATAGGAAAATGCTCATGAAAACATCATATCAATATCAAGTGAAAAAAGAAGAAAGCCCACAACCATCGTATATTACTGATCGAAAAATTTACAACAATAGTAGTGAAAAAAATTAAAATATCTTCCGCAACCCTTCGTTCTTTGAAATACCGCCTATTAATAGGCTTCATTCACTTTACATTGATCCGCCACATGGCTAGATCATCGAATCACTTCAGGTTGAAACTTGTTGGCTTGATGGGTCCTAACCCAAAGTTCAAGTTTAGGTTAACCGATAAACCCTCTTACTACTTGCCCTTTTTGGTAGTGAACTCCTTGCACAAGTCAAAGTCTCACCCAAAGCAAGGTGGGGGGCATGGGAACTGTGTTTCCACACCCCGAGAGAGATTTAAGTGATGTGGGTGCCTGAGATCTAAAACAATCGTGAAATCGTAATCTACGCAATAGAGCCCAACCAACGAACCCTTAGTAGATAGGTTTAGGTCAATTATGAAAAAATATCTGCGCACAAAGTTAAATCGTAGTCCGCAATCCATGCAATAATCCTTAACAAATAATATTAGAGTTTAATAGTACTCATATCCATCCAATAAACATCTTCACCTAAAGCCAAATAGTAGTCAAAATCGACCTTAAACAAAAATAACAATGCATCCTAAATAATATTCGAAACGAGTATACAATAAGTCACATATGTATTTGAAGCTCGTATATCATTCAAACCAACTTCTTTATTAATTCACAATCTCGTATCTTCCTACAAAACTTTCAATGACTTCCGCACACACAACCAAAGAAAATGGTCTCCGTACTAATAACAAGACTTAAGTTCTCTCTCAGGCACACAACCCAAGAAGATCCTTTTACCTGCATAATTCATACAAAATATCAAACAAATCCATATCACTTACATTCATCATCGCATCTATCCTATTGACTTGATCTGCACTCTTATTTATACTTTTAGTCCGTGCTCATCTAATGTCCCCCAAACCATGGTTCGCGCCTCTCAGTTCTACCCTTTACTCCATTACAACTCATGAGGGGGCTTTTAACTAACCTCAAAGCCCCTTGACTTGTGTTTTTGCACGACTAAAATCTACAAAAATATAAAAAATTGCATCAAAATCGGTCCTAGGGACTCCACTACACAAATGTGCCCCTAACACACCCTCATGGACTCCTCCTGTCACAGCCGACACCGGGTTCTTCATCCTATTTCGGAGCACTTCAATGGAAGTAGCAAAGGAAGCAAACGTCTACACTCGATCCAATATGCTCGCGATATCTACCGCCCGTGAAGTCGACTCTTCCGTGACCAAAGCGTTGACACTCTCCAAGGTCCGATTGAAGTTCCATCGTAAAGATTCGTATCCCGAGATAACTTCATTTCCTCATTCGCCCACGGCTTCATATGGTCGTGCGGGGACAATATTATTCTTCTGGAGCTTCCTGACCTCATCTCTTCGTAAAGACCCGACTCCGTGGCCAGGCGCTAGGAAGGAATGAATGTAGGTAAGGCCTCATGAAGATCGTTGAAAGCCTCGCTTTTCCTTGGCATGAAGCTCCCGATTAGTCTTCCGAAAGTGGATCTATTTTCACAGAGGTCCGCGTACTGGGCCTATCTCTAGTAGCTCTAAGACTTTATCGACGTTCGTGGAAATGCTCACGATGCTTTCTTTTGACCGTGTACCGTTGCGCCTACACTCGGGGGGAGTCTCAAGCTACAACGCCTACCGTAATGCGGAAATTTTTTGTTCAAATTCGCCTTCACCGTCCGAATTTCGATTTCTCCTAGAAGCCTTGAGTGCAGCTACCGTTTTCATTAACTTTGGCGCGGAAGATGCTAGGATGAATGCTTCAGGAAGCTCTCCGGCATACTCTTCAATTAGATTTTCCACCTCGCCCGCTGGGCCACGCCGACCCGCCGCGTGGTTTGTGCCTCGAGCAATTTTGCGCTTTTTCTTCCGCTACCATCATTGTCCGCTTGATTTCACTTAAATTTTTTGTACATGTGGCCCTTTTCACTATAGTTCAGTGGAAATAAATATTTGAGAGCGTGCAACTTGCGACTCGGAATATTTATTAGATCGATTCCGACCTCACAGGCAAGTCCGCACTCGCATGCATAGCTCCATATGATCCACCTGCCGCCCGCGCCCGTGAAGGGGCATATTCTAATTTCTTTTTTTGTAATGATCGTGGTAGTCATCAGAATTGCTTGAAGTGACCTCGCTTGATCTATGCTTGCTTGAAAGGTGTTTGCCTCGCCTATAAACCTGGGCACGATAGTGTCTTCGACCGGCGCCCATAATCGCTCCTCCATAGCCATCCATCCGGCCTTAGATGGTAGCTGTCCGCGTCCGTGATTTTATCAAAATTCCTCTTCCGTTAGTGTGACCTCTCGCTCCATCCAATGGTAAAATCACTTTTTCACCTAGTTGCACTATTCCAATGACTAGTTTCTTTCCCGCCGCATCACTCCCCGCGCTCCGACGCACCTATCCGGGCCTTTCTTTTGTGCTTTACGCAACCACCTGATTTTGATGCTCCAGCCATATTTTTATTTGGTTGGAACAGGTTGTCCCTATATGTCTTCAACATGCCCCCATTAACATATCCAGGAGACTCTCACCGCGCCGCGTAGCTGGGGCAACCGCACCTCCATCGTTGATTTCCTTCACAATGTAAGGCCCTAACAAATGTTTCCCCGAACTTTCTTGGGTGGTGCGCAAACTAACCTCCGTCATATGTATTTAAACTAAGTCTTCCTTTTCTTGAACATCGTTTTCCCGATGTCTATCATGCCAATATTTTTCGTGCCTTCTCGCACTTGCTAATGGAATTTAGCGATGAACTCGATATTCTTCTAAGGCAAACAATTGCACAAGATGCTCTTCCATGATGTATGGATCAGCCAGTTACTGAATGTTATGATGTACAATTGGGAAAATATACTCCATCGTTACGATTTATTATTGCCCATGTATCCATTCTCAAGGTGTTTTCCTACCAAATTTTTACACGTCGTCCCATAAGCCCATAACATAGAGGGGATGTGCACATCCTGGCCATTCCAATTAGCATTACAAATATTTGTGAGAAAATTCTCCTAATTTTGTTAAATGCTTCTACCGTGCCATTGGCTTATGGGGGATATGGGGTACTCTTCTAGTGATGGATCTCAAATTTATCAAAGCTTCAATCGCTTTCGTTAACAAAGTGCATACCTCTATCACTCATCAATATCTGGGCATCCAAATATGCTCAAAATGTGTTCAAAATGAAGTGTGTAGTAGTATCTACAAGAATGTCCCCCCAACTTCCTTAGATCTCCGCCAATCTAGTTACACAATCCATGGCAAGTGATGATATAATGCGTCTGGGCCCTTTTCCCTAGAGGATTGATTGTATAACAAAATCTATAACCCATTTATCAGTTGTCTGGGCAGAGCATCCGTGGGTCGTTAGGAATCTCATCTCCGTGCGAGGGCTTTCCCCGTCCCTTCAGATGCATCACAAGCTCAAGTATATGTGTGTGCATCACTATGTAGAGGGGCCATCATAACCCACAGCACATAACACCTTCTCGCGCAATGGATTTCCCAACATAGCTGACTCATGCTACCCCTCCATGAGTCAGCTTCACATATCTTGTCTCTCGTGTTCCAAAACATATCTCCGCAATACTCATATGTTCCTAATTTATACAACTAACCTCTCGAACAAGGTAAAACTGCCGATGCGCAACCAACTCCTTATTTTGTTGTACCGAATATTCCGCAGCGCATTTCCCGCGGGTCAAGAAGTGAACAATATCGGCGAGTTTCATCAACTACCTTGATAGAAAGCTAGTGCACGGCAACCCTCCGCATCGGTTGGTTCCTCCCCATTTTCGATGCGTGACTAATGATCAGGTCCAACATTCAATCTCCCTAGCTTCGTCAAATAATTTCAAAGTCATACTCCTAAAATAATAGCAAACTATCCGCAAATATTCCCCCCAACACAAAAGCTTTATTGACTAAAGTACTTCAAAGCGTAATAATCAAGTGAAAATTTTGAAGTGTCCTCCTAGAAAAAGAGTGTTCGTATTTTTGTAGCACATAGACCATGTCCAATCCTTCTCTTTCCTTTTCGTGCTGAGTAGTTGTGCTTTTCACTCGGAGAGCTTCCTACTAGCAAAAGCAACAGTAAGTGATCGATGTCTTCATCCCCCGTGAGCGCTAAAACAACCCTGCTATTCCGTACATCCACATGTACATGGAACACCTTTGACTAGTATTGGAATATTAGAATAGGAGAAGTGACCATTTTCCTTCAACAAGCCAAAATCCTTACAGTTCATCCCGTAAAATGACACATCTTTCTTCAACAACTTCTCCATCGATGTAGTGATCGCGCCTAGACTTGACTGAACTTCTTGTAATATCTGGTATATCCTAGGATGGAGCGCAACTTTTTCTCATTAGTGGGAACTTCAAATTTGATGATAACTACTATCTTGGCTGGGTCTACCATCAATCCTTGTTGACATACTATATGCCCCAACAAAATTCCAAATGTATAATGCGAATATACATTTCCTTCAAGTTGAGAGAAATATGGTGTTTCCTACAACTCGTCAAGCATCATGCATAGGTTTGACACATGTTTCTTTACTAACCCAAATATTGTCCACCATCAAAATAGACCTCCAAACATTTATGCATGAATTATTTGAACACGACCACTACTACTAGGTGAGAATATGTCAGGGGTATTCTTCAATCTAAAGGCATGATACAGACTGAAATACCCCATTCAAGCAAAGGTGGTCTTACTATGGTCCTCCAACACAATTATGATATGATGATATCCTGAAAATCCATCAGTAAAGGAATAAGCCTCTTTTCCTCCTACATTATCCAAGATCTCATCTAAGAATGGAGTAGGGAAGGGATCATGCACACAGGGATCATTCAACTTGCGCATATCTACGCAAATCATTATTTCTCCTTTGGTATTCTTTTCTTGGACCACCATTAGACTTACCCAATCATACTACTATACAGGCTCAATGATACATGCCGCCACCATATTTTCTAATTCCTCTTTTACTTTCTGCTTATATTTGGGATTTAGCTGGTATGGGTGCTGCTTGATAGGGCACACATATGGCTCCAAAGTGATCTTCATAACACTGTGTCTCCTACAATTCCTTTGAGCTAAGATAAATTTTTGGGAAACAAGTCTTGGTACTCTATTAGTAGCTCTGCAATCTTTCCTACTGCATCATCATCCTCAAAGCATCCCCAATTTTTCCAAATTCCGCCTACTCTTTAGTCCCAATGTTGACTTCCTTCGTAGGTTTGGTTACGTCCCACCATTCCTAATGAGGGTCTTACAACTATGCGCTCTCCTTCAAATTCAGGGATGTTGAAATTTCTCGCATCATCTTCATTCTCCTCATTGACAAAGTTCCCTCAGTAATTGACAATGTCCCTCGCATCCTTCTCCATCCCATGTTGGCGCATCACATTCTTTTCTTCGTCCCGGAGTCACAAAGACAGGAGCATCTATATCATATAGATTTGCATCCAAATCCTTCCAATCCTCCAACCAAAGCAAAGGTTGATAGGAAATCATCGCTCACCGTAATCCAATGATGAGCACGTTGGTAGCCTCTACTTCTAAATACCAAGTGGTGGGCACCGGTCCCAGAAAGTGAATAAACATATGAACTCACTCATCCCAAGTTTTTTCCTTCCATACTTCCATCCACATGGAAAAGTGCTTGTGTGGATCACCCTGACCATAGAATAGTTCGATTGGCGGGATAGTTGGTGGCTCAAAGCGTAACTTCATCATTTGGATACATTCATCCCAATCCTTAAAGGCTCCTTGTGTGTATCCCACCAACGTGCAGGGGTTGCGCGCATAACTAGATCAAGTGCCTATAATATTCGTGCTTTTGTGACAACCTTTTCCAATTCTTTTAAAAATATTACGACACTACCATAACCATCAAAACAGGGTAGTTATCTTACCTCCCCGAGGAAATGAATTGGAATCCCTGTTGATCTTAAGGCAGCATGTTGTAGAAACATCATGCACCTGGTTTCTTCCAATTCTTCATTTCTCCGTCCAAGTCTAAAAAAAATGAGCTATCCTTTTCCCAATTCAACGTCCCATCAACCATGGGGTTGATCCAATCCTCATACCACGTATTTAATTTATAGCTATGATCAACATCATATCCCTCATGCACTAGTTCTGTGTATCTTTCTCCTTTTGCTGGATCTAGTAGGACTATCACCTGGGTACCATCATTCTCAAAGATCATGCTTCTACACTTCAGGTTGATGATGCCTCCCATATCAATGGCCCAATATAATCCCAATAGTGGAGGGTAGGGGTCCTGTGATCGTCCACAATTTGTATTACTTCAAATTCCGCGCATACCTTTACTCCCGCAATATCTACCAAGGCCTCGGGAGGCCTACCAAGAAAAAAATGATCTTCTATTGATTAAATATGCATATCCATCGGTGGACCATTCTAGTTTTGGCTCTCCCATATTTTGCTAGGTTTTCTTAGGTAGGAAATTTTCATTAGGCCCCAGATCCAGGAAGACTTTATCCATCTCATACTCACCAATCTAAACAGTCATGCACATCTCCCAACTAGTTCTCTTCTTCTTCTTATAAATCTTATTATTGAAAAGCTAAATCCTCTCTACATATAGAGATGATCCCTATATCCCTAGAGTGGGTTTAGAAACAAGGGAACAAGCTAATGTGTAGGCTCCTAGATAACAAATGAAATAGGTTGGGATAAATTGTCCTCCCTGGAGTCCAACGCGATTGTCGCAGTTATAGTAGTGGCGGCCTCTTGATCTATGTCTTGATAGGTCGCGGTCCTTTAGCAATGGTACTCATATTCCTACACAAATATCAAAGAAGAGAAACATGCAAGACAATAATTTCATTCGTAGCTAACCATTCAGTCAAGGAAGACTAAACATGTTGCGTAAAATAAACCATATTAACACAAGATGGGAACTAGACAATAGTCATGTATATATAAATAGAAGAAAGAGATTACAACTAGAGCCTTGACATCGCAGCCTCCTTCACGACAAGTTTAGTTGGAAGCGTGTCTCGAAGAATCATCGTGGAATTGGGACGAGGTGAGGACACAAGCCTAAGCTCTCTCTCAACAAAGGTCTCTTTCTCTCGTTCTATCTATCTGTGCTAAATGTTCAAAGAATTCTCTTCAACCATTCAACTATAATTGTTAAGCTAGTGTGTTAATGGGAGATAGCTTTATTTATAGAGGGAGAGGAGGAGGTTGGGATCCCTACAATGGTGGAAGGGAGGCCCCCATCTCAGAGGTTTCCCCAAAAGGTGGAAACAAGAGGCTAAAGGAGGGTGTTCCTAGTTATTCAGCTTGAACCACCCATGTCACCCACCCACAAAGTTGTTAAAGCAGAAACTTCGCCTATATTTAAAAATTCCAAAAACAGCTTGGCGTGGGTAGCTCACTAGGACGTAGCACCAATGGGCGTAGGCTCAAGAAAGACCTTCCTCATTGGAGCAAGGAATAATCTGCCTACTAGCACCAACCCAAAAACATGTAAGCCATGGTCCTGTCAGAAATTGTCAATGTATGATTGTTGTCTCATGGCAAGGGATGCAATGATGGTATTTGAAAGGCATGACACTTATTATTAGTCATTTAAATGATCCTCCAATGTGCGGGATGGGATAATAGACTATGACAAAATTTCGCGGTAACATGCCCCCTAAAGCATGAGGTTCGAGAGAGAGATAGAGAGGGGTGAAATGCTTTACGAGAACACATTCGAACCAAACACCACTATCGAAAGACTTGCAAGTAAAAATACAACTAATATCTCTGATACATGAACATGTGGCATGGATGCAGCCATCCATAATAGAGTACATAAAAACTGAGATTCGAGGTATGATGCGCCCATCCATCAATAAGGATCAATAAATAGTGTAATATTCCTAAATTAACATGTACTTACTGTGAATATTAATTTTTCTTCTCTTAATATCTAGTTAGATGAATAAATGTATGAGGCCCATGTTTCTTAAGCAGGCATAAAATCCCTTCTTAATGTGTAGTGATCATGTTAATAACTAGATCAAACATCCTCATGTGTGAACAATGGTCTAATATGTGGGGACAAAGTCGTTCGACTAAGTCAACAACATTAATATGTGAGGAGTGGATCATAAATAAAGACATCTCAAAGGTGAATGAAGATCAATCTAGCTAGTCGTAATAAAGACACCTGGGTGTGAATGGAGACAGCCGTATGGAGACTATGTCCGGTTGGATCGAATCAAACAACGTTGTAAATAAGATGAGTGGGACTAATGGAGACAACGTAATTTTGGTGGGAGGACCTCTTTGCATGAAGTAACTCTATAATTGGTGGGACCCATGGTGAGGAAGCTCATCAACTATATAATGGCGGGAATGGAAGCCATATTGGGATGATTGAAGATTATATTTTGTATGTGGTCTCGTTTATAATTCTTGCATTCTTTTCGTCGTTTAGCTAATTTTTCGCATTATTTAGTGCAAGGGTTTTTCAAGCTAGAATTCCCATTTCTTCTTGGAGAACTTGTTTAAGGGATCTAAGAGGAGCATCCCGTGCTACATTTTGCACTATCCGGTGTTAGGCCAAGAATTCACCTTCAACAACAACCGTAGTCCCTCACATAAACTCGTGTTATTTATTAGGGTGTTGCAATGGAGGGGTTTAATCCCTTGTATTTTGAGCTAGTTTCCCCGAAGGAAGATCAACCTTTTCTGCTGCAAATATAGAAGGAGGAGCTACAACCATTTTTTGCATGATCACCATTTTTATGCGCATCTTCAACAATACAACGTGATTCAGTCATAGATCTGCATCATATGCTTCTTGTATTTCGTGTTTATCAAGAAACCCTTGACGGGTCATCATGGATTTCTATAAAAGAGACTAGATATCTGTTTTTGGGCCTCGTTGATTGTCCTCCCTGGAGTCCAATGCGATTGTCGCAGCTATAGTAGTGGCGACCTCTTGATCTCTGTCTTGATAGGTCGTGGTCCTTTAGCAATGGTACTCATATTCCTACACAATTATCAAAGAAGAGAAACATACAAGACAATAATTTCATTCATAGCTAACCATTTAGTCAAGGAAGACTAAACACGTTGCGTAAAATAAACCATATTAACACAAGATGGGAACTAGACAATAGTAATGTATATATAAATAGAAGAAAGATATTACAACCAGAGCCTTGACGTCGCAGCCTCCTTCAGCGATTTTAGTTGAAGCGTGTCTCGAAGGATCATTGTGGAATTGGGACGAGGTGAGGACACAAGCCTAAGCTCTCTCTCAACAAAGGTCTCTTTCTCTGTTCTATCTATCTAGAAAAATGTTCAGCAATTCTCTTCAACCATTCAGCTATAATTGTTCAGCTAGTGTATTAATAGGAGATAGCTTTATTTATAGAGGGAGAGGAGGAGGTTGGGATCCCTACAATGGTGGAAGGGAGGCCTTATCCTTTGGGAGGTTTCCCAAAAAGGTGGAAACAAGAGGCCAAAGGAGGGTGTTCCTGGCTATTCAGTTGAACCACCCATGCTGACTCACCCACAAAGTTGTTAGCATAGAAACTTCGCCTCTATATTTAAAAATTCCAAAAACAGCTTGGCGTGGGTAGCTCACTAGGACAGAGCACCAATGGGTGCAGGGCCCAGTGTTAATCTTCCTCATTGGAGTGAGGGAATAATGGTATACTAGTGCCAACCCAAAAACATGTGTTTCTGATGGTCTGCTTAGGAAATTGTCAACAGAAGGAATGTTGTCCTCATGGCAAGGGATGCAATGATGGTCTTTGAAAGGCATGACACTTCTTATTAGTCATAGAAATGATCCTCCAATGTGCGGGATGGGGATAATAGGGACGGTGACAAAATGTTGTGTAACATATGCCCCTTAAAGCATGAGGTTCGAGAGAGAGAGAGGGGTGAAATGCTTTACGAGAATGCATTCGAACCAAACACCATCGTCGAAAGACTTGCAAGTACAAATACAACTGATATTTCTGATACATGAACATGTGGCATGGATGCAGCCATCCATAATAGAGTACATAAAAACTGAGATCTGAGGTATGGATGCAGCCATCCATCAATAAGGATCAATAAATAGTGTAATATTCCTAAATTAGCATGCAGCTAATAGGAATATTAATTTTTCTCTTAATATCTAGTTAGATGAATAAATGGGTAAGGAGGCCCATAAGTTTCTTAAGTAGGCATAAAATCCCTCTTAATGTGAAAAGTGATCATGTTAATAACTAGATCAAACATCCTCATGTGTGAACAGGGTCTAATATGTGGGGACAAAATCAAGTTTGACCAAGTCAACAACATTAATATGTAAGGAGTGGATCATAAATAAAGACATCTCAGTGTGAATGAAGATCAATCTACCTAGTCAGAATAAAGACACCTTGGGTGTGAATGGAGACAGAGCATGGAGACTATGTCCTGGTTGACTGAATCAAACAACGTTGTAAATAGATGAGTGGGACTAGTGGAGACAACGTAATTTTGGTGGAGGAGCCTTTGCATGGAAGTAACCTCATAATTGGGTGGGACCCATGGTGAGGAAGCTCATCAACTATATAATGGCAGGAATGGAAGCCATATCGGGATGATTGAAGATTATATTTTATATGTGGTCTATTTAGAATTCTTGCATTCTTTGGTTGTTTAGCTAAGTTTTCTGCATTATTTAGTGCAAGGGTTTTCTCAAGCTGGAATTCCCCATTTCTTCTTGGAGAACATTTTTAAGGGATCTAAGAGGAGCATCCTGTGCTACATTTTCCACTATCTGGTGTTAGGCCAAGAATTCACCTTCAATAAAAACGTAGTCCCTTGCATAAACTGTGTTATTTATTAGGGTGTTGCAGTGGAGGGGTTTAATCCCTTGTATTTTGAGCTATTTTCCCTGAAGGAGGATCAACCTTTTTCACGGAAATATAGAAGGAGGAGCTACAACCATTTTTTTACATGATCAACCATTTTTATGAAGATCTTCAACCATACAACGTGATTCAGCCATAGATCTGCATCATATGCTTCTTGTATTTCATGTTTATCAAGAAACCCTTGACGGGTCATCATGGATTTCTATAAAAGAGACTAGATATCTGTTTTTGGGCCTCGTTGATTAATATAAAAGTATATATATTTTTTCTCTCATATTTCTGAGTATAAACCTCAATAAACTGCGCTATCACTTTATGCAGTATTTCTGTGTTGCAGTAGCCTTGGGGTTTGATGTGTTTTTGGGTTGTTTTGGCCATATGATGCCTATTTAACTAGGAAAAGGTGATTTGTTTCTGATTTCCTCTTGTATTTGGTTGATGTAATTTCTTATCTAATGGATCATTGGGCTACATTCATCTGTTAACGCATAAAATTCTGAAGAATGTGTTTTCTGTGCATGTATTTTTGAGTTTTCCCATTTGGGAATATTACAGTGGTATCAGAGCTCTAATCTTGGCTCAGCCTATGCATTTCAATCATTGTGGTTTCTTCTCATGAGAAGGAGAGGATCTACAAAAGGGATCAAGGCAAACCATTATTTTCTGGAGGGAAGAAGTTCTAAAAACTTATTCTACACACTTTGCATGGCATCAATAAAGACATATAAGTTTTAAAAACTCCTTCTTTGCCTTATCGAAACCCACAAAACCATTGAAAATCATTGAAAAACTATAGAAATCACATTTTTTTATATATTATAGACTTGAGCCCCTTGGGCTAAGTCTCTAACCCTTCCTTTCCATATGCCCTGGTGCTGGAACAAGGCGCTGAGCTATTTGGGCACTTATCGCAATCAGGGGAAACACAAAACTCAAGCCCTTCCCTTTATTAAAAACCTCGATGCTGATTAGCCCTCCGTCCTATCTCCCTCGGTCATATTATCTCCCATGCGCCCAAAGGCCCCACAAACGGGTGCCAAACCATATCGAAAAGCAATATTTCTCCCCCCCGCACTATAAACCTTTGTTTATATAAAATTGTCGTTTTTTTACTATATCCTATAGTTTCCGCCGGTGCAAAATTATAGTCAATCTCCGTCATCGATCTTATTTGCAGATCGACGGCATGCAATCTATCACCCCGGTGGTCCCCGCCAGCCACTCACTATTTCAAAATCGGGCAGAATCCATTGCACTGCTTTCAAGCGAAGGGCGGTTTTTTCCCAATCGGCAGCGATTCCATTCGCCGCCCGATGCGTGGCCTTGAGCACTATTCAAAAACCCCCGCTCATCACATGTTAAAGTTCGGACATGGACCCGGTGCGATATTGATGCCCATCGTCCGATCTGAGGCTGATCATCGGATGGTGATTGCTCTCCGAAGAAGCTCGACAGTTGACCAGGGTACGACACAGTATTAAAGCATCTCTGTCGTTGATCTAATTTGTAGATCGACGGCCCATATTTCATCGCCCTGATTCATCGCCCAGTTAGCATTTCCGAACCTAGGGTTTTATCTCGCCTCAATTTTATTGAAAATCTGAAGTTCGGGCGAATTCTATAAGGTTTTTATCATGGAATATCTGTTGTTGATCGCTTGGGCCACTCTCATCCGACGACCCAAGATCGTCCCGATTCTCAATCTTGATTTTTGATTATTTTTTCCCAAAACAGAGGGTTTTACCCATTTCTCCATTTTTCCAAAACTGACTCCTATGCTTTGACTTTTCGCCTCCGCTCCTGTCCGTCGATCTCTGCGCGATTGACAGCTCCGGTTTAATTATTCCTCCCTTTCTTTTTGACCTCCTCTAAATCAATCTAGATCATTGGATGATGCCATCCAACGGCCACGCTCCCCACACGTGTCCTCTAAAGCAATATAAACCACACATGCAGGATTTCATAACGTTATTTGTATTTTTGTAGGGTTTAAAGGTTTTTTCACTATATCTGAAGAAAATTCAAAGGCAGAGGATGACGATCCTCCTGCCTTCGATTCACCAGAGGAAACCATTCACAGGAAGAATTTCCACGTTTCATCAATGATTCATGAGGCATTGATGCCATATTACCCCTCTGCAGCCCTGCATACTAGCAAAAAACCATGAATCGAGCACAGTCAAAGAGTATCAGTGTTGAAGACAAAAATATACCAGAATAGAAGATTGAAGACAGATTTTGTGGGGATTACATCTAATATGGTTTATCAAAAGCCTAATCCCCAATTAAGACACAGTTTGAGGGAAATTTTAAGTGTTTTTATCAACAGGAAAGTATCCACCGCCACATTTGAGGCAAATTGATTCCTCCCAGCCACCACAGTGCCACTTGTGCCTCAAAGCATTCAAACAAAGGTTGGAGTTATTGATCAGGATCAGATATTTGTCTCAAGCGCAGCCAAAGAGTGAATTCTGAAAATAAAATTAATGAAAAAACATTGACAGAGTTACTTTGACATCACACAGAGCCTCAAAGGTCAAAAAGAGCTCCCACCAAGCTTAAATATTTATGTAAATTATTTAATACAGAGGACACCTATGTAAGTTTTTTCATCGAGCCCCCCAAGGGCCGAGGAACCATTAAGTCTGTATTAATTTTCTTTAGAGATCTTTTATCAAATCTCACCTCCTCGTTCTTCTATAAATACTACTGCAGAAGATGAGTGAGGGTTGGTTGATGTAGTTGCTGAACATTGAATGTAATTCAGCTTGAGACTTCTATCTGTAAATAGTATTCGCTGGCCCTTATAGATCTGCTTGTGATAGATAAGTTAGGTTGAGATGAGTAAATGATTGCTAAACTAAAGCATTGGACTTAAAGCTGTAACTGGTTTGGAGCATCAATACGAGCTTATTTATGGGATCCTGGTCTATGTTGACGGTGATGTTCTTTCTCATTGTAACTTGTTGTTTTATTTCTGTTTTCACTGTGTTCATTTTCTCTCATAAAGAACAACATGCATAGAGTTAGGACATACTGTATATCAGTACCCTTCTCTGACTGAAAATCTTTATCTGAATTTTTTCTTCAAATATGTGTTATTTAGGAATGATTCAATTCAGTTTAAGCATAGGAATGTTGGATTTCCCTCATCTTATTGCCTTAGCTGAATGTTATTCTTAAATTTTATTTTCAGTATATGTTAAGTGAAGATGAACTGAGGAAGATAGGGTGAGCCCTGGTCCTAGTTTTATCTCCAAAACTGTCTGAATGTTTCCCTTGGAATGTGTTAAAAGTTGGCTAGTTTAGAAGTACTTACCAGATCTTAGGCCATTCTGTGTTATCCTTGTGATTGTCTTGAAAGTGACCAAGTAAAGCAGAGCTAGGAGAGGATTTGTGGTGAGCCCTGCCCGCTAGTTTCTACTCTAACAGTTGCCTTCAAGTTTCCCCTTTGTTTTTATATTTTTTCTATTGATAGTGTATCAAAGGCTGGCTAGTTTAGAAGTAGTTACCAGATCCTAGTTTACTTTCATGTCCTTCTTAAGTCTATGTCAAAAGCTGGCTAGTTTAAAAGTATTTACCAAATCTTAGGCTGCTCTTTGTTTTCTTCATCTGTTTATTTCCCCTTCTTGTTGCATCATTTCATTCCATAAATCAAACTTCAAAGAGATCCTTAGACATAGATGACTTGCCCCATGGTCCACTCTTGCCTCTTGTTGTTCCAATTAAATCCTATTATGACTCAATAGCCCAATGGACTAAAACCTGCAATTATCTACCTTCCTGGTCAAAGCTTGTTCTATTTGCTTGCAACTTTACACCTTTGAAACTCTTTGCATTTAGAACTTTCCACCTCAAACAGTAATCATGCTCAACCATCCAAAAAACAAAACAAACCCTTGGCCTTCATAACTAGCCTAATATCATTACCTAAAACTTCAAAGACAAATCCATCTTTGCACTTATTGGAGAGATCCCTCTCCTGATTCAGGAGGGCTAGATCCTAGAATCCCAAAGTGGTTGAAATAATGTTGTTTCTGTGATTGGACTTTGCCAATCTTGCTAATTATAGATACCTAACATTTCTGGTGACTCCACTGGGGAATTCTTAGTTGAATTTTCACCTTAGGTTCCCTTAAACACTCCATAAAACATTGTGAGTAAAAAGCAGCCATTTCAAGAACTACCAAGAAGTGGTAAATCATGATGAAACTTGTTGGAATTATTGACAAACTAGGCAAACCCTAGGATTCCCATAAGACTTTATCTAACCTTGAAAAATCAGTTGGCTTAGCCATAAGAATAGACTGTCTTCGTCTCATAACCGTAGCTAAGCTATGAAACAGAGTTAGTACATTCTTAAAAACCATACAACTGAAAAATAACTCAGAAAACACAAAAATATTTCAGATTGGTATCCAATAAACATGGTGGTGGACCATAAAACCTTTTACCTCCTTGGGAGCTAAAAAATTCCACTTGGCGACTCCACAATCCTGAGCAGACCTTAAGACTCCACTGGGAAGAACCATTATCATTGTAATATCATTCAAATTCAGTTAGAGGACTGTAGGATTAAAATTGGTGTAAACAGACTAGTTAACCTCTCAAATATTGTCATAAATGGTTGAAATTTTCTTGTTTATTTGGGTCTGAAAAACACAGCATAGTGGCTCCTAGAAAGATTCACACTAGAGCCTATCCTGACCTTGATCCTCCTAAAATAATTTATAATCCAGAAAGTATCCTTAGGAAGTCTCCTAAGATAATATTTTCAACTATTTTCAGATCACCCTTGAGAGCTAATTCAGTTCCTGAAAATATTACAGCTCTACAACAATCACAAGTTGACTTAGTAAATCCCTTTAGAACTAGGTCTCTTGGTGATTTAGATCAATTAGATTCTGAGTCTTCACTTTCATCTCCTGAAACAAGTGAACATACTGGTAGTAGAGAAACAACATCTCCTTATTTACATTTCCTTCATAACTTAGGTGTCTCTCATCCAAGATTAGCTCAACAATCTATTCCTGGTCCATCCACTTCTGCTCACCCTATATCCACTGTTCAAACCACTCCATTCTAGCCCACTTTCCCTCTTGTTAATCCACCTCTTGTAAATCCACCTCCACCTCCTGCCATGGCTACATGGTATGCTCCCTTACTCCTTCTTGCACCATTAGTCAATATTCCATAGGACAATCAGTCCAAAATTCCATTATATGATGCTAGAAATGATACAACTAAATCACAACATGTGGATAAGATGAATGAATACTTTGACAAAAATGAAATTGATGATGATTCTGTCAAACTTAGATTATTTTCTCAGAGTCTAGGGGGAGAAGTAAGAAAATGGTTTAAAGGCTTAACCCCCCATAGTATCAATGATCTCCAAGCCTTCCATCAAACTTTCTTAAACAAATGGGAAGTAAAGAAGAATCCTCTCCAAGTCCTTGCTGATTACAAGAACCTCCATAGAAACACCGAGGAAAGTGTACAAGCTTATTGTACTATATTTAATAGTGTATATAATGCGCTTTCCCCAGATCTAAAACCTCCACAAGGCTTAGCTTTAAAAAAGTTTCCTGAAGGGTTTGACCCTGAGATGGCCTATCAGCTGAGAGAAAGAAATCCTGCAACTCTTGAAGAGATGCAAAAAGGTGCTCTTTCTGTGGAAGTCAACTTGATGGAGAAGAGAGCAAGAATGAAAAATGAAAAGAGAGTATCTTTTAGTGAGGAATCCACATATTCCACCTCTAACTCAAAGATGGAAAGAATGATGGAAGAGATGATGAAAGAGATGAGCATAATTAAGAGAGCACAAGCCAGCCAAAACCAAACTGCTCCTCAAAATAGAAACCAGAACCAGAATCAGAATTTTAGAAGGAACCAACCTCCAAACAGACCTAGGGAAGATGATCAACAGATCACTCCTCCCTTTCATCAAAACTATGTAAGTGAGGTTGAGGAAACAGATGAAATAACAGAGGAAGATGATATCAACATGTTAGGTGTAGATGATGATGACTTTGAAGTTCATTATGATAGAAAACAAGGTCTATACCCACCTTATGATGACATAAGAGACGATGATGAAAGTTATTATCAAGACATGGAAAATGTCATCATAGAGTATCAAAAAGAATATGACCTTAGAAGCAGAACCAGTCAGCAAACTCCCAACAAAAAAACCTCTGACAAATCTTCACAAAACAGCACTGCAACCAAGCCTAAAGTTGTCAAACAGAAGGGCAAAACAGTGACTGTAAATTCTGATAAAGGTAAAGAGGAAGGCACTCAAAACAATGACAAACAGAGTGCAAACATTAGTGGTACTAACACTTCAGCTATTACTCTTGTGAAAACAATTTCGTCAAATATAAATAAAGCAAATCAGCAAGCTTATGCTGCTGATATACTGGCAGCTAATAAGGCTGAGACAAGTTCTTCAAAGAACCAAATCCCTTTCAGCCTAGAGCAGGAAATTTCAAAGATTAAAATCTTTGTTCCCCTCACTAATTTAGCTACCCAGGTTGTATATAGGACCCAAATTTTGAAGGCTTTAAATATAAAATAAAATGAGGATACAATCAAGCTTAACGATGACCAGCCAAAGCTTATTTTTGGCCCAAAGATTGAAGGTAGATATCAAGAGGGACATGTTCCTCCCTTTTATGTAAGTTTAAATGTTCATGACAAGATCTTACACAATGCTATGCATGACTCAAGATCTTCTCACAATTTAATGCCAAAAGCTGTAATGGAGAGCCTGGGTCTAGAAATCACCAGACCTTATAAAGACCTTTACTCCTTTGATTCCAGCAGAGTGAAATGTTTAGGATTAATCAAAGACCTCTGCGTTAACTTAGCCCAAATTCCAGCCAAATGTTTAGTCATGGATATTGTTGTGGGTGATGTGCCCCCAAAATATAGAATGTTATTATTAAGATCTTGGGGGGCTAAGTTACAAGGGACTATGCAAATGGACATGACCTATGCAACTATCCCTGTTTTCAATCAAAATAGAAGACTTTACAGGGAGTCCCATATGAAATACATATTTACAAGTCAAGACCGACCACAAAACTCTCCTCTGTATTCTGTAAATACAGTCCTTGATTCTTTTATTATGTTTAATGATGAAACATTTAGTGAACAAGTCACGTTAACAGGATTAATGGCCGATAGAGAGGAAGAGGAACACAACGCAGAAGTGTCAAAACAGTTTGATACATTTGAGGACATTAGCAAACCAAACACAGGCCTTGAGCTACAAATCATGTGTCCCTTGCTTCTAAACATCGAGAGTCAAGAAAGTATCCCTAAAATAAATGAAAATCTTGGGGAATCAAAACAAATACAACTAAGTGCTGAGATTCCACAACAATCCTTGAGCACATTAGTTGAAGAGGATAGTAACTAGGATGAAACCGAAAATAGTCCTCTGTGGAGTATGTTTTTTGATGGATCCTGCACTAAAACCAATGCTGGTGCAGGTGTCTGGATTTCCAACACTGAAAACAACCACACAGAAAGCATTTCCTGCAAATTAAACTTTCAATGTTCCAATAACATAGCAGAATATGAATCCCTTCTCTTAGGCTTACATCTATTGAAAAATTTAGGAGCCACAAGAATCAATGTGTATGGGGATTCAGAGTTAGTCATTAGGCAACTCAATGGGGAGTATAACGCAAATCATCCCAGACTTAGAGCCTACTGAAATGATGTCATGGACCTTTTGAAAGCTTTCGAGGAGTCAAAATTTATTTGTCCCGAGAAAGAGAAACATTGTGGCCCACAATTTAGCCTTTGCAGCTATAACATGCTTAACGCCATACAAAACCAAAGACTGTACAACTCAGATAAAATTTAGACCAACCGTGCCTGATAATGAAAAGTATTGGCAGGTGTTTGACGGAGACAAACAAATAGAAGACTTCATGCGATTCATAAATGAATTTGAACTACACAGTTTGGACTCAGATTATGATACAGACTGCAGTGAAGAAAATTTTCTTGGTGAAGAAGAACCATCTCCTGAGGTTTTCGATATTAATATTCTGACTGGAAAAATTAAAAACAAAACAAAATTGAATGTAGAGTTAGAAGCAGAGGACTTAGGAACTTTGCACTCTAAAGGTGAAATTTTGCCAAGCAGTCTGGCACCTCTAGAAGAGTTATTTGATTTTAACGATGTGGCCAAGAAGCCCAAGCAGGAACCTGTAGAGACTGAAGTGGAAGAGTGCAATATAGGTAGTGAACTTAAAACGAAAATGATTAAACTGTCTAAAACTTTGCCAGCTCACATTAAACTCAAATACATGGAGCTATTTAAAGAGTTTTCTGATGTTTTTGTGTGGAGTTACGAAGATCTGAAATCCTATGACACTGAAATAATATAGCACAAAATCCCCCTCAAAGAAAACCAAAAACAATTCAAACAGAAACTACGCAGAATAAACCCTGTTCAGTTGCCTTTGGTTCAGAAGGAGATCCTGAAAATGTACGATGCTAGGATTATTGTCCCTATTAGATATTCTAAGCGGGTGTCTAATCTGGTGTCAGTTAGGAAGAAAACTGGAGAGATCAGGCTTTGTATAGACTTTAGAGACTTAAACAAAGCTTCATTAAAGGACAACTACCCTTTACTCAAGATGGATCATATTTTGCAAAGGGTGGTAGGGTCTAGAAGAATTTATTTGCTGGATGGCTATTCAGGGTACAATCAGATCTTAGTTCACCCTGCTGATCAATTAAAGATAGCCTTTACCACACCATGGGGCACTTTCATGTATGTGAAAATGCCCTTCGGTCTAATGAATGCTGGGGCAAATTTTCAGAGAGCCATGGACATAGCATTCTCAGAAGAATTGGGCTACTTCATCATTATATACCTTGATGATGTCACTGTGTTTTCCAAAATAGATGAAGAGCACTTAGAAAATTTAAGAAGAGTTTTCGAGAAATGCAGAAAGTTTGGAATATCCTTAAACCCTAAGAAGACACTATTCGATCTCCAAGAAGGTAAACTTCTTGGGCACATTATTTCAAAAGAGGGTATTAAGATAGATCCTAAGAGGATTGAGGCCATATTGCAAATCTCTCATCCTCGAAACATCAAGGAGTTGCAATCTTTCATTGGAAAATATTAAATTTTTGAGAAGGTTCATCCCCAACTTGGCTGAGCTCCTTAGGAATATAACAAACATGTTGAAGAAGGAGCAAGGGGTAAAGTGGACCTTAGAAGCAAAGAATTCCTTTGAGCTGGTGAAACAAGCGTTAACCAAAACATCGGTTCTAATAAGAACTGATTTTTCAAAATATTTTTATATTTTTTCGTTTGCATCATAACATACCATAGTTGTTGTCCTTTTACAGAAAAATCCACAGGGACAAGAGTAGCCTATTTCATTCTTTAGCAAGGCATTGAGGGATGCCCCTCTGAAGCATAACATTATGGAGAAGCAAGCCTTTTCTTTGGTTAAAGCATTGAAAGACTTCAAAGTATACATTCTTCACTCACAAATCATTTCCTTTGTCCCAAATTCAGTTGTGAGAGACATTCTAACACAAGACCCAGATGGTAAGAGAGGTAAGTGGATTGCTGTTATTCTTGAATATGATTTAGAGATAAAACCCACTAAACTCATCAAAGGCCAAGGTCTAGCTAGATTAATGGCTGAATCCAATTTTGAAGTTCTTGATATTAATATGCTTAAGGCTTTGGATGAACAAGAGGAAATCTCAAGACCCATCGTTGAAAACCATTTTATGAATTCCTCTTGGTATGCTGATATTTTTTATGTTTTTCTTAATTTGAATACACCTCCTGGTTTGACAAAAACAAAGGCAAGGTTCCTAAAGTTAAAAGTTGTAAACTATTGCATTGTAGATAGATGTCTTTATTGGAAAAATGAAAGTGGTGTATTGCTTAAATGTCTGCCTGAGTTTGATGCAAAGAAAGTTAAATACCAGTTCCATGAAGGAGAGTGTGGAGGTCATTTGTACTGGAAGACAACAACCAACAAAATTTTGAGGGCTGGTTTCTATTGGCCTACTCTTTTCCATGATGTGCACAAGATTATCATAGCCTGTCATAAATGTCAAATTTTTGAAGGCAAAAGAAAACTATTACCCCTACCTCTGCATCAAATCACTGTTGAAGCCCCTTTTCAACAGTGGGGACTTGACTTCATAGGAGAATTCCATCCACCATCTTCTTCCCAGCATAGATGGATTCTCACTGCCACAGACTATTTCACTAAGTGGATAGAAGCCATAACTTGTAGGAAGGCCAATGATTCTATTATTATAAAATTTATGGAGACTAATATTCTCTCCAGATTTGGCTGTCCTACCAATATTATCACTGATAATGCAGCAGCATTTGGATCAAAGAAGATGGTTGATTTCTGCCACAGATATCAGATAACATTGGGTCATTCCACAGCCTATTACCCTCAAGGTAATGGACTTGCGGAATCCTCAAACAAAAGTTTAGTGAACATAATCAAGAAACTGTTGGAGGACAACAAGAAGTCTTGGCACACAAAGCTGGTTCATGTACTTTGGGCTGACAGATTGACTTTGAAGAAATCCATTGGTATGTCACCTTTCCAGCTTGTCTATGGTACTGATGCAATTTTTCCAAACAACCTTTGTGTACCAATGATGAAGTTGATTCAAGAGTGGCAAACTAAAGAAAATAACATGATCAGAAGAATAAATCAGACCATTCATCTTCAGCAAACCAGAGAGGAGGTTTATAACAAGGCATTGAAAAAGCAGGACAACATTAAAAAGCTTTTTGACAGAAGAGAAAAGGCCAAAAATTTCAATATTGGGGACAAAGTTTTAAAGTGGGACTCAAGGAGGGAAGACAAGGGCAAGCACGGGAAATTTTACAACTTATGGCTTGGCCCTTACTCTATCCATTCAGCTGCTGATAATAATGCATTTTTCTTGCAGTTTGGGGGTCCTGTCAATGGTAGGATGCTTAAGAATTACTTCTCTTGATCCATGTCATGTTTTCAAGCCTTTTTATCTCTTTTTTTAATTATAAATACTCCACCCATCATTGCATTCAAAGTTATAAAAATAAAAAATACAAAAAAAGAAAGAAAAGAGGGCAGGTTGTGAAAACAAGAAAGGTATATCCCCATACCAAAAAGAGAAACAAATTTGAAGGTGTGCAAGCTCAAATTCCACCCCTGAACAACACACTTCTAGTTAGTCAAACAACTTAAACTTGACTATTTAGCTTTAATTTTTTTGCTGATAGGATAGTGAATTCGATTTGAACGAGCCACATGGGCGAGGCAGAAATTGACATGAGACACTGGTTGGCTCCTATTGGTTCAAGTACGTTGTCCAAAAAATAGCGGTCAAAGCCATCCACGTGGAAGTCAGCGCGGAGTTCTGTATGGGTTGGACTACTTGTTTCGTGGCATATCGACATCCATACGAGCGTTCCAAGCTTGCGGAGGTTAATTGACATACATGCCAAAGTTGCGGAATTTGAATTGAATGCCCACCTTCCATAGATCCATTTTTCCAACATGGCCATACTCCACATGTCGGCCTTAGTGGTCTAAATGTTTGTTTTAACTATCATAAACTTCAGGGAAAACGGTTACATTTTATTGCTTTATAAAGAGCGTTTGCATACGCACGTAGAGTTAGTTGATAGTTGTTAGTTGATCATAGCTGTTGAGTTGATGTGCGTACTCCGTTATGTAGTGATTACGCTGCCTTGAGCCGTAATACTACCAGTCTGTAATGAATTGCTTTTTAATGTGAAGAACTCTGTTTTCAACTTAATTTGTGTTGAGGAGCGTTACCAAAGCTGCGTAGAGGGCCCCTGCTCAGCCGAGGTTCTGTGTATTAATGTATATATTTCTCATTTCATTTCTTTAAACAGTCATTGTATCATAATCCATTACATGTTCATATTTTGTAGTTGTTTCATTTCTGTTTATACATTTCCATAACTTCCATTTCATTCCTGTCTTTCATGTTTTTTTTATGATTGTTAATCACTGATCAGTTTTCTTGTGCAGGTTTTAGGTAGACAGCCCGGGCATTTTCATAGTATTTTGGCTAATGACATGAAACTAACATTGTTCTGCTGCTAGTTTTGCTTTTCATAGCTTTTGTTTAACTTCAGTCTTGCTTTGTATGTTTCGATTTTGTTTATACGATTCGGTGGTTAAATTTAAATATATTAAGCTACTCATAGTGTCTTGATTTATCCGAAAGCCACGGTGAGTGATAGTGGTGCATGATGAAATGTGTAGTTTAGTATTAGTTTCAACTATGAAATTAGATATGATAAAATTTACTCTTAAACGTCTTCGATTCTTATAAAGCCACGAAATTTGGGGCCCGATGGTGAGGGACTGCATTATGAAATGTGTAGTTTAGTATTAGTTTCTTTTCTGCAAATTTAGATATATTAAATCATGTATGACATGTTCAGTTGCCTCCGAAAGCCACAGCTGGACTGATGGCGAGGGATTGAATCATGTGTGTATGGTTTAGTATTAGTTTACTTTCTGCGAATTAAATATCAGTTACACAATTTGTTTATGATTACTTCCGCAAGTCATAGCTGGTCTAATGATGAAGGGTCAGAAAATGAATTGATGTAATCTGATTTAGATTTATTTCATTGCAATTTTGAATTTCCATAAGCGTAGTTTCTTTTGTGTTCAGTTGGCAGCAAGAATAGTTTAGTTTTCATATTCTCTAGTTTCCTGTTTTGATTCATTAGATTAGCAGCACCTTTTCATTTCAGCAGTACACTTTTACTTTCTTTCAAGTCTTGTCATTGTAATTTCAATTTGCTTTTAAAGTTTCAAGATTGGTAAATCATTATAGGGGAAATCACTTCCTTGAACAAATATAACCAAGCTTGCTTTTCACTTTAGAATTTCCATTTTACCTTAGAAAGACCACAAAAGACAAAAAGTTAAGAAAGAGGTTATCTTGCACATATAGTGCGCCACACTTCATCAGCTTACGATTCCCGGATTGACAATTAAATACAGCAATTTAGGACACACTAAATTGACCAAACATTTTGGCGCCGTTGCCGGGGAAGTGTAACTAGGTAGCCAATTTCTTAAAAAAAATATATATATAAAATCATAAAAGAAGGGAAAACTTGATAACTTCTTGAAGTATGCTCTCCTCTTGCACCTAGTGTGATCTGGAGGATCAGAAAAGAGAGTTATTTGTTTAGTAATTTCTTAAGTATGCTCTCTTCTTGCACCTAGCGTGATCTGGAAGATCAGAAAGAGAATTATTAGCCCAACTTTTTAAAAAATAAAATAAAAATGACATGCATAGAGCAAGAGATTCTAGGGGAAGGTTTATAGCTAAAGCCAAGAGTTTGATTTTCATAACTCCATCTTATTCAAGGCATAGACCAGATTCACCATCATCTACCCCTAGCCTTAAGATTTTTGGAAGTCAAAGAACAGCTGAATTAGAGGATTCTCCTATACCACCTACTAAAACCCACTTAGAAAACAAAGAAAATTTCTCTCATCCTTCCTTGGTAGAAGAACTAGAGGACTATAAGGACTCTAAAGAAACTATCATGGTAGAGGAAGTAATAAATAGAGGTGGAGGTAGAGGAGGAGGAGATAATGAAGATAACAATGGTGAAGGAAATAACGGTAGAAATAGGGACAATCTGCTTGGATTCCCTATAGTTGATGAGGAAACTCATGCAACAATGAAAAATATCTCACCATCTGTTCTCCCTAACTTTTATGGATTGCGAAGTGAGGATCCTGAAACATTTATGTTTGAGTTTGAAGTTGTGTGCCGAACTTATGACTATATGGAAGATTCTCAAAAACTCAAACTGTTTCCTTCAACATTGAAGGGATATGCTTTGAAATGGTTCATGGGATTAGCCACTCAATCTATTGGGACTTGGAATGATATGAAACAAACATTTTTGGATAGATACTTGGACTATTGTATGCCCACCAATCACAAGGATGAGGTATTCAAAATGATGCAAAAAGAAGATGAAAATTTGGAAGACTTAATTGAAAGATTTCAATACAACTTGAAAAGAGTAAAGATGAGCAACTTAGATAATGAAACCTTGAAAGCCCTCCTATTAAAAGCCATTAGAGATGAATGGATAGACATTTTAAACATGATGGGTAAAGGAGACATTTCTCAACTCCCATTTCATGATATAACGGAACTATGTATCCATCTCCATTTTTATAATTGTAACTAGGTAGCCAATTTCTTAAAAAAAAAAAAAACATAAAATCATAAAAGAAGGGAAAACTTGATAACTTCTTGAAGTATGCTCTCCTCTTGCACCTAGTGTGATCTGGAGGATCAGAAAAGAGAGTTATTGGTTTAGTAATTTCTTAAGTATGCTCTCTTCTTGCACCTAGCGTGATCTGGAAGATCAGAAAGAGAATTATTAGCCCAACTTTTTAAAAAAATAAAATAAAAATGACATGCATAGAGCAAGAGATTCTAGGGGAAGGTTTATAGCTAAAGCCAAGAGTTCGATTTTCATAACTCCATATTCTTCAAGGCATAGACCAGATTCACCATCATCTACCCCTAGCCTTAAGATTTTTGGAAGTCAAGGAACAGCTGAATTAGAGGATTCTCCTATATCACCTACTAAAACCCACTTAGAAAACAAAGAAACTTTCTCTCATCCTTCCTTGGTAGAAGAACTAGAGGACTATAAGGACTCTAAAGAAACTATCATGGCAGAGGAAGTAATAAATAGAGGTGGAGGTAGAAGAGGAGGAGATAATGGAGATAACAATGGTGAAGAAAATAATGGTAGAAATAGGGATTTGTTGGGATTCCCTATAGTTGATGAGGAAACTCATGCAACAATGAAAAATATTTCACCATCTGTTCTCCCTAACTTTTATGGATTACGAAGTGAGGATCCTGAAACATTTCTGTTTGAGTTTGAAGTAGTGTGCCGAACTTATGACTATATGGAAGATTCTAAAAAACTCAAACTATTTCCTTCAACTTTGAAGGGATCTGCTTTGAAATGGTTCATGGGATTAGCCACTCAATCTATCAGGACTTGGAATGATATGAAACAAACATTTTTGGGTAGATACTTGGATTATTGTATGCCCACCAATCACAAGGATGAGGTATTCAAAATGATGCAAAAAGAAGATGAAAATTTGGAAGACTTAATTGAAAGATTTCAATACAACTTGAAAAGAGCAAAGATGAGCAACTTAGATAATGAAACCTTGAAAGACCTCCTATTAAAAGCCATTAGAGATGAATGGATAGACATTTTAAACATGATGGGGAAAGGAGACATTTCTCAACTTCCATTTCGTGATATAACAGAACTATATATCCATCTCTCAAGAGGAAAATCTAAAACTGGAAAAGGGCCTAGGGATTCTTCTCTTATTAGGGCTAACAAATCTGCAACTGGATCAGTAAGTAGGGCAGAGATTGGTAATATGCTTGATGAGTTTAAAACTGATATCTTAGGGAATCTTAGTGAACAACTAGATACCCTTAAAATCCAAAACAAGCAGAAAGCAGAAACAAATGCTTTAGCCATCTTTTGTCTGAAATGTAGAAAGAAACATGCTTTAAGGGAATGTCCCTTGGATGCAAAAGTTGTAGAAACATGTATGATTTGCTCAGAAAATCATGAGATCAAGGATTGTCCTTCAATCCCTGGACTCAAATCTGTTTTTCAAGAAGATCCAAATTCAATAAAATCTCTCTGTTTTGTCACAAGGAGACCTTGGCAGGGACAACAATCTCAAGGGTTTAATAACCCTATGAATTTTCAAACCCCACCAAATTGGACTCCTTGGCAACAACCTTGGCCCCAACATCAAAATTCATATCAGCCATGGGTACAAGGAATGCAAAATCCTTATGGGAGATTTGCTCAATTTTATCAATATCCTCCATCTTTTCAAAACCAACAAGCTCCACATTTTCCAAGCCAAAATCCACAACAACTTTCATTGCCATTTCCACAACATCAACCTTCTCAACAAAATACAAATCCTCAACTCATGCTCCCATACCAACAGAAGACAAATCAAATTCCAGCTCAGCCATTGCCAAATCCTAACAATAAGAATCCTCAAACTACTTATATGGTAGAAGGACAACAATTTTCTACCTATATGATTGTTCCTCTCAACGATGTACAACTCAGATCTGGTAGAGTTTTAGAAAAACCTTCTATAGATATTCAAGAGAAAGATACCTCTGAGGAGGACTCTCTTCAAGTCAATAAAGGTTCTGAGGAAGAATCTCTTCAAAATTCAAAAATTCAAAAAGAAAAAGAAAAGCTAACATCCACAACTCCTATAGTTGAGCAACCTGTATCTTCATCTACACCTCCTTTTCAGGAAAGACTACAAATTGATAAGGGGGTGGAAAAACAAATCTTGTTGCCTAACTATGACTTTCTAGATGAATTGAAGAATGTTTGTATCAAGATTCCATTGCTACAAGCCATTCGAGAAATTCCTATTCTAGCAAAAACCATAAAGGTGTTGAGTTTCAAAAGACCAGGAAGAAAGCTAAAGGACACAAGAAGAATCCACCTGGTAGGAAAGATTGCAGACATTATGATGGGAAAAATTGCCATGCGGAAATATGTAGATCCAGGAAGTCCAATTGTCAAGACACATATAAATGGGATAGAAATTCCAAACACATTGATTGACTTAGGGGCTGCTATCAACATTATGAGTAGACAGACTATGGAGCAGTTAAAACTTCCTAACCTTCTTTTTACACCTACTTTATTGCAACTTGCAGATCGATCGGTTATTAAACCAGATGGTGTATTAGAAGATATTTCGGTCTCCTTAGATTCTTGGGAATATCCAGTAGATTTTATGATTTTGACTCCCAAAAGTAATCTAGGAGGACATCCAATTATCTTAGGAAGACCTTGGCTGGCCACAGCTGATGCTTTTATTAGTTGTAGATCTGGAGACATGTACATTTCTAATGGTAATTAGACAAAGAAATTCAATTTGTATCCTCCCGCAAGAGCAATTACAGAAATAGGAGACAATGAATGGATCGATGATGAGAACACTATACAACCTGTCTTTACCATTTCTGAAATTAGTGAGGATAGTCAAATTCTGAACACATTAGAAAATTTTGAGATAACTTCAGAATATGACCCCACACAATTTCAGTTGGAATCTGACATAGAATATTTATCATCGAGACAAATGTCTCTCTACTCTATGGAAGAGTTTGGTAATTCTGCTTTTGAGATTTTTCCAGAAAAGACATTGAATATCAACAAACATCTGGAGAAGTCACAACAAGAAGAATTAACCAGAATCTTGCAAAAACATTCTACTGCATTTGCATGGGAGTATACTGACATGAAGGGTATTGATCCTAAGACTTGCATCCATCATATCTATATTGAGAAAAACAGTAGACCAATCAGACAACCTCAAAGAAGGATGAATCCAAATCTTAGGGAGATAGTGAAAGAAGAGCTCCAAAAACTTCTCAATGTAAACTTCATTTGTCCAATTTCAGATAGCCGATGGGTTTCTCCTTTGGTTATAGTACCTAAAAAGAATGGTAAATGGAGAGTATGCATTGATTACAGGGAATTGAACAAAGCAACTTTGAAGGATCACTTTCCTTTGCCTTTTATTGATCGGGTATTAGATACATTAGCAGGTAAAAAGTACTTTTCATTTTTGGATGGTTTTAGTGGCTATAATCAAATTCAGGTAGCACCTGAAGATCAAGATAAGACCACATTTACTTGTCCATTGGGAACTTTTGCCTACCGAGTGCTTCCTTTTGGGTTATGTAATGCACCAGCAACATTCCAAAGAGCAGTACTAGGAATTTTTTCTGATCTAATCCATGATTGTGTAGAGTTTTATATGGATGATTTTACAGTTTATGGTAATTCATTTGAAGAGGCATTAGAAAATTTGGAAAAAGTTCTCATAAGATGTAAAGAAACAAACCTTTCATTAAGCCATGAAAAATGCTTTATGATGTTTACTGAAAGGATTGTTTTAGGACATCATATTTCAGGAGATGGAATTAAGGTTGATAGATCAAAAGTTGAAGTCATCTCCAAGTTGCCTATTCCAAATTGTCAAAGAGATGTTAGAAGTTTTCTAGGATTTACTGGTTACTATAGAAGATTTATAGAAAACTTCACTAAAATAGCATCTCCACTCTTCAAATTTCTTACAAAAGACTGTGAATTTAAATGGGATCCCGATTGTCAATCAGCCTTTGAAAATTTGAAAACAAGAATATATGAAGCACCTATCTTGAGAGGACCAAATTGGAAACTCCCTTTCCATATTTCTACGGATGCTTCAGATACAGCTCTAGGAGTTGTGTTGGGTCAAAAAGATTTAGTTCCTTACGCAATTTATTATACCAGTAAAAATTTGACTCCCACAAAGTTGAACTATACTGTGACTGAAAAAGAGTTTTTAGCTGTTGTTCATGCAATTAATAAGTTTAGACATTACATAACGGGCTATGAAACTTTTATTCATACTGACCATTCTGCAATTAGATATTTAATGAACAAACCTGTTACTAATGGCAGAGTGACAAGATGGCTTTTACTTTTGCAAGAATTCAATATTACTGTGTTGGATAGACCAGGAAAACAGAATACAGTAGCTGATTTCTTGTCTAGGATTCATAATACTAAAGAAGATTCTTCTGTAGAAGATAAGTTTCTTGATGAATACTTGTTTGCAGTAACTATTAAGACCCCTTGGTATGCAGATATTGCTAACTATTTGGTTACAGGGAAACTACCTTCACATTTATTTCCAAGTGAAAAACGAAAAATTATTCAGGAGAGTTCAAAATATTCATGGATTTCTAACAAATTGTTTAAAACAGGGCCAGATCTTGTGATCAGAAGATGTGTCGGGGAAGATGAAATGCCTGATATTCTTAAGGCATGTCATGATGAACCATGCGGCGGACACTTTGCGGACAAAAGGACGGCCTATAAAATCCTTTCCTTGGGATATTATTGGCCTTCTCTCTTCAAAGATGCAAAACAATATGTCAAAAGGTGTGATAGCTGCCAAAGAGTAGAGAAACCTACCCTTTCAAATGAAATGCCATTGCAAACACAGGTACTCATTGAACCCTTTGAAAAATGGGCTTTAGATTTCATTGGACCAATTAATCCACAATCGAAGCAAAAGAAGTATATATTGGTTTGCACTGATTATGTTACTAAATGGGTAGAAGCTAAAGCATTAGTATCTGCTACTGAAAATTCAGTTGTTCATTTTCTTTATGAGGATATTTTTACTCGCTTTGGTGTTCCAAGAGAAATTGTAACGGATCAGGGGAGCCAATTCACATCAAATTTGGTGGAGAAGTTGATGGAAGAATACAAAATCAAGCACAGAAAATCTACTCCTTACCATCCACAAGCAAATGGTCAAGTGGAGTCCACAAACAAAGTTCTTGAAAGTATCATCACCAAAACTGTTCATCTACATAGAAGAGATTGGGCGGAAAGGCTTCCAGAAGCCTTGTGGGCCTACAGAACTACATGGAGGAATACAACAGGACATTCTCCCTATGAACTTGTTTATGGGAAAGAAGTCTTGTTCCCCATTGAGTTCCAAGTCAAGACCTTCAAGATAGCAGTTCAATTGGGAATGGACTTATCGGAAGCCCAAAAGCATAGAATGGAGCAGTTGAATGAGCTAGATGAGATCAGACAAGAAGCAATTCTAAGAACTGATCTAGTTCAATATCAAAGAACTAAATGGCATGACAAATATATCAAAGAAAATAAGTTTCAAGAAGGAGATTGGGCATTGTTATTTGACTCCAAGTTTAAAGATTTTCAAGGGAAATTTCAGACTCATTGGCTTGGGCCATATGAGATTGACAAGATCTTTAACAATGGAGGTGTAAGAATCAAGACCATTGATGAGTTTCAAACTCCTCTTTTAGTGAATGGCCATAGATTGAAAGTTTATCATAAGCCACTCTCTAAAGAGGATTTTGTCAAGTTGTTTCAAGAAAGTTCTGCAATCAGGCTGGTACAGAAGAATCCTTCTTCTCTACCAAGCTAGTTTTTGTTTTTCAAGTTAAAAAAAAAAGAAAAAAAAAGGAAAAGAAAAAAAAAAGAAAAAAAATGGTATAAGCCTGAAAACCAATCATTGATTGGCAGTCTTATACAGAAAATATGGGGTGAAAATCAGGGACACCTGACACTCTATATTTTCCAAAAAAATCTGTTTTTCATTTCATTTCATCTCACCACCCACTCCATTTCATTCCACTTCATTTCATTTCATTTCACTTCATTACACTTCATTCCACTTCATTTCATCCATTCCATCAATAAAAATCCTTTTATGACCATTTTCACCTGGTCATTTTTCATTTATTCATTTCTATTTCAGCCAAGTGATAGCTGTGTCAGTTTCTGCAGCTGACATTTGTTTCCGCAGCTGACTCCAGTTTCCGCAGCCAGAAGCAGATTCCGCAGCTGCTACTACTCTGTTTTCAAAAAGAATGTACAGTTAGTTGTTATTTTCATAAATCATGAAATAAAATGCAGGAGAGGATCAATGGGACATTCCAGACACTAATGAAGATCAATCAGTTGAAGACCAAGGGCAAAAGCAAGGATTCCAAAGGTATGAATAAAGTTTATTTCAAATAGTATCGAAAAACACATTTTTATGTAATTTTAAACTATGAGCTCTACCCATAACGCGCAATGATTATCTTGACAATCCCGTAACCTTCCACGATCTCTATGTTATCCTCTTGCATTTATTCACAAACGGTTTCATTATTGAAATTCCGACTCTCACTCATGTTCAAATATCCCACCGTAGATAATGATACGTATTTGAGTTGAAAAAGGACTCTTACAAGCCGCATAACTTCATAATCATTGATTGAAACGTGTTCATATTTATGACACAGCCACCAAAAATTCAAAATGCGGCCGAATGCATTATGCTTTGTTAACCTCTTTGTCGTTTCTCTGTCGTGTTTACAAAACCTCACTCTACTCATTCTCATTCCCTGTTTCACTCCATTCCGTTCCTTTTGCTCACTCTCATTCCCGTATATCCACCCACAGTCTTATTCCATTCTGTTTATGGTGCTCATTTCTGTTTTGTGATAACATCCCCACAGTATTGTGCTAGATTCTGTGTATTCCATCGTTCCATTTCCACTTAAACCCTCACAGAGGCAAGCCTGTGAAGCACAGAGAAGTAAAATGGGAAAATTATTAAGGGCAGAGCCGGAAGGACCGAAGTTCATAGAGGGATATCCACAAGCAAAAGAGATGTTGAGGAAAGCTAAATGGTTGCGTTTTATTCAGAAATTCAGGGGTTACCACAGAGAAGTTACCAAAGCGTTTGCAAGATCATTTGATGGCTCGGAAGCAGAAGTGGGAGACCTCAAGTTTTTGGTTAATGAAGCATCGATAGCAGCAGCCACAGAGCTTCTTCAGGAAGGAGAACGTTGGTTCAAAAAAACAAAAGTATCAGTGATGAGGCATGGAGAACAATTCTCCGAAATCAAGGTATGGATATCACTGTTTTCAAAAGAGGAATCCCTGTGCATGCAATAAAAGATGAATGGGCCACTTTATTACTCATTGTTCAGAAATTTATCACATGTGAAGGCCATTTTGGCTCTATGTGCATGTATCATACTAGGATATTGATGAATTTCCTTGAAAACCAAACTCTCAATCTTCCTTATTTCCTATTCAATAGCTTGAAGAAAATGGCTGTGACTGTGCAAAAACACCTAGGAGATGTAGAGCCTCATTTATATCATCATGGGATTATAAAAATTTTGATTGAAAAGGAGCTAAAAGAAAGAAAAGATACATGGGAACAATTCTTAGTAAGAAACTTCTTTGAAGAACCTCAGGAAATTCCTGAAGGTAATCCAATTAGAAGGAGTAGAAGAAAGAAAATGGATGTCGAAACCCAAGTTGCTCCTACACAGGAAGTTCCCGCAGCTAGCACAGCAAAAAGAAGTAGAAGGAAAAGAACAGTAGATGAAATACAAGATACTTCTACTACTACTATGAAGAAAAATGATAGGGAAGAAAGATTGATAAAAAGGAAGAAGAAGGAAGTTAAAACTAAGAAGCCAATAATATCAAAAGGGAAAGAAATTATTGAGGTTGTCCATAAAACTTCTTCTTCTGAAGAAGAAGATCACCAAGTTCTATCTGAAAGATTAATTTTTCTTCAAAAACAGTCATCTCTATCCAAGAAGGCAAAAACAGGAAAACAAGAACAAAAGGGTAGTGTACCACAGCATGTGAGGAGAAGCAGCAGGCTTAAGGGAAAACTGAGAAAAACACAAATTAAAAGTCCTCATTTCATTGATTTGGGTGAGGATACATCTGAACAGTCTCCAACTGACAATAGTCCATTTCAGTCAGTTAGTGAACCTGACTCCTTTCACTCCCAATCAGACAATGAGTGTACTCCATCTTATTCTCAGCAAAATATTGATGAAAGTTCTCCTCAGCCAAATTTTGAACATAATTCTCCCTTGCAGCATTTTGAGGACAGTCCAATGAAAAAGACATCGGAAGTAGACCCCAAACAGCAGGAGGTCTATGACTATATAGAATCCCTGGAGAAGGCAGCCACAGGTCCAAGTACCTCTTCTACTCAGCCTCATACATTGCAGGATGACTTGGTTCAGTCATTAAAATAGGAGATTTTTGAGCTTGAGCTTTTGAATCGGCATATCAAAAATGAAAATGAAACACTCAAAGAGCAAGGCAAACTGGACAAGATTATCCATGACAATACTATGTTACATTTGGGTATTTGGCAAAAAAAAAGAATAAGAAGCTAAAAAGGAAATGCCAAAAATTGAGCAGAGCACTTGTGAATATCAAATTCAGGTGCTTAATGAAGAAACCCAAAATGATAGCAGTACCAAAGAAGAAGAGAAGGGGGTTAGATGTGTTGGCCGAAGTATCAAGGCACATGAATTGAACAAAGAATATCAAAATTTTGGTTGCATGAGGACATGCAACACCTTCACAGTGGGGGTATGTTGAGTCCCGAATTTTCCTCTTTTCCATACACTTTTCCATATCTTTTTCACTCACCTAAACCTCCAAAATTGTCAATATCATGTGCAAAAGGGTATCTAACATGGTTTTTAATTATTTTTGTGTGTTTTCTATTTGATTTAGATTTTGTTCATACAGCTGCGGAAACTTGTCACTTTCCGCAGCTGCTGCAACTTTCCGCAGCTCTTTTGTGGAAATCAATGTTACAGGTGTCTACGAAGGAAACGAGCCACATGGGCAGGCTAGGAATGACAAGGACATGGTTCGTGTCCTATTGGTTCAAGTAAATTTGTCAAAGAAAGCCGCGGTCAAAGCCATCCACGTGGAAGTCAACTGTGGAGTTCTATGTCGGCTGGACTCTGTTTCGTGGCATAGAAACATCCATACGGCCGTTCCCCAAGCTTGTGGAAGTTAATTGACATCTGTGCAAAGTTCTGGAGTTGAATTTAAGCGCCCACCTTCCATAGATCCGTTTCCCAAACATGGCCATACTCCTAAATCTGTGGCCTTCGTGGTCTACGTGTTGGCTGCTATCATAAACTTCAGGAAACAGTTACATTTTATTGCTTTATAAAGAGCGTTTGCATACGCACGTAGAGTTAGTGAATGTGAGTTGATAGTTGTTTGTTGTTAAGTTGATGTGCGTACTCTGTTATGTGGTGATTACGCTGCCTTGAGCCGTAATACCACCAGCCTGTAATGACTTTCTTTTTAATGTGAAAAACTCTGTTTCCTAACTTAATTCGTGTTTGAAGATCATACCAGAGCTGCGTAGAGCCCCTGCTCAGCCGAGGTTCTGTGTATTAATGTATATATTTTTCATTTCATTTCTTTAAGCAGTCATTGTATCATAACTCATTACATGTTCATATTTCATAGTTGTTTTATTTCTGTTCATACATTTCTGTAATTTCCATTGCATTCGTGTCTTTTATGTTTTTATGATTGTTAAATCACTGATCAGTTTTCTTGTGCAGGTTTTAGGTAGACAGCCCGGGGCATTTTCATAGTATTTTGGCTAATGATATGAAACTAACATTATTCTGCTGCTAGTTTCCTTTTCATAGCATTTGTTTAACTTCAGTCTTGCTTTGTACATTTCAGTTTTGTTTATCTGATTCAGTAGTTAAATTTAAATATATTAAGCTACTCATAGTGTCTTCGATTACCTCCGAAAGCCACAGCTGGACTGATGGTGAGGGGCCGCATGATGAAATGTGTAGTTTAGTATTAGTTCCTTTTCTGAAAAATTAGATATATTAAGCTGCTCATAGCGTCTTCGGTTACCTCCGAAAGCCACAGCTGGACTGATGGTGAGGGGCTGCATGATGAAATGTGTAGTTTAGTATTAGTTCCTTTTCTGCAAATTTAGATATATTAAATCATATATGACATCTTCAGTTGCCTCCGAAAGCCACAGCTGGACTGATGGCGAGGGATTGAATTATGTGTGTATGGTTTAGTATTAGTTTACTTTCTGCAAATTAAATAATCAATTACACAAGTTGTTTATGATTACTTCCGCAAGTCATAGCTGGTCTAATGATGAAGGGTCAGAAAATGAATTGATGTAATCTGATTTAGATTTATTTCATTGCAATTTTGAATTTCCATAAGCGTAGTTTCTTTTGTGTTCGGTTGGCAGCAAGAATAGTTTAGTTTTCATGTTCACTAGTTTCTTGTTTTGATTCATTAGATTAGCAGCACTTTTCATTTCAGCAGTACACTTTTACTTTCTTTCAAGTCTTGTCATTGTAATTTCAATTTTCTTTTAAAGTTTCAAGATTGGTAAATCATTATAGGGGATATCACTTCCTTGAACAAATATAACCAAGCTTGTTTTTCACTTTAGAATTTCCATTTCACCTTAGAAAGACCAAAAACGACAAAAAGTTAAGAAAGAGGTTATCTTGCACATATAGTGCGCCGCACTTCATCAGCTTACGATTTCCGGATTGACAATTAAATGCAGCAATTTAGGACACACTAAATTGACCAAACATTTTGGCGCCGTTGCCGGGGAAGTGTAACTAGGTAGCCAATTTCTTAAAAAATATATATATATAAAATCATAAAAGAAGGGAAAACTTGATAACTTCTTGAAGTATGCTCTCCTCTTGCACCTAGTGTGATCTGGAGGATCAGAAAAGAGAGTTATTGGTTTAGTAATTTCTTAAGTATGCTCTCTTCTTGCACCTAGCGTGATCTGGAAGATCAGAAAGAGAATTATTAGCCCAATTTTTTTTTAAAAATAAAAAATAAAAAATGACATGCATAGAGCAAGAGATTCTAGGGGAAGGTTTATAGCTAAAGCCAAGAGTTCGATTTTTATAACTCCATCTTCTTCAAGGCATAGACCAGATTCACCACCATCTACCCCTAGCCTTAAGATTTTTGGAAGTCAAAGAACAGCTGAATTAGAGGATTCTCCTATACCACCTACTAAAACTCACTTAGAAAACAAAGAGACTTTCTCTCATCCTTCCTTGGTAGAAGAACTAGAGGACTATAAGGACTCTAAAGAAACTATCATGGCAGAGGAAGTAATAAATAGAGGTGGAGGTAGAGGAGGAGGAGATAATGAAGATAACAATGGTGAAGGAAATAACGGTAGAAATAGGGACAATGTTCTTGGATTCCCTATAGTTGATGAGGAAACTCATGCAACAATGAAAAATATCTCACCATCTGTTCTTCCTAACTTTTATGGATTACGAAGTGAGGATCCTGAAACATTTCTGTTTGAGTTTGAAGTAGTGTGCCGAACTTATGACTATATGGAAGATTCTCAAAAACTCAAACTATTTCCTTCAACCTTGAAGGGATCTGCTTTGAAATGGTTCATGGGATTAGCCACTCAATCTATCAGGACTGGGAATGATATGAAACAAACATTTTTGGATAGATACTTGGATTATTGTATGCCCACCAATCACAAGGATGAGGTATTCAAAATGATGCAAAAAGAAGATCCAAATTTGGAAGACTTAATTGAAAGATTTCAATACAACTTGAAAAGAGCAAAGATGAGCAACTTAGATAATGAAACCTTGCATGACCACTCTGTTAAAAGTAGCTGAATGGAATGGATGGGCCTTTAAACATGATGGGGAAAGGAGACATTTCTCGCTCCCATTTCATGATATAACAGAACTATGTATCCATCTCTCATTTTTATAGTGTAACTAGGTAGCCAATTTCTTAAAAAAAAATATATATAAAATCATAAAAGAAGGGAAAACTTGATAACTTCTTGAAGTATGCTCTCCTCTTGCACCTAGTGTGATCTGGAGGATCAGAAAAGAGAGTTATTGGTTTAGTAATTTCTTAAGTATGCTCTCTTCTTGCACCTAGTGTGATCTGGAAGATCAGAAAGAGAATTATTAGCCCAACTTTTTTTAAAAAATAAAAAAATAAAAATGACATGCATAGAGCAAGAGATTCTAGGGGAAGGTTTGTAGCTAAAGCCAAGAGTTCGATTTTCACAACTCCATCTTCTTCAAGGCATAGACCAGATTCACCACCATCTACCCCTAGCCTTAAGATTTTTGGAAGTCAAAGAACAGCTGAATTAGAGGATTCTTCTATACCACCTACTAAAACCCACTTAGAAAACAAAGAGACTTTCTCTCATCCTTCCTTGGTAGAAGAACTAGAGGACTATAAGGACTCTAAAGAAACTATCATGGCAGAGGAAGTAATAAATAGAGGTGGAGGGAGAGGAGGAGGAGATAATGAAGATAACAATGGTGAAGGAAATAACGGTAGAAATAGGGACAATTTTCTTGGATTCCCTATAGTTGATGAGGAAACTCATGCAACAATGAAAAATATCTCACCATCTGTTCTCCCTAACTTTTATGGATTACGAAGTGAGGATCCTGAACCATTTCTGTTTGAGTTTGAAGTAGTGTGCCGAACTTATGACTATATGGAAGATTCTCAAAAACTCAAACTATTTCCTTCAACTTTGAAGGGATCTGCTTTGAAATGGTTCATGGGATTAGCCACTCAATCTATCAGGACTTGGAATGATATGAAACAAGCATTTTTGGATAGATACTTGGATTATTGTATGCCCACCAATCACAAGGATGAGGTATTCAAAATGATGCAAAAAGAAGATGAAAATTTGGAAGACTTAATTGAAAGATTTCAATACAACTTTAAAAGAGCAAAGATGAGCAACTTAGATAATGAAACCCTGAAAGCCCTCCTATTAAAAGCCATTAGAGATGAATGGATAGACATTTTAAACATGATGGGGAAAGGAGACATTTCTCAGCTCCCATTTCATGATATAACAGAACTATGTATCCATCTCTCAAGGGAAAAATCTAAAACTGGAAAAGGGCCTAGGGATTCTTCTCTTATTAGGGCTAACAAATCTGCAACTGGATCGGTAAGTAGGGCAGAGATTGGTAATATGCTTGATGAGTTCAAAACTGATATCTTAGGGAGCCTTAGTGAACAACTAGACACCCTTAAAATCCAAAACAAGCAGAAAACAGAAACAGATGCTTTAGCCATCTTTTGTCCGAAATGTAGGAAGAAACATGCTTTAAGGGAATGTCCCTTGGATGCAAAAGTTGTAGAAACATGTATGATTTGCTCGGAAAATCATGAGATCAAGGATTGTCCTTCAATCCCTGGACTCAAAGCTGTTTTTCAAGAAGATCCAAATTCAATAGAATCTCTCTGTTTTGTCGCAAGGAGACCTTGGCAGGGACAACAATCTCAAGGGTTTAATAACCCTATGAATCTTCAAACCCCATCAAATTGGACTCCTTGGCAACAACCTTGGCCCCAACATCAAAATTCATATCAGCCATGGGTACAAGGGATGCAAAATCCTTATGGGAGATTTGCTCAATTTTATCAATATCCTCCATCTTTTCAAAATCAACAAGCTCCACAAATTCCAAGCCAAAATCCACAACTTTCATTGCCATTTCCACAACAACAACCTTCTCAACAAAATACAAATCCTCAACTCATGCTCCCATACCAACGGAAGACAAATCAACTTCCAGCTCAGCCATTGCCAAATCCTAACAATAAGAATCCTCAAACTACTTATATGGTAGAAGGACAACAATTTCCTACCTATATGATTGTTCCTCTCAACGATGTACAACTCAGATCTGGTAAAGTTTTAGAAAAACCTTCTATAGACATTCAAGAGCAAGATACCTCTGAGGAGGACTCTCTTCAAGTCAATAAGGGTTCTGAGGAAGAATCTCTTCAAAATTAAAAAATTCAAAAAGAAAAAGAAAAGCTAACATCCACAACTCCTATAGTTGAGCAACTTGTATCTTCATCTACACCTCCTTTTCCGGAAAGACTACAAATTGATAAGGGGGTGGAAAAACAAATCTTGTTGCCTAACTATGACTTTCTAGATGAATTGAAGAATGTTTTGCTACAAGCCATTCGAGAAATTCCTATTCTAGCAAAAACCATAAAGGAGTTGAGTTTCAAAAGACCAGGAAGAAAGCTAAAGGACACAAGAAGAATCCACCTGGTAGGAAAGATTGCAGACATTATGATGGGAAAAATTGCCATGCAGAAATATGTAGATCCAGGAAGTCCAATTGTCAAGACACATATAAATGGGATAGAAATTCCAAACACATTGATTGACTTAGGGGTTGCTATCAACATTATGAGTAGACAGACTATGGAACAGTTAAAACTTCCTAACCTTCTTTTTACACCTACTTTATTGCAACTTGCAGATCGATCGGTTATTAAACCAGATGGTGTATTAGAAGATATTTCAGTCTCCTTAGATTCTTGGGAATATCCGGTAGACTTTATGATTTTGACTCCCAAAAGTAATCTAGGAGGACATCCAATTATCTTAGGAAGACCTTGGCTGGCCACAGCTGATGCTTTTATTAGTTGTAGATATGGAGACATGTACATTTCTAATGGTAATTCGACAAAGAAATTCAATTTGTATCCTCCTGCAAGAGCAATTACAGAAATAGGAGACAATGAATGGGTCGATGATGAGAACACTATACAACCTGTCTTTACCATTTCTAAAATCAGTGAGGATAGTCAAATTCTGAACACATTAGAAAATTTTGAAGTAACTTCAGAATATGACCCCACACAATTTCAGTTGGAATCTGACATAGAATATTTATCATCAAGACAAATGTCTCTTTACTCTATGGAAGAGTTTGGTAATTCTGCTTTTGAGATTTTTCCAGAAAAGACATTGAATATTAATAAACATCTGGAGAAGTCACAACAAGAAGAATTAACCAGAATCTTGCAAAAACATTCTACTGCATTTGCATGGGAGTATACTGACATGAAGGGTATTGATCCTAAGACTTGCATCCATCATATCTATATTGAGGAAAAGAGTAGACCAATCAGACAACCTCAAAGAAGGATGAATCCAAATCTTAGGGAGATAGTGAAAGAAGAGCTCCAAAAACTTCTCAATGTAAACTTCATTTATCCAATTTCGGATAGCCGATGGGTTTCTCCTTTGGTTATAGTACCTAAAAAGAATGGTAAATGGAGGGTATGCATTGATTACAGGGAATTGAACAAAGCAGCTTTGAAGGATCACTTTCCTTTGCCTTTTATTGATCAGGTATTAGATACATTAGCAGGTAAAAAGTACTTTTCATTTTTGGATGGTTTTAGTGGCTATAATCAAATTCGGGTAGCACCTGAAGATCAAGATAAGACCACATTTACTTGTCCATGGGGAACTTTTTCCTACCGAGTGCTTCCTTTTGGGTTATGTAATGCACCTGCAACATTCCAAAGAGCGGTACTAGGAATTTTTTCTGATCTAATCCATGATTGTGTAGAGGTTTATATGGATGATTTTACAGTTTATGGTAATTCATTTGAAGAGGCATTAGAAAATTTGGAAAAAGTTCTCATAAGATGTAAAGAAACAAACCTTTCATTAAGCCATGAAAATGCTTTATGATGTTTACTGAAGGGATTGTTTTAGGACATCATATTTCAGGAGATGGGATTAAGGTTGATAGATCAAAAGTTGAAGTCATCTCCAAGTTACCTATTCCAAATTGTCAAAGAGATGTTAGAAGTTTTCTAGGATTTGCTGGTTACTATAGAAGATTTATAGAAAACTTCACTAAAATAGCATCTCCACTCTTCAAGTTGCTTACAAAAGACTGTGAATTTAAATGGGATCCTGATTGTCAATCCGCTTTTGAAACTTTGAAAACAAGAATATCTGAAGCACCTATCTTGAGAGGACCAAATTGGAAGCTTCCTTTCCATATTTCTACAGATGCTTCAGATACAGCTCTTGGAGCTGTGTTGGGTCAAAAAGATTTAATTCCTTATGCCATTTATTACACCAGTAAAAATTTGACTCCCACAGAGTTGAACTATACTGTGACTGAAAAAGAGTTTTTAGTTGTTGTTCATGCAATTAATAAGTTTAGACATTACATAACAGGCTATGAAACTTTTATTCATACTGACCATTCTGAAATTAGATATTTAATGAACAAACCTGTTACTAATGGCAGAGTGACAAGATGGCTTTTACTTTTGCAAGAATTCAATATTACTGTGTTGGATAGACCAGGAAAACAGAATACAGTAGCTGATTTCTTGTCTAGGATTCAGAATACTAAAGAAGATTCTCCTGTAGAAGATAAGTTTCTTGATGAATATTTTTTTGCAGTAACTATTAAGACCCCTTGGTATGCAGATATTGCTAACTATTTGGTTACAAGGAAACTACCTTCACATTTATTTCCAAGAGAAAAATGAAAGATTATTCAGGAGAGTTCAAAATATTCATGGATTTCTAACGAATTGTTTAAAACAGGGCCAGATCTTGTGATCAGAAGATGTGTCAGGGAAGATGAAATGCCTGATATTCTTAAGGCATGTCATGATGAACCATACGGCGGACACTTTGCGGACAAAAGGACGGCCTATAAAATCCTTTCCTTGGGATATTATTGGCCTTCTCTCTTCAAAGATGCAAAACAATATGTCAAAAGGTGTGATAGCTGCGAAAGAGTAGGGAAACCTACCCTTTCAAATGAAATGCCATTGCAAACACAGGTACTCATTGAACCCTTTGAAAAATGGGCTTTAGATTTCATTGGACCGATTAATCCACCATCGAAGCAAAAGAAGTATATATTGGTTTGCATTGATTATGTTACTAAATGGGTAGAAGCTAAAGCATTAGTATCTGCTACTGAAAATTCAGTTGTTCATTTTCTTTATGAGGATATTTTTACTCGCTTTGGTGTTCCAAGAGAAATTGTAACAGATCAAGGGAGCCAATTCACATCAAATTTGGTGAAGAAGTTGATGGAAGAATATAAAATCAAGCACAGAAAATCTACTCCTTACCATCCACAAGCAAATGGTCAAGTGGAGTCCACAAACAAAGTTCTTGAAAGTATCATCACCAAAACTGTTCATCTACATAGAAGAGATTGAGCAGAAAGGCTTCCAGAAGCCTTGTGGGCCTACAGAACTACATGGAGGAATACAACAGGACATTCTCCCTATGAACTTGTTTATGGGAAAGAAGTCTTGCTCCCAATTGAGTTCCAAGTCAAGACCTTCAAGATAGCAGTTCAGTTGGGGATGGACTTATCAGAAGCCCAAAAGCATAGAATGGAGCAGTTGAATGAGCTAGATGAGATCAGACAAGAAGCAATTCTAAGAACTGATCTAGTTCAATATCAAAGAACTAAATGGCATGACAAATATATCAAAAAGAAGAAGTTTCAAGAAGGAGATTGGGCATTGTTATTTGACTCCAAGTTTAAAGATTTTCAAGGGAAATTTCAGACTCATTGGCTTGGGCCATATGAGATCGACAAGATCTTTAACAATGGAGCTGTAAGAATCAAGACCATTGATGAGTTTCAAACTCCTCTTTTAGTGAATGGCCATAGATTGAAAGTTTATCATAAGCCACTCTCTAAAGAGGATTTTGTCAAGTTGTTTCAAGAAAGTTCTGCAATCAGGCTGGTACAGAAGAATTCTTCTTCTCTACCAAGCTAACTTTTGTTTTTCAAGTTTAAAAAAAAAAGAAAAAAAAAAAAAAAAAGAAAAAAAAAAGAAAAAAAGAAAAAAAAAAATGGTATAAGCCTGAAAACCAATCATTGATTGGCAGTCTTATACAGAAAATATGGGGTGAAAATCAGGGACACCTGACACTCTATATTTTCCAAAAAAAAATCTGTTTTTCATTTTATTTCATCTCACCACCCACTCCATTTCATTCCACTTCATTTCATTTCATTTCACTTCATTACACTTCATTCCACTTCATTTCATCCATTCCATCAATAAAAATTCTTTTATGACCATTTTCACCTGGTCATTTTTCATTTGTTCATTTCTATTTCAGCCAAGTGATAGCTGTGTCAGTTTCCGCAGCTGACATCTGTTTCCGCAGCTGACTCCAGTTTCCGCAGCCAGAAGCAGATTCCGCAGCTGTTACTACTCTGTTTTCAAAAAGAATGTACAGTTAGTTGTTATTTTCATAAATCATGAAATAAAATGCAGGAGAGGATCAATGGGACATTCAAGACACTAATGAATATCAATCAGTTGAAGACCAAGGGCAAAAGCAAGGATTCCAAAGGTATGAATAAATTTTATTTCAAATAGTATCGAAAAACACATTTTTATGTAATTTTAAACTATGAGCTCTACCCATAACGCGCAATGATTATCTTGACAATCCCGTAACCTTCCACGATCTCTATGTTATCCTCTTGCATTTATTCACAAACGGTTTCATTATTGAAATTATGACTCTCACTCATGTTCAAATATCCCACCGTAGATAATGATACGTATTTGAGTTGACAAAGGACTCTTACAAGCCGCATAACTTCATAATCATTGATTGAAACGTGTTCATATTTATGACACAGCCACCAAAAATTCAAAATGCGGCCGAATGCATTATACTTTGTTAACCTCTTTGTCGTGTCTCTGTCGTATTTACAAAACCCCACTCTACTCATTCTCACTCTCTGTTTCATTCCATTCCGTTCCTTTTTCTCACTCTCATTCCCGTATATCCACCCACAGTCTTATTCCATTCTGTTTATGGTGCTCATTTCCGTTTTGTGATAACATCCCCACAGTATTGTGCTAGATTCTATGTATTCCATCGTTCCATTTCCACTTAAACCCTCACAGAGGCAAGCCTGTGAAGCACAGAGAAATAAAATGGGAAAATTATTAAGGGCAGAGCCGGAAGGACCAAAGTTCATAGAGGGATTTCCACAAGCAAAAGAGATGCTGAGGAAAGCTAAATGGCTGTGTTTTATTCAAAAATTCAGGGTTACCACAGAGAAGTTACCAAAGCGTTTGCAAGATCATTTGATGGCTCGGAAGCATAAGTGGGAGACCTCAAGTTTTTGGTTAATGAAGCATCGATAGCAGCAGCCACAGAGCTTCTTTAGGAAGGAGAACGTTGGTTCAAAAACAAAAGTATCAGTGATGAGGCATGGAGAACAATTCTCCGAAATCAAGGTATGGATATCATTGTTTTCAAAAGAGGAATCCCTGTGCATGCAATAAAAGATGAATGGGCCACTTTATTACTCATTGTTCAGAAATTTATCACATGTGAAGGCCGCTTTGGCTCTATGTACATGTATCATACTAGGATATTGATGAATTTTCTTGAAAACCAAACTCTCAATCTTCCTTACTTCCTATTCAATAGTTTGAAGAAAATGGTTGTCACTGTGCAAAAACACCTAGGAGATGTAGAGCCTCATTTATATCATCATGGGCTTATAAAAATTCTGATTGAAAAGGAACTAAAGGACATAAAAGATACATGGGAACAATTCCTAGTTAGAAACTTCTTTGAAGAACCTCAGGAAATTCCTGAAGGTAATCCAATTAGAAGGAGTAGAAGAAAGAAAATGGATGTTGAAACCCAAGATGCTCCTACACAGGAAGTTCCCGCAGCTAGCACAGCAAAAAGAAGTAGAAGGAAAAGAACAGTAGATGAAATCCAAGATACTTCTACTACTACTATGAAGAAAAATGATAGGGAAGAAAGATTGATAAAAAGGAAGAAGAAGGAAGTTAAAACTAAGAAGCCAATAATATCAAAAGGGAAAGAAATTATTGAGGCTGTCCATAAAACTTCTTCTTCTGAAGAAGAAGATCACCAAATTCTATCTGAAAGATTAATTTTTCTTCAAAAACAGTCATCTCTATCCAAGAAGGCAAAAACAGGAAAACAAGAACAAAAGGGTAGTGTACCACAGCATGTGAGGAGAAGCAGCAGGCTTAAGGGAAAATTGAGAAAAACACAAATTAAAAGTCCTCATTTCATTGATTTGGGTGAGGAGACATCTGAACAGTCTCCAACTGACAATAGTCCATTTCAGTCAGTTAGTGAACCTGACTCCTTTCACTCCCAATCAGACAATGAGCGTACTCCATCTTATTCTCGGCAAAATATTGATGAAAGTTCTCCTCAGCCAAATTTTGAACATAATTCTCCCTTGCAGCATTTTGAGGACAA
>CM076577.1:764593075-764721351 GCA_034641835.2 Pinus albicaulis
GATGAGGAAGAAGGTAGTTACCATACTTGCGAGGAGGACGAAGATAATAAAAGTAGTGAAAGAGAAGGAACAGAGCCTCCCGAAAACACCACTGCAAGTTCACCACGAAGCCCTTTGCAAGAAGACCAATTGGTCCAAATTCTGGCCAATATGAGTGACTATGTGCAACCTCACACTAGAAAATTTGGCGGAAATTCCGACGGCCAATTCATCGCTATTCCGACACATAGTCATTGCAAGAGCGACAGTTCGAGGGCGGGAAAAACGTGTTTTACCATACCGTCGCAGTTCTGACACAATTAAAAAGTGTCGCACTATCGACACCTTTTCTGTTGCTTCCAAACAAGCGTCACTCTTCCGATGTTTCCCAATCTGTCGCACTTCCGACCTTTGTAAACTGTCGCACTTCCGACGAAATGTGATCCAACGTTTTGAACGTCGCTCTTCCAACGTTTGTAAACTGTCACAATTACGACGAAATGTGGTCCGACGTTTTGAACGTCGCTCTTCCAACATTTGTAAACTGTCGCAATTTCGACGCAATGTGGTCCGATGTTTTGGACATCGCTCTTCCGACGGTTGTAAACTGTCACAATTCCGACGAAATGTGGCCCGACGTTTTGGAAGTTGCACTTCCGACGTTTGTAAATGGTCACAATTCCGACGAAATGTGGTCCGACGTTTTTATACTGCCGCTCTTCCGACGTTTCTAATCTGTCGCAATTCTGACACTTACAAGGCGTCGGTATAGCGACGGAAGGTTCAATTTAAAAAAAGAAAAAATGAAACTTTAAAAGAGGAAAAACGTTGTTTTGAATATATTATATGAAGTAAAACAGTCCATGAAGTCATTACATTTTCACATCTGAAGATTGGAACCCAAATATCCATCCATAAAAGTGGAAGTCCCACCCCAGACAATGATAGAAAAATACCCCATGTCACATACATGCAGGGACATGATATAAAACCCAGTAACGGTCCACATGGAGATTATCGACAATCTGAGAAAGCATCCAAATATGCCCGAGGCATCTATAAGAAAGTGAAATAGCAGAATGTAGAATAGTAAAGGAATATATAGAGTACCGACATCCATTGTTCCAAATACAAATTAAAGTACCCAAAATCCTTGAACAGAGAAAAACGCTAATCATGTGAGGAGTGTGATATGTCCAAAATATAAAAATACCATGAGACCATATCAATAAACCAGCAACATAGACTAGCATAGCTAGTTTTGAAGGCAGAGTGATAAACATTAATCATTTTTTTTTCACAAGAGAAAAAACGTTGTTTTGAATATATTATATGAAGTAAAACAGTCCATGAAGTCATTACATTTTCACATCTAAAGATTGGAACCCAAATATCCATCCAGAAAAGTGGAAGTCCCACCCCAGACAGTGATAGAAAAATACCCCATGTCACATACAGGGACTTGATATAAAACCCAGTAACGGTCCACATGGAGATTATCGACAAATCTGAGAAAGCATCCAAATATGCCCGAGGCATCTATAAGAAAGTGAAATAGAGTATGTAGAATAGTAAAACAACAAATAGAGTGCCGACGTCCATTGTTCCAAATACAAATTAAAGTATCCAAAATCCTTGAACAGACAAAAACGCTAATCATGTGAGGAGTGTGATATGTCCAAAATATAAAAAGACCATCAGACCATACCAATAAACCAGCAACATAGACCAGCATCGCTAGTTTTGAAGGCAGAGTGAGAAACATTAATCATTTTTTTTTCACAAGAGAAAAAACGTTGTTTTGAATATATTATATGAAGTAAAACAGTCCATGAAGTCATTACATTTTCACATCTGAAGATTGGAACCCAAATATCCATCCAGAAAGTGGAAGTCCCACCCCAGACAATGATAGAAAAATACCCCATGTCACATACAGGGACATGATATAAAACCCAGTAACGGTCCACATGGAGATTATCGACAATCTGAGAAAGCATCCAAATATGCCCGAGGCATCTATAAGAAATTGAAATAGAAGTATGTAGAATAGTAAAGCAACAGATAGAGTACCGACGTCCATTGTTCCAAATACAAATTAAAGTACCCAAAATCCTTGAACAGAGAAAAATGTTAATCATGTGAGGAGTGTGATATGTCCAAAATATAAAAAGACCATCAGACCATATCAATAAACCAGCAACATAGACCAGCATCGCTAGTTTTGAAGGCAGAGTGATAAACATTAATCATTTTTTTTTCACGAGAGAAAAAACGTTGTTTTGAATATATTATATGAAGTAAAACAATCCATGAAGTCATTACATTTTCACATCTGAAGATTGGAACCCAAATATCCATCCATAAAAGTGGAAGTCCCACCCCAGACAGTGATAGAAAAATACCCCATGTCACATACAGGGACTTGATATAAAACCCAGTAACGGTCCACATGGAGATTATCGACAAATCTAAGAAAGCATCCAAATATGCCCGAGGCATCTATAAGAAAGTGAAATAGTAGTATGTAGAATAGTAAAGCAACAGATAGAGTACCGAAGTCCATTGTTCCAAATACAAATTAAAGTACCCAAAATCCTTGAATAGAGAAAAACGCTAATCATGTGAGGAGTGTGATAACCATCTGCAGAAACCCAGGCTCACTTGTAAGATCAGGCTCGCTTGATTCCAAAATTGGTAACCATCTGTTGCATCCGAGATGTAAGGTTCAGGCTCGCTTGTTTCCATTAGTAGCTCGCTACAGCATCCACCCTGTTCATAGCAAAAAGGTTCCTGTAGATATACAGAGAAAGAGTATAATACGTAGACCATATAAACATGGCTCTGTATTTCAAAAAACAGGTTTAAAATAGAAACAGGGCAACATTTTTTTTTTCTAAGTAAAGTTAATCTATTAACAGTGGGAATAAAATTACACCGAAGTCAAAATCATTGCCCAGACTCATGGCAAATTTGTCATCAAAAAATCAAAAAATTAAGAAGACTGCCCTCATACGGGGAAACCAGTCTTGAACATTTAATTTACATAATTCAAAAATATTACAAAGGTCCAGCACAGTAAAATAATCTAAAAGCAGCCCAATTAAGTGGGCCGCGAAGCAAGAAAAACAAATTAACCAAACTACTCCTCCGGCTCCTCGATGATTCGGCACCATCCTTCGAAAGGTCCAGGATCGCTAGGTGCTACCTCCACATTCATGCCACGGCTCCCCTCCTGAAGGCCCGAATGCTGGCCGGATTTTTCCGAGCTTAGACCCGCCGGACGGGTGCATTCTTCCTCCGTTTGGGCCTCCTCGTGGAAAACCACAGTGACTGAAGCTGTAATTCGTGGGCGGTTGAGAGAGAAATTAAAGGAAAATTGCGCAGTGCGCATCATGGGAGAAGGTGAACTAGCGGTGGGGAAATGAGGAGCAGGGGAATCCATATGGTGGACAGATCCTACAACCTGACCCCGTCCACTCCTAGTATTTGGATAGCGACCTGCATAATCACTGGACTGGCCAGAAGACAACTCGGTTGAGGGGCTGTGGGGAGTGCGCGGGAGTTGACTTATAGTGCTCCCCCTGCGGCAACGCTTCCTTTTACGCACGTGAGGCATGGGTGCAGTCTCACTAGCAGTGAGCACAAGAGGAGACGGAGAAGCAGAATTCCAAGAAACAGAGGAAGACAGACAAGGACCAGACCGAGAGAAATGAAGATATGCAGCAAGGTCTACGCAGCAGTTCAGCTGGCCACTTCTCCTTCTCGTCACAGTGAGCAACCAGTGTAACCCAGCAATCGGCTCGTCTGAAAAACCATAGCGAAATGCCATTTTATCAATGCAATGCAATCGAAGGATGCTCGTCATAATTAATCTCTGATCATTAATTAGAGCCGAAGGCCGGATCATATTGGAGCATGCAGAATCGCTAACGGGAGTGGAGGTCCGATCTTGAACAGTGTTAAAATTTAATGCGATTTGATGTGAAAACCTTGGAATTTAATTGAATAGCGTTAAATCTTAATGCGATTGATATGAAATAGCCACATCCATGTCCCATTGCCTTAAACACCATCGAATGCACCCGCAGCCCGGAGCAAGGCAAGTTTTTATTGAGGACACGTGGTAGAAATTGATTGGAGTGGATCTTTGTTTGGGCTGCTCGCGCAGTGGAAATACCGACCCGAAAAATATTAGGGCGAATTTGATAAGAAATTCACGTCACAACTCTCCCTCCATACGCCAGCCCAACTTCGGACCCGAAAAATATTAGGGCAGAATTCATTTGGTTTTCACGTCACAAAATTGGCCGACATCAGCAGGCTATTTTGGAACGCGAATTTGGTTTGAATTATGGTTTATCGCCGTTTGAAGTCCGGCGGGCTCGACTTATGAACAATTTTGTTTAATCCCATCTTATAAAATTTATGTTGGTTTTCTTTGATAATACACATATTTATAATAAATCATGGGAATACCACACTAAACATGTGGAAAAGTTATATAAATTATTGAGAACAATCATTTTTATGTAAAAATATCCAAATGTGCTTTTGGGAAATAAGAATTCGAGTATTTGGTTCATATTGTTTAAAAGGAAGGAGTGAAGTTGGAGCCTCAAAAGATGCAAGCTATTACAAAATGACCTATTCCTAAGAAAATCAAGGTTCCTAGAAGATTTTTTAGACTTACATGATATTATTGATCATTTGTTAAGAATTATGCATGCATTTCAAGTCCACTCACATATCTCTTGAAGAAAATATCATTTATATGGAATGATGAGGCTACTTTGGCATTCTCTCTTTTAATGGATGCCATATCTTCTACACCAACATCGGTTGCACCTACTTTTGGTAAAACATTCATAGTAGAGTGTGAGGCACTAGGACAAGGAATTTACGTAACATTAACACAATAATGGATATCATTGGCTTTTAAAATCAAGGAATTCAAAGAAAATATTTGGTGAAATCTACGTATGAAAAATAAATGGAAGCAATATTACATGCAATAAAAATGGGGATAGTATATCACTGGGAGGTACTTTAAAGTCAAGATATACCATGATAGCATAAAGTATTTTTTGAAGCTATGGATTTCATTGGAAGATTAACAAAATGAGGAGAAAAAATGCAAAGTTTTAATTTTGAGATAATCTGCAAAAAGGGTAAGGAAAATTTAGTACATGATGCTCTTTCTAAAATAGAAGAGGCCTCAAATTTATATCCAATTACATTTTCTATTCCTATGTGGCTAGAAGAAGCTTTCCATAATGGAAAAATGACAATAGTACTAAACAAAAACTAAAATTTATAAAGGATGGGATGAACTCTATGGAGCATTGGGAGTGAAAGAGAGATATACTTTGGTGCAAATGTAGAATATTTTTATGCACACAAGCATATTTGAATAAACAAATATTAAGGGAGTCCCATGTCTCTCTGATGGTAGGATGCATGGTTCCTTAAAACATCTCAAAGGATCAAAAAATATATTTTTGGAAGGAATGAAGAAAGATATTCAAAATTTTGTAAGAGAAGGTCAGTTTTGCATAATAAATAAAAGAGAGATAGTAAAATCTCTAGGGTTACTTCAACCATTCCACATACATATTCAAAGACTAGAAGATATATCAATAGAATTTATTAAAGGGTTACTGAAATATAAAGGTAAGTATTACATTTTTGTGGTCATTTATATAGACAAATTTTGTAGATTTTTTTTGTAGAGCTCAAAGTACATAAACAACAAGCCAAGTGGCAGAAGTGTCCGTGAAATAAATTCATAGTCTTCATGGTTTTCCTAAAGTAATAGTAACAAGAAAATTTTTGAAATAATTATTTAATATGAGTGGAGAAACACTAGCTGCCATGAGTTCTACATATCAAACACAATCAAATGGTCAAACAAAAATAGTTAACAAATGTTTTTAAGGTTATCTACAATGTTACTATTTAGAAAAGCAACTTAGTATGCCATAATTAATAATCATTCCCTGTTCACTTTTGTTAATAGGTTTATGTCAGACGATGATGTAGGGGCATTAGGCACTAGCCAGAAATGTAGGAGGTTTTTTCCACATGTTGTGGCTAGGAGGGTTCGAAAACATTTGAGTTGTAACAGCTAGGTGTCAATACCTCAGCTGACTGTATTACTAGAATAGTTAGAGTTGTAGGAGTCGAACGGTTTTAGTTAGTTGAATTATTATAATTAGACCTTTTGATTTCTAGAATGGTCCTCTCAGAGGAACCGAAGAGCCATATGTTATGTATATAAATTGTAATTCCTAGGATGAATAAAAGTAGAGAGGGAAGAGGAGAGTAGAGAGGGGATTTCTGCAATAAACCTCTATGTGTGAACAATTGTTTCCAGTTAAATGATTTCCAAGCTTAGTTGCCATTGAATTATCTCGAACTGCTAATTTTGAAGAATTGTTTAACTGTGAGGCGATTGGGTACTGATAATTCCATTCTTCTGTCTTTGAATTCCCGTAAATCGTTGGATAACCTTGTGAACTCACCCCACCCGAGGGCGAGGTCTGTGTAAAGAACCGGGGTCGTGAACACTATTCAAATATAAAAATCCCACTTAATAAAGAGACAAAATTGTTGTGCTTTCGAAACCTGACCCGAGGATTGGACATGAGTTAACAAACAAAAGGATAGCGGAACCAGACTTGCACCCATGGTCAAGCCCTATACCAAAACCACGAGCAGAATCACAAAAGTGGGTTGCCCATATCGCACCGCTTTTGCGGAGTAGGCGGTATTTCCTATTCGTGAGCAATTCCATAGGGAATGCGACACGTGGCGAAGTGACCCCCGGAAAACTACCGTTTAACCCGCGCCATCGCACGTTAAAGCCCAACATTGGAAGCCGATCGAAATTGCCAAGAGTCGTTGATTTGGAGAAGGGCCATCGGACGGTGGTCGCACATTGAACTTGCCCAAAGGTTAACTAAGGTGTGCGGAGGATAGCCAGGTACGATGCGAGTGTTTGATTGGTTATTGATATATATAGGTGGGGCCGGAGTATAATGAAATTGTTTAATTAAACGATTGGCAGATAATTAGCATAAGTCTGGAGCGTGATTGTTGTAAGGCTGGGTGGTGAAATATAGAGCCGAAAGTTCATTACAAATTATTTATTTAAAAAGAAACGTGGAGTATAAATACAAAGTGTTAAAATTTAAACATTGGTTATAAGGCTTGGAGATAATATAAAGTCGGGAATATAAATTAAATTCCAACCATTGTGGATAGTATTTATTTATCAAATTCTACGAATTTCTACGAATTTGATAAATAAACCCGAAGAAAGAAGAAGTCAATTAAGACTCAGGCTGGAGGAAAAGAACGGGGTAAACCAAGGGAAAATGCTGACAAAGCGATTGTAGACACACCAGCTCTCCTTAGGGGTCCAATTTCAGTTTTGTTGTGTCACACGATGATCTCTCTTCTCTGGCATTTACTTGTATTGAAGATCACTATTCTAGGAATAAGGAGTTATTTTCTCCAAAAATAACCCTAGCCAAAGATTGACAATGCATCAAGGATATCTTTCTATGCTTCATAAGCACATTTGTTCTACTTCTAAATCATGTCTTGGAAGTGGTTGTTGTGCTGGAAATTATTCACCAGTTGGTTTCATACCAAATTCTTTTTCACATTTTCAACATCCAATACATGAAAAAGATAATGGTTTAAAACAACATAAATATTTGAAATTTTGCAAGAATTTTCTGGCACACTTTGAATATGAATTTTGAATTCAAGTGCATGATGCTGTATAGGATCAAGTGTCATTTTGAATACCAAATGTTTCACAAGAAACTTCTCAACATGCTACCCTGCAGTAAGGATTAAATGACAATATTGCATCAACTATTTTCATAATAAAAGTGCACCTCGGCCATAAGACTAAAAAACTACAAATGTTGTAGATCTAACAAGACCACACAATCAAATGTATTCCACAAGGCCAATACTGTATGAAAAATGAAAAGGAGTTTGCAACCAAAAATAACTTAGGCAACTAATTCAATTAGATACACCAAACCATCAGCAAAAAGGAAAACCAGCCTACTTGGCCCCAATATTTTCAACTGGGTCCTCTAATTCAACCAATAAAAAGGCCAAAACCATAGCATTGAGATACAATTCATTACACTGTCAATAACAATAAAATTTGACTCAGCCATAACCCTTTCCTTTTATTGTTGTGAAAATATTTATGCATTACTCTAATGTGGCTAGTCCATAGGCTGAGTAGACCACTGGGTAACAAATATGTTTCCTTTCACCTTTGAGTTTTCAAATTATGCCTACCAAATCTAAGACATTTAAGAGGGGGAACTAATACAACGTTAAAAAGAAAACCAGAGCACACATCTACAAATTACCTCCTTAGCTATTGTCACACCATCATTAACTATTTTTGGAGAACCATGCTTGCTCTCCAAGACAACATTTTGCCCTTCGCCCCAAGGGTGATTCCAACAAGATCAGCAAGTTTGTTCACACCGCCTGCAAGACAAATTGACAATGCTTTCAGTAAGTGTGAAATTGAATGCCAGACCATATGCCAAAAAAACCCTCCATGAAAAATTAAAATAACACATTAAAATCGAATATAATTGGACAAGGAAAGATCCACCGCAGTGAAGTTTCACGTGCAGGTGACCTTCCTTTAAACATAATTTTTTCTCTGACCTGCAATTTTTTTGTCACTGAGCCATCCTTGTTGAAGTACAAATCCTTTTCCATAGCTGTTGTATTAACTACCTTCTCTCTATCGCATAATCTCAGAATCCCTCTTATGCTTGAGCGATTAAAGGAAATGGGTGAAAAAACTGAAAGAGAAGACAATTGTCTACCATAATTATCAAACATTGCACCCAACTTCTTCCCATTTCCATTGTTACCCAATGAGGTAGATGTGGCAATTGTTGTCATACTACCCAAAGCAGAGACCATCTTCTCTTATGCTGAATATAGAATTACAAGATCTTCATATTAGTATGAACCTTAAAAAACATGACTCCCATTGCTAAAAACCACTTTTAAGTTGTAACAGGCAAACTAAACAACTATAGCAACTTTTGGCAACTTCTGGAGCATTAAGAGAGAAACAACCAAAGAGAAATACAACCACAATCCTCATTTTAATGAGACCGGACTATATATTTGCATTAAGATAATAGAAATAAATCACTACTATATTAAGGCCAGCACAAAACAATCTTTAACCAGTGTCTCTCGCGGCCTTCAGGTTGCCATGCTAGAGGTTGCATATTTTTAATTTAAATTCTTGACCTCTCATGCCCATCTATGAATGCATCCAATGGGATATCTACATCAAATGCTCCTTTATATCCCCAAAACAAATTCCCTACTACAAGAGCACCAGTATTGATGGATCACCCCACACCATCCCACCCACTAGAAACGGTGAAAAAGGAAACCCGAGAAAACTTCTGAAATATCTCAAGATGACTATATGGGTGGTTCTTATGAATCAACCAACCATTCAGAACATGCTCATGAATCCAAACCATGAGTATTATGTTACAATATTCAAGCAGGCACTTAATCGGATTTCTGAAGCTATGTTAGAGAAACCCTAAACTCTCACTGAAAATAGGTGAAATGTGGCACCACTCAGAGATTGACATGTGCCAATTGGTACAAGTGGTAAACAATTGGCATGCTCAAACAACGAGGTGATGCAGGAATGACATGAGGGAGAAAATATCAGAAAAGCCCCAAATCTGGAGAACTAAAGCTCATCACCAACCTGAGATTGATAACTTTACATGATGTAACCTATGAAATCATAAATGGAGAAATCATAGTAACAATAAAGTAACCTATGTAACAATAAAGTCAGATTCATCCTGGGAGTGGTAATGGGAGAAATCATAGTGAACAACAGGAAACATGCAGAGTTGCTTACAATCAAATAGATGAAAAAACACATACAAAAAACCTAGATAACAATCATGAACAAGCTTAATATTGAATTATGAACTGTAAAGGAACTTACAAAATGTGACATTACGAACCTGGTCAAGCACACAAGCAAAAATATCCTAGACATGACCCTGGTTGACAAGTTGTATTACTCATGATGCAAGAGGATTTGTACCTGCACTGCCAAGTCAATCAAAATCCATCATTATCTATACAATAAATACAAGTTATTGATGTAGTATTTTTTACTCTAAGATACATTCTTATGATAATGTTAGAACATATGTTGAAAATGTCAAAACATACCTGAATAGGCTCCTCTTCGTTTCAAGAACAATTTATTGGAGTCGCATGAACTTGGAACAAGCCTCCCATGAACTGAAAGAGTAGCAACTAAGTCAACAGTGACTTTTTTGTTGCTACGTTGGATCGAGGGAGGTTTGCTCCAAGATTAAATCGCTCCAATAAATTATTCTCTACTAAACAGGGCCAACCACGTGAAGGTGGAAGCTCTTATGGCCCCCGCCCCCCCCCCCCCCCCCCCCTCACATCAACACTTAATTCCCAACCCAATCTATTTCCTATTTTTTTACTTTCATGAGCATAAAAAAAATTATTCAATAACTAATAAAAAAACAATTCAACAAAAAGTACGCAAGGAAACATTGCAATTAATGCTTGACATAAAAATAGTATGATAAATGAGTCTTTTATATAACGCAAAAAACGTTCCAAGTATGGTAACGTTTGTCTTATAATAATACAATATTTTACATTATCGAATTTTCTTTTTCTTCTTCCTATTTTTAAAGCTCCTAATTACATCATCAATATCATCATGCTTTGCTCCTGTTTCGTGTCTTTCAACCCGCACTGCTGACCTAGTTGCATAGTCACGATGTCTGGTCTCATCTAGTGATGGGGCATCGCCTACAAAAATAGATAATATTAAATTTTAATTGTCAGTTTTTAAATATCATTGAACTAGTTCGGTAATATTAATAAAAAAAATTGCAATGAGATTATTTACCTGGTGCACCAGTTGTCGCCGCTGACCTAGTTGTGTAGTCACGATGTCCGGTCTCATCCAGTGACGGGGCATCGCCTACAAAAACAGATAATATTAAATTTTAATTGTCAGTTTTTAAATATCATTGAACTAGTTCGGTAATATTAATAATAAAAAATTGCAATGAGATTATTTACTTGGTGCACCAGTTGTCGTCGTTGGGACTGTTGCCCTGTCTTCCTCTCTGGTGGTAAGATCCTCAAGGGAAACATTCTCTGTCATTTAAACAAAAAACGTTATAAGGACAACCATCAAGGTATAATTAGGAAAAATTATAAGTGGAAATTAATTACCGTCACGACCCTCACTGATAGTAGCATTGTTGGCCTGGTCCCTACTACAATGATCAGGTTGCACGTGAGGATCATCTACATTTGGCTCTAAAACTGGGTTATTTGCGTCGTCGGTAGTGTTTCTCCCCTGATTTAAACAAATTTGTTAGACATTAAATTTATGGATGAAAACAAACATATTGAAAGGTTAATGTTTTACCTTATCAGGCATTCTAGATCTTGGGACCTGCCCCAAGCTTCTGCGACGTTCAACTACGGCTTGATAGCCGAAATGGAAAGCGATATTTTTATCTTCCTCTATAGTTTCTGTTCCAAAGTCATCACCCTACATTACATATGATTGTGTATTTTTAATCATATTTGATAGGATTACAAAAATGTTGGAAGGCGATACAATTAATTATAAGATGTTTAGCTACTTAATTACAATTGTTGTAGCTAATTTCAAGTAGCCGCCCTGGCCTAGCTTGTGATGGCCCTTTTTCTCAATCCTAGATTTGGTTGCCTTTGAGGTGTCAGGCAACCTATCATCAACAAAATTGAAGTCAGATATGACGTAGCACACTTTTATTTTAGACATAGAGAAAATTAAAGCTATTGAATTAAACTTGTAATTTACCTTGTGGGTCCAGTGGGCATTTTTCCTTCTTTATTTTCCCTTTTCTCTTTTCCGTCATGGATGAGTGCTCTCCACTCACTCTCTGGAATTGCGAGAGGACGCTCATATCTAGGGTTAAATTGCAATTGCGTCCTATAGGTGTCCCTGGTATATTTCAAATATTTGCCAGCTACCCGAGCCACCGCTATTCTGTCAAATGTGTCGACCCCAAAAAGGGCTTCTAGATAATCTAGAAGTTCTTTTTTCAGGTTTGAATTCTGGGAATTCCACCCTGTGCGTATGGTTGGGCCAAAAATTACCAACGCATGGCTCTCCAGAAACCTGTAGAACTCATTGTTTCCTACACAGAAGGAAAAAAAAAAAAAAAAGATATTATCATTAATTTAAAAATAAAAATCATGATAAATAAATTTTAGATAAAGTACATGAAATAGTTAAAATATTAAAATTTACCTGGGAGTTGTACATGCTTTATAGGGACACCTTCATCGTTCACCAACAACGTGCCATTAATGGTCCCTGTGGAGCTTACACGTGTAGCTCCAGGAAACGCAATAATGTAGTTGGCCATATCATCCTCATCATTGCCAACACGTTCAGTAGTTGGTTGGGTGTCTGCTTGGGCAGGGTGTGTTTCTTGGCTGGCACCTAAAGGAGTAGAAGGTGTACGAGAGGTTTGTTGGGCAATCTCTTGCCCTTGTGTCCCACTACCACCAATACCGGGTTCAGCAAGTGCCAGAAAACGCTACATACATAAGAACTTTTTGTTAGTTTAGTCAATGTAAAAAAAAAAATCAAACTATCTCAATTCATCTCATGCAGAAAAAAAAAAATATCCTTTTGACTTTTTATTATTATCTGATATCTTTCTAGCTATCTCATAAGATGTTTTATCCTCTCTTCTGTTTCAGGTGTTTGAGGCACGTCTATCAAAGTGTTAAATTCTGACCTTGCATCTCGTGCCTTTTTTTGCAACAAGAACACTGGAGATAGGGATGAAGAAAGATCTTCCTCAAAGAGGGAATCATCAGGCGTACCATGGCTAGGTGTCTACATATTTGAACAAAATTAATATTATTTCAATTATGTAAATAACTAAAATACCTGAAGATAGAGCAATGTTGGCACTTTACATGTTCTTCCGCTGGCCTCTTTCCGTGATCATCCCGTCTCGGGGTTGTTCCTGCACTGCTCTGATCAGTCTGCCACATTGCAATAAAATTATAAATGTAAAAACTTGAAAACAATATCTAACTTGAAAACACAAAATGAAAACTCAAATAATTTCTAATAAGACACCAGAAGACAGAGTTAGAGTTTCAAATATGCCTTGCATTGAATTCAGTCCTGGAAACATGTCATTGCACATTAAGGCACCCAAAAAAGAGACGAGTTGACAATGAAGACCTTATTGAATATATTGTTGGAGCAACTTCTAGTAAACTTGTTTTGAAGACCTTGAGGACATTTTTGGAGCAACATTGTTGAAGCTGATGGTATAGCATTGTTGGAGACGATCTTGAAGGGCCTTGAATTGAAGCTTTTGGAGCAACTATTGAAAAATCCTTAGAGCATTTAAGTAAGGCACTTTCTATCTTCCATCACCTTTTTCCTTTCAATATCCTTTAAACGATTTTGTTGATATTTAATGTTTGAAATCACGTTATAATTCCTTGATTATATGTGTTTGGGGACTTTCCCTTTGAATTACCCAAAAATACCCTGGAAATTTTATCTTCAAGATGCATGTGTCTGACCCTATTGTTCAATATTTTGATTGATAGTAGTAAACATAGAGAGTTAGGGGGCTCTTGATTTGGTTTTGTTGGGCCATTAGATCCCTGACATCTACTAGGGAGAACCCCCCTTGAGTTGGAGGAGAGCTAGCCCGAAGTGAAAAGAGGTTGGTGAGGTGACAATGGGGCTATTGAAGTACACATGGTATCACACTTTAGCTTTAGGACTTTATCTTGAGAAGTGCGAGATTTTGCTATATCAATTCTCAAATTGTTTGCAACACTATTGTTAAGAACTAATAAGAAGTGATGTTGAGGGGTTTTTGGGTATAAGAAACAATACCATTTAAAAACTAGGGTTCTTAGTCCTTGGCATTCCTTCACCCGGGCCTAGGGGCACACTAGAATAATTTCACACTAAACCATGCAAACTTAAAAGTAACTTAACAGATCCATAAAGTAATAATAATCATAATTCCTAATTTCCTATTGTACGATATGATGAAAATTATTCAAACATGAAGCAATGAAGACATGCAATGTCTAAATTTCAAGATTGATGAACCAATACAAGAAGTTAGAAACTACAAATTTGATTCAATACTCTGTGTCCTAACTCTAGGAAGGAATCTAGTTTGTAGGAATGAAGAGGTTGTTATCTTTACAATCCCATCCCAACATCAAATTCAGTGATAAGTTTCTATGAGGTTCTGGGTCAAGGAAACATTCACTCCACGAATGATATATTTAAGTAGGCTTCTCCTATTCCGGGAAAACACCATACCTATAATGCATTCACTTGCATGTATAAAGGGAAAGGAAAACATGTTTTCATACAACGGTGACAAAGGCATCTTGGGGAAAGGTATCTTCACTTTTATTTATGTTGTTCACCCACACCACTCTCGTGTTTTCACTAATCCTGTTTTGTCATTTTTTGATTCAAATTAAGTTAAGGCCTTAAGTATTTTTTGACCTTTCGGTGTAGTTTTTATAAGTGGCATGTATGGATTTTCCATTAATTCTGCACTTTTTCTCTTCATGCGCATGTTTCCCTTGAAATCAAATGCATGATTTAGTCCCATACATTTAACAAGTTGTTGGATCAACTCCATTGGCAATATCATGTTTCCTATTCAATCAAAATTTATCTCAGTTAGGGTAGGTAGGAAGGTTTTTCCTTTGTATTAATAGGGCACTTCTAGCTTGCATTTTTATTATATCTTTCAAATTTAGTGTCGTTTCAATTAGGGCATGAATTTTTGCAACTTTCAAGGTGAGAATGAACAAAGACAAATTTTTGTGATGGATGACTGTATATGACTCCATGGCCAGAGGAAAAAGCACTAATCTACTTCTTCAAATATCTATAGTTCTCATTCACCTCATACTGAGATGGTCCCTGATTTTGAGCCAAATGTTGCAGCAAAAAGTTCCCCCCCTCCATAATTTGATATTCAATGGAAATTTCTTAAATTGATGATGGAGCATGATTATGGAACATTGGCACATACATATATAATGGAATTCCAAGATCATGATATATTTTTGCATATTTTTATGGAGGTGGTGGAGCAAAAAAGAGCTCAAATAGAGCTGAAATTTTTCACATAAAAAGGACTGTGGGTTTGACTAATGGTTCCATTTAAAAAATGATATCTAGACAGAGAATAAGTGTAGCATGCAAACATGCATTGAAAATCCATCTGAGTTTGCATTGTATTACTTATGATGGATTCAAAATTGGGATTCAAAATGCCAGGTTATGGCATGATTTTGTCGAGAAACCCTTAGTTGGATTCTCATGTTGGTTTAATTTATATTTTAAGTTTATTTTGCAGTCTTTCGGTGATAGTAACTCATGAACTAGGTTACCAATGTGTAACAATCATATTTCAAGAATTAAGTTGTGATTTTTTTATATTATTATTATTATCTATTAGCTACAAGTATTGACACATAATGCCTGGAATTTTGACATCTTGATAGCATGGATAATTTCGAAAATGTTTCTAGTAATGTTAACATAATAACTATCATTACGTGTCTTCACTTTTGTCACCATAATAGATCTGTGATATGGACTCATCACACAACTTCATTGTTATGTCCCAACAAGTTCAAACTGGTTGAACCTACCTCATAGTGTGGTTATTAAGGACAAGTTGCTTGGTATATAACTCGATAGCATAGACCGCGTTGCAGTTCTAAAAAGAATCCTCAAGTGTCAAAAAACTTCACAATATGTTCTACTATAAAGCCTTTTGGGATACTTGAAATAATATATGTATCATTGATGACTTTTAAAGTATGACAAGATCCAGAGGGAAAGGAAATCAATGGAAGAGTGATCCACCAATGAGAACCTAGAATTTATCATCAAATGAGTTAGAGTCTAGGAAATTGAAACCCTATAATTTTAATTAGTGATGAAGGACATCACATAGGTAATTATATTTTCATGTAGAATAATCTGTTAATTCAAATTTAAACTACATAATATGAAAGGCATACCATAAATTTTTCCACATAAGTCCAAACAACCTATAAAAGGGGAAAACCTTCTTTTTCCATGGGAAATAATTTACCTTTCCTTTTTCAAGATAATCTAAATCACAAAAAATATGAACTATACTGCACACATTCTTAGATAATGTGAAAGTGGAAAGGAATACCCTACACAAGTGATGCACACATGTACATTTGAACACTAATAGATTTTTGTAGTTGAAATGCAATGCTTGTTTTCATTTAAATGTAGGGTTTTTAAAGCAGGGAGAAATAATGGCCGCCAAATTAATAAGCGTTTCTTTGGGAAAAATTTAAATCTTGTATTGGGTGATGAAGATAATAGAGGGTATTGAATCTTGATTCTTGACATCTAGAGAGAACCCTACAGCCTAACACAATCCAATGGAATTGACCAAAAACCCAAATAGAGTCAACCCTACTATAGGAGAAAGGGCCTGCAGTAAGAACTTACCATTTTGCAAGAGCTGAGGGCGAACAGTGTGGTGAATGTTGTTCTCGCAAGAGCAAATGCTAATTTTTTCTCGCAAGAAGGAAGAGCCTGTGGCTAATGTCTTGCTGCAAGAGCCTGTGGCGACCGCCGTTTCTGCAAGAGCTCAGGGCGAATGCTGAGGGCGAATGCTGTTCTGCAAGAGCTAAGGGCGAATGTTGTTCTGCAAGAGCGGAGGGCGAATGCGCGCGTGATATCAGACGTTAATGTAGCACACATGTACATTTGAACACTAATAGATTTTTGTAGTTGAAATGCAATGCTTGTTTTCATTTAAATGTAGGGTTTTTAAAGCAGTGAGAAATAATGGCTGCCAAATTAATAAGCGTTTCTTTGGGAAAAATTTAAATCTTGTATTGGGTGATGAAGATAATAGAGGGTATTGAATCTTGATTCTTGACATCTGGAGAGAACCCTACAACCTAACACAATCCAATGGAATTGACCAAAAAAACCCAAATAGAGTCAACCCTACTATAGGAGGAAGGGCCTGCAGTAAGAACTTACCATTTTGCAAGAGCTGAGGGCGAATGTTGTTCTGCAAGAGCTGAGGGTGAATGTTGAGGAAAAATGTTGTTCTGCAAGAGCTGAGGGCGAATGCTGAGGGCGAATTCTGTTCTGCAAGGGCGGAGGGCGAATGTGCGTGTGATATCAAACGTTAATGTAGCTATTGCGACGGATACGAAACAATAAAATCATTTTTATGTAGCGTGCATATAAGTTTTTTATTTTTATGTAGCGCGCATATAAGTTTTGTATTTTTATGTAGCGCGCATATAAGTTTCATATTTTTATGTAGCGTGCATATAAGTGTGATTATACCGACAGTGGAAAAAAATTCGCTACTGGGACGGCTGCCTCCAAACGTCGCAATTGCAACCCTTAGACGTTGTGTCATACTTGCGACGTTTGGAGGCAGCCGTCGCAATAGCGATGCTTTGGGCCATAGTGTCGCAATTGCGACATCTTCCTCCAAATGTCGCAATTGCGACACTTTTTCTAAGTGTCGGTATTGCGACACTTTTCTATAAACGTCGGTATAGCGACAGTTTTGGGCGGGATGGAAAAAATTTGGGGAAATTTCCGACATTTGGTCAAAAGCGTCGAAACCAAGTGTCGGAATTTCCGCCAAATGTAGTAGTGTCTCCATCGATTTGAACATGAAAGCTCTGGGTGAAAGTTTTGGGTTTGAAAATATATGATGATATCTCCATACCATGGATCTATCGTACTGATAAGAAACAGAGATTCATCTGCAATGGAATTCTCTACCATGATTTCGGTCTCAATATAGGGAAAGTCGCACATGAGTTCTGCAAACACCAGTGATTTATTTGATTTAGATTTCTCAAATTCCAAATCAAACTCTTGTAGGATGACAATCCATTTAGATTATTTTCCCCCAAGCAATTGTTTTGTCAAAACATGCATCATCGGGTTGCAATTAGATATCACAGTTGTTTTACGTAACAGTATGTAGTGACGGAATTGTTGGACAGCTTGAACTACTGCCAAGGCCAATTTCTCCACATGTGAATATTTAATCTATGTCAGGTTCATATTTTGACTTAGATAATATATCACATGCTCATTTTGAGATTCATCTTCTTGAACTAGAACCATTCCAATGGCGGAATCAGAGGCTGCTAAGTATAAAACGTAGTCCTGGTTGTAATTGGGTGGATGCAATAATAGTGCATGGGTTAATGCGTGTTTTAGAGCATCAAAAAGATCGATCAAAAATATCATCCCAAATAAAAGGAACATTTTTTTTCAACCACCAGGTAAATCCTTTTGTTAACTTAGCATAGTTCGGGATAAATCTACGTAGAAAGTTTGCTTTCCCTTGCAAACTTTGGAGTTGGCAAACTGTGGAAGGAGGAGGTAAAATTATGATGGCCTCAACCTTCGAAGGGTCGATACAAATGTCAGCTTTCAAAACGATGAATCTTAGTAATCATCATGATTACACACAAAAAACACATTTTTGGGGGTTCAAACGAATCTTGTAATGCCTACTGTTAGCCACCTATGAAATTTGTTATACCAAAAGGTGGCTAAAACTGTTTGGAGCCTTCAAGGAACAAATTTTTGTGCTAAAAAGTGTTGGCTCTTGAAGACTCTTAAAGGCCTCATGCCTCTGTCCCAATCTTCATTGTTGTGCACATTCTACATTCAGAAATCCTATTGATTCCCAAGAAATAATATTGTTGCAAGCACCATTTTCCCCTCCCTTCCACTTCCAAAACTAACCTCATTTTATCCCTCCATTTCCCATGAAAATCCATCATTTTCATGTTTCCCCCCTTTTTTCCCTTCATCAAAATCCCTTTGATGAGGTTTAAGACCTTTTTTTTTGCCTTATCGAAATCCTCAAACTCCTTTGAAAACCATTAAAAAATCAATAAAAAACCCATTTTTCTTATTATAGACTTAAGCCCCCTTGGGCTAAGTCTTTAACCCTTCCCCCTTCATACGTCCTGGTGCTGGAACCGAGTGCCAGCCTTTCAAGCACTTATCGCATTGCCCAACTACTATTAGCCCCTCCTCTTTAACCCCCGATCATATGATTCTCCGTATAACCTAAGGCCCTGCAGTCGGGCGCCAAGCCGCATTGTGAATTAATATTTTAAACCTTGGGTTATATTAATTTTTCGGTTTTTATTATGTCCTAAGTTTCTCCACCGTCGATCTGATCTACAGATCAACAGCGCGTAGTCCATCGCCCCTGTGGTCCCCGCCAACCACTCACCATTGCAAAAGCAAGTGGTATCCATCGCACCGCCTTTGAGAGGGAGGTGGTATTTTCTATTTCGCAGCGATTCCATACACTGTTTGACGCGTGGCCTAAGCATTGTTCACAAAACCGCCGTTCATCACGCATTAAAGTTCGGACGTGGACTCGGCGCGATATTAGCATCTGTTGTCTAATCTGAGGCCGCTCATCGGACAGTGATTGCTCTCCAAAGTTGCTCGTGCAATAACCAAGTACGGCGTGTTTTCATTAAAGCCTCTCCACCATCGATCTGATTTGTGGATCAATGGCCCATACTCCGTCGCCCGGTCCCCTCATCCACAGCAGTGCCGGTGGTCCCAGCACCACATCAGCATCCACGTGGCACATTTTTTGGGGCGGATCTCCATGTTTTCTCGTCCAGTCAGCAAATCCGGACCCGGGAAATTTTATTCAGCATGGCTAAATTAAAGGTTGATGTCCAGGTGTATTTTATGAAGGTTTTTGGCATATGATCTCGACCATTGATCTTGTGGACCGGTCTCATCCGACGGCCCACAATCATCCCGATCCCTGAACACGATTTTTACCATTTTTCACCAAAAAAAAGGTTTCAAACCTTTTTCTTCATTTTTATTTTATTTTTCCGAAATAACGTAACCCCTTCACGTTATTTATCCACCTTCCCTCCCGACCATCAATCTCTGCGCGATCGACGGCTCTGATCTAAACTTTTTCTCCGCTCTCCTCTGACCTCCTATAATCAATCTCGACTGTTGGATGATGCCATCCAATTGCCACACTCTCTCCATGCGCCTTCTGAAGCAGTTAACCTATACATGCAGGATTTTATAATAGTTGTTTGTATTTTGCAGGGTTCCAATGGTTTTTTCCGCTACCACTGAAGAAAATTTAAAGGCAGAGGGTGACGATCCTCTTGCCCTTGATTTATCAAAGACAATCGTTCTCAAGGTTTAAAATTCATGTTTCATCTATGTTTCATGAGGCATTGATGCCATATCACCCCTGCGCATCCCTGCACACCAGCAAAACACAATGAAACAAGCACAGTCAAAGAGTATCATTGTCGAAGACAAAAATATACCAGAACAGAAGATTGAAGACAGATTTCGTGGGGATTACGTCTAATATGGTTTATCAAAAGCATAATCCCTAATTAAAACACAGTTTGAAGAAAATCTTAAGTGTTTATCAAAAGGAAAGCCTCCACTGCCACATTTGAGGCAAATCAATCCCTCCCAGCTACCACTAAGCCACCTGTGCCTCAAAGCATTCAAACAGAGGCTGAAGTTATTGATCAGGGTCATATATTTGTCTCGAAACGCAGCCAGAGAGTAAATTCTACCAAGGAACTTAAATGTAGAAAATATCAGCAAAGTTACCTTGACATCACACAGAGCCTCAAAGGTCAAAAAGAGCTCCCACCGAGCTTAAATCTTTATGTAAATCATTTAATACAAAAGACACCTATGTAAGCTTCTTCATTGAGCCCCCCAAAGGCTGAGAAGCCATTTAAGTTTGTATTAATTAGTTTTTGAGATCTTTTGTCAGATCTCACCTCCTCATTCTTCAATAAATACTACTGCAGAAGATGAGAGAGGGGTTCGTTGTAGAACTTTGAAATACATTGGAGCTGAAAACTTCTGATTGTAAATAGTGTTCACTGGCCCTTGGAGCTCTGCTTGTGATAGATAAGTTAGGCTAAGATGAGTAGATGGCTGCTAAACTAAAGCATTGGACTTAAAGTTGTAACTGGTTTGGAGTATCAATACAAGCTTATTTATGGGATCTTGGTCTATGTTGACGGTGATGTTTTTCTCATTGTGACTTGTTATTTTGTTTCTGTTTTCACTGTGTTCCATCTTCTCTTATAAATAACAGCATGCATAGAGTTAGGACCTACTGTATATCAGTACCCTTCTCTGATTGAAAATCTTTATCTTCATGTTTTCTTCAATCTGTGTTATTTAGGAGTGATTTAATTCAGTTTAAGCATAGGAATGATGGTGTTCCCTCGTCCTATTGTCTTAGCTAAATGTTGTTCTTGGATGTTACATTCATTTCATGCTAAGTAGAGATGAACTAAGGAAGATATGGTGTGCCCTGGTCCTAGTTTTATCCCCGAAGATTGTCTGAATGTTTCCCTTGGAATGTGTTGAAAGCTGGCTAGTTTAGAAGTACTTACCAGATCTTAGACCATTCTTTGTTATCATTAGTGTTTCCCTCTGTTTTTATATGTTTTCTATTGAAAGTGTATCAAAGGCTGGCTAGTTTAGAAGTACTTACCAAATCCTAGTTTACTTTCATGTCTTTCTTAAGTGTATGTCAAAAAATGGCTAGTTTAAAAGTACTTACCAGATCTTAGGCTGCTCTTTGTTCTCCATCTGTTAAATTCCCCTTCTTGTTGTATCATTTCATTCCATAAATCAAAATTTGAAGAGATCCTTAGACATAGATGACTTGCCCCATGGACCACTCTTGCCTCTTGCTGTCTCAATTAAATCCTATTATGACTCCATGGCCCAATGGACTAAAACCTACAATTGTCTATATTCTTGGCCAAAGCTTACTCTGATTGCTTGCAACTTCACACCTTTGAAACTCTTTACATTTTGAATGTTCCTCCTCAAACATTAATCATGCTCAACCATCCAAAAAACAAACAAACCCTTGGCCTTCATAACTAGCCTAATATCATTACCCAAAACTTCAAAGACAAATCCATCTTTTCACTCATTGCAGAGATCCCTCTCCGGATTCAGGAGGGAAAGATCCTATAATCCCAAAGTGGTTGAAACAATTTTTCTCCATGCGATCGGACTTTGCCAATCTTTCTGATTACAAGAAGCTAACATTTCTGGTGACTCCACTGGGGAACTTCCCCTTAAACTTCAAAAACCTTTGTGAGTAAGAAGCATCATTTTCAAGCACTACCAAATACATGGTAATCATGATAAAACTTGTTTGAATCAGAGACAAACTAGGCAAACCCTAGGATTCTCATGAGTCTTTATCTAACCTTGAAAAATCAATTGGCTTAGCCATAAGAGTGCACTATCTTTGTCTCATAACCGTAGCTAAGTTTTGAAATAGAGTTAGCACATTCTTAGAAACCACACAACTGAAAAATAACTCAAAAAACCAAAAATATTTCAGATTGGTATCCAATAAACATGGTGGTGGACCATAAAACCTTTTACCTCTGAAAAGAGCTAAAAAATTCCACTTGGCGACTCCGCAATCCTGAACATACCTTAAGACTCCACTGGGAAGAACCCTTATCATTGTAACATCATTTAAATTCAGTTAGAGGACTATAGGATAAGAATTTGTGAAATAGATTAGTTAACCTCCTAAATATTGTCATATCTGGTTGAACTTTTCCTGTTTTATTTGTGTCTGAAAAACACAGCATAGTGGCTCCTAGAAAGATTCACACTAGAGCCTATCCTGAGCCCGATCCACCTGAGATAGTTGATAACCCAGAAAGTATTCTTAGGAAGTATCCTAGGATTAAATTATCAATTGTTTTCAGATCACCCTTGAGAGCTAATTCTGTCCCTGAAAATCTTTCAGCTCTACAACAATCACAAGTTGACTTAGTAAATCCCTTTAGAACTAGGTCTCTTGGTGATTTAGATCAATTAGATTCTGAGTCTTCACTTTCATCTCCTGAAACAAGTGAACATCCTAGTAGTAGAGAGACAACACCTCCTAATTTACATTTCCTTCACAATTTAGGTGTCTCTCATCCAAGGTCTGCTCAGAAATCTACTCCTGGTCCTTTCACTTCTGCTCACCCTACATCCACTGTTCAAACCACTCCACTTCAGCCCACTTTACCTTTTGTTAATCCACCTCTTGTAAATCCACCTCCACCACATATCATGGTAGCATGGTATGCTCCCTTAGTCCTTCCTGTACCATTAGTCAATCTTCCACAGGACTATCATTCCAAATTTCCATTATATGATGCTAACAATGCTACAACCGCATCACAACATGTGGATAAGATGAATGACTACTTTGACAGAAATGAAATTGATGATGATTCTGTCAAGCTTAGATTATTTTCTCAAAGTCTGGGGGGAGAAGTAAGAAAATGGTTTAAAGGCTTAACCCCCCATAGAATCAATGATCTCCAAGCTTTCCATCAGACATTCTTAAACAAATGGGAAGTGAAGAACAACTCCCTCCAAGTCCTTTCTGATTACAAGAACCTCCATAGAAACACTGGGGAAAGTGTGCAAGCTTATTGTACCAGATTCAACAATGTATATAATGCACTTTCCCTAGATCTAAAACCTCCACAATGCTCAGCTTTAAACAATTTTCCTGAAGGGTTTGATCCTGAGATGGCCTATCAGCTGAGGGAAAGAGATTTTTCAACTCTTGAAGAGATGCAAAAGGGTGCTCTTTCTGTGGAAGTCAACTTGATGGAGAAGAGAGCAAGAATGAAAAATGAAAAGAGGGTATCTTTTAGAGAGGAATCCACACCTTCAACTTCCAACTCAAAGATGGAGAGAATGATGGAGGAAATGATCAAGAAAATGAGCATTCTTGAGAGAGCACAAGCAAGTCAAAACCAAACTGCTCCTCAAAATAGAAACCAGAATCAGAATTTTAGAAGAAACCAACCTCCAATCAGACCTGGGGAAGATAATCAATAGATCACTCCTCCCTTTCATCAAAACTATGTAAGTGAGGTTGAGGAAACATATGAGATAATAGAGGAAGATGATATCAACATGATGGGGGTAGATAATGATGACTTTGAAGTCCATTATGAGAGAAAACAAGGTCTTTATACACCTTATGATGACAAAAGAGATGATGATGAAAATTATTATCAAGACATGGAAAATGTCATCATAGAGTCTCAAATGGAATATGACCTTAGAAGAAAAACTGGTCAACAAACCCCCAACACCAAAACCTCTGACAAATCTTCACAAAACATCACTACAACCAAGCCTAAAGTTGTCAAACAAAAGGAAAAAACAGTGACTGTAAATTCTGATAATGGTAAAGAGAAAGGCACTCAAAACAATGAAAAATAGAGTGCAGACATTAGTAGTACTAACACTTCAGCTAGTACTCTCGTGAAAACAATTTTGTCAAATATAAATAAAACAAATCAGCAAGCTGATATTGCTGATAGACTAGCAGCTAATAAGGCTGAAAAAAGTTCTTCAAAGAACCAAACTCATTTCAGCCTAGGACAGGAAATTTCGAAGATTAAAATCTTTGTTCCCTTGACTGAGTTAGCTGCCCAACATGTATATAAGACCCAAATTTTGAAGGCTTTAAAAATAGAGGAAAATGAGGATACAGTCAATCTTAATGATGACCATCCAGAGCTTATTTTCGGTCCAAATATTGAAGGTAGATATCAAGAAGGACTTGTTCCTCCCTTTTATGTGAGTTTAAACATTCATGACAAGATTTTACACAACACTATGCATGATTCCGGGGCTTCTCATAATTTAATACCTAAAGCTGTGATGGAGAGCCTTGGTCTAGAAATCACCAGACCTTACAAAGACCTTTACTCCTTTGACTCCAGCAGAGTGAAATGTTTAGGATTAATCAAAGACCTCTGTGTTAACTTAGCCCAGATTCCAGCCAAATGCTTAGTAATGGATATTGTTGTGGCTGATGTTCCCCCCAATTATGGAATGTTGTTATCAAGATTGTGGGGAGCTAATTTACAAGGGACTATGCAAATGGACATGACCTATGCGACTATCCCTGTTTTCAATCAAACTAGAAGACTTTACAGGGAGTCCCATATCAAATACATAGTTACAAGTCAAGACAGACCACAAAAATCTCCTCTGTATTCTATAAATACAGGCCTTGATTCGTTTATTATGTTTAATGATGAACCGTTTAGTGAACAGGTCACTTTAACAAGATTAATGGCCAATAGGGAGGAAGAGGAACATAACGCAGGAGTGTCAAAACAGTTTGTTGCCTTTGAAAACTTTATCAAACTAAACAAAGGTCTTGAGCTACAAGTCATGAGTCCATTACTCTTAACCCTTGACAGTCAAGAAAACAACCCTCAACACAACGAAAAACCTAAGGAGTTGAAACAAATACAACTAAGTGTTGATATTCCACAACAATCAACAAGCACTTTAGTTGAAGAGGAGAATAACCAGGATGAAACCAAAAATAGTCCTCTGTGGAGTATGCATTTTGACGGGTCATGCACTAGGAACAATGCTAGTGCAGGTGTCTGGATTTTCAACACTGAAAACAACCACACAGAAACCATTTCCTGCAAATTAAACTTTCAGTGTTCAAATAACATAGCAAAATATGAATCCCTTCTCTTAGGCTTACATCTATTGAAAAGGTTAGGAGCCAGAAGAATCAATGTGTATGGGGATTCAGAGTTAGTCATTAGGCAAGTCAATGGGAAGTATAACACAAATCATCCCAGACTTAGGGCCTATCGAAACGATGTCATGGACCTTTTAAAAACATTTGAGGAGTCCAAACTGATTTTTGTCCCAAGAAAGAGGAATATTGTTGCCCACAATTTAGCCTTTGCGGCTAGAACGTGCTTAACGCCACATGAAACCAAAGACTATACAACTCAGATAAAATTTAGACTAGTCATGCCTGATAATGAAAAGTATTGGCAGGTGTTTGACGGAGACAAGCAAATAGAAGACTTTATGCAATTCAGAAATGAATTATAACTAAACAGTTCGGATTCATTTTATGACACAGACTGCAGTGAAGAAAATTTCCTTAGTGAAGAAGAACCGTCTCCTGAACTTGCTAATATTAATCTACTGACTGGAAAAATTGAAAACAAAACAGAATTGAATGCAGAGTTAGAAACTCTGCACTCTAAAGATGAAAGTTTTCCAAGTGATCTAGCACCTTTAGAGGAGTTATTTGATTTTAACGATGTGGCCAAGAAGCCAAAACTGGAATCTGTAGAGACTGAAGTGGAAGAGTGCAATATAGGCAGTGAACTTAAACCGAAAATGATTAAACTGTCTAAGACTTTACTAGCCCATGTTAAACTCAAATACATAGAGTTGTTTAAAGAGTTTTCTGATTTTTTTGCGTGGAGTTACGAAGATCTTAAGTCCTATGACACTGAAATAATACAGCACAAAATCCCTCTCAGGGAAAACCAAAAACCCTTCAAACAGAAACTGCGCAGAATAAACCTTGTTCAGCTGACTTTGGTTGAGAAGGAGATCATGAAAATGTACAATGCTAGTATTATTGTCCCTATTAGATATTCTGAGTGGGTGTCTAATCTGGTGTCAGTTAGGAAGAAAACTGGAGAGATCAGGCTTTGTATAGACTTTAGAGACTTAAACAAAGCTTTATTGAAAGACAACTACCCTTTACCTAATATGGATCATATTTTACAAAGGGTGGTAGGGTCTAGAAGAATTTCTTTGCTAGATGGCTATTTAGGGTATAATCAGATCTTAGTACACCCTGCTGATCAATTAAAGACAACCTTTACTACACCCTGGGGCACTTTCATGTATGTAAAAATGCCCTTTGGTCTAATGAATGTTGGAGCAACTTTTCAGAGAGCCATGGACATAGCATTCTCGGAAGAACTGGGCTACTTCATCATTATATACCTTGATTATGTCACTGTGTTTTCAAAAACATATGAAGAGCATTTAGAACACTTAGGAAAATTTTTTGAGAAACGCAGAAAGTTTGGGATATCTTTAAACCCTAAGAAGACACTATTCGGTCTCCAAGAAGGCAAACTTCTTGGACACATTATTTCAGAAGAGGGTATTAAGATAGATCCCAAAAGGATTGAGGCCATATTGCATATCTCTCATCCTCGAAACATCAAAGAGTTGTAATCTTTCATTGGAAAGATTAACTTTTTGAGAAGGTTCATCCCCAACTTGGCTGAGCTCCTTAGAAATATCACAAACATGTTGAAGAAGGAGCAAGGGGTAAAATGGACCTTGGAAGCAAAGAAGTCCTTTAAGCTGGTGAAACAAGCGTTAACCAAAACACTGGTTCTAATAAGTCCTGATTTCTCAAAATATTTTTATATTTTTTCATTTGTATCAGAACACACTATAGTTGTTGTCCTTTTACAAAAAAACCCGCAAGGAAAAGAGCAGCCTATTTCATTCTTCAGTAAGGCATTGAGGGATGCCCCTTTGAAGTATAACATCATGGAGAAGCAAGCTTTTGCTTTGGTTAAAGCATTGAAAGACTTTAGAGTATACATCCTTCACTCACACATCATTGCCTTTGTCCCAAACTCAGTTGTTAAAGACATTCTAACACAGTACCCAGATGGTAAGAGAGGTAAGTGGATTGTTGTTATCCTTGAATATGATTTAGAGATAAAACCCACTAAGCTGATCAAAGGCCAAGGCCTAGCTAGATTAATGGCTGAATCAAATTTTGAAGTTCTTGATATTAATATGATTAATGCTTTGGATGATCAAGAGGAAATCTCAACTCCCATTGTTTAAAACCATAATTTATGAATTCCTCTTGGTATGCTGATATAATTTATGTTTTTCTTAATTTGAATGCACCTCCTAGTTTCACAAAAAAAAGGCAAGGTTTTTAAAATTGAAATTTGTAAACTATTGCATTATAGATAGATGTCTTTATTAGAAAAATGCAAGTGGTGTATTGCTTAAATGTTTGCCTGAGTTTGATGCAGAGAAGGTCAAACACCAATTCCATGAAGGAGAGTGTGGAGGTCATTTGTACTGGAAGACAACAGCCAACAAAATTTTTAGGGCTGGTTTCTATTGGCCTACTCTTTTTCATGATGTACACAAGATGATAATTTTTTGTCATAAGTGCCAACTTTTTGAAGGCAAAAGGAAGCTACTACCTCTGCCTCTCCATCCAATCAATGTTGAAGTTCCTTTTCAACAGTGGGGACTTGACTTCATAGGAGAAATGGACTTGCAAAATCCTATTTCACTAAGTGGATAAAAGCCATTCCTTGTAGGCAGGCCAATGATTCAGTTATCATAAAATTCATGGAGATTGACATTCTCTCCAGATTTGGCTGTCCTACCAAGATCATCACTGATAATGCAGCACCATTTGGATCAAAGAAGATGGTTGAGTTCTGTCACAGGTATCAGATAACATTGGGGCATTCCACGGCCTATTACCCTCAAGGTAATGGACTTGAAAAATCCTCAAACAAAATTTTAGTGAACATAATCAAGAAACTATTGGAGGATAACAAAAATTCTTGGCACACAAAGCTGGTTCATGCACTTTGGGCTGACAGATTGACTTTGAAGAAATCTATTGGTATGTCCCCTTTCCATCTTGTGTATGGTACTGATGCATTTTTTCCAAACAGCCTTGGTGTACCAGTGATGAAGTTGATTCAAGAGTTGCAAACTGAAGAAAATGATATGATCAGAAGAATAAATCAGAACATTCATCTTCAGCAAACCAGAGAGGAGGTTTATAAGAAAGTGTTGCAAAATCAGGACAGCATTAAAAAGCTTTTTGACAAAAGAACGAAGGCTAGCAATTTTGAGATTGGGGACAAAGTTTTAAAGTGGGACTCAAGTAGGGAAGAGAAGGGCAAGCACGGAAAATTTGACAAATTATGCCTTGGCCCTTACTCTATCCATTTAGCTGCTGGTAACAATGCATTTTTCTTGCAGGAGTTGAGTGGAGTAGAATTGTTTGGGGGTCATGTCAATGGCAGGATGCTTTAGCATTACTTCTCTTGATCTACATCATGTTTTGAAGCCTTTTTATCTTTTCCTCATTATAAATATTTCATCCACCATTGCGTTAAAAGTTATGAAAAATAAAAAATACAAAAATACAAAAACAAAGAAAAGAAAGAAAAGAGGGCAGATTGTGAAAACAAGAAAGGTATAGCCCCATACCAAAAAAGAGAAACATATCTGAAAGTGTGCAAGCTCAAATGCCACTCTTGAAGAACACACTTCTAGTTAGTCAAACTGTCTAATTTTGACTAATTAGCTTTAAATTTTCTGTTGATAGGATAGTAAATTTGATTTGCCAAACTGTTTAATCTTGGCTTATCAGTAGATAGTTTAGGATAGAAATTAAAGGTTCTAATCAGCTCAAAATCTAAACCTAAAGTTTTTAAGAGAGAATGACTCAAATCTGTCTCAAATTCCGAGTCAAAAAATATGTAAAAAATCTGGTTCTAATCTGCTCAAAATCTGAACCAGTTGATCAAAGAAAGAACAGCTCAAACAAAGGTCAAAACAGAGCTTTAAAAAAAAAAAAGAGAAGGCAGTGTTTAAACTTTCAGACCTTATGCCTCCTCCATTTTTGTTTTAATTTTCTACAAAATAAATGTCTATGTGTAGCTTGTTTTTATGCCATAGATCACAGCAAGTCAAACAGCTTAATCTTGACTTTACTGTTTTTGAATTTATGTTGTAGAAATGTAGAGAATGAAAGTCTATTGGACAGTTTAATCCCAACAGATAGTAGATTAGGTATAAAATCATATGGGCTCAACTGTTTAATCTGGGTCCATGGGAAAATAAGGAGTAGAAATAGATTAGTTTTCCTGCTTTCAAAAGAATAAAATATTGTGAAAGAGTTTGCCAATCCAAGTGCACTCTAATGAAGAAAAAATGTTAGATCAGTAGGATTGGGTAGGTAGAAAGATTGTATTGATGAAGATCCATTGTTTTTATGGCTGCTAATATGTTTTCAGAGCAAAGAAAGATCATCTACAGAAAGAAAGGCAGCCCAATGGATAAGGCAACTGATCAGCCTCTCAGAGAATGCAAGTCTGAAGTTCTTGATGCCTTCAAGAAGGCACCATCCCCAAGTGGAGCCACTGTTAGCCACCTGTGAAATTTGTTATACCAAAAGGTGGCTAAAACTGTTTGTAGCCTTCAAGGAACAAATTTTATTGCTAAAAAGTGTTGGCTCTTGAAGACTCTTAAAGGCCTCATGCCTGTGTCCCAATCTTCACTGTTGTGCACATTCTACATTCAAAAATCCTATTGATTCCCAAGAAAGAATATTGTTGCAAGCACCATTTTCCCCTCCCTTCCACTTCCAAAACTAACCTCATTTTATCCCTCCATTTCCCATGAAAATCCATCATTTTCATGTTTCCCCCCTTTTTTCCCTTCATCAAAATCCCTTTGATGAGGTTTAAGACCTTTTTTTTTGCCTTATCGAAATCCTCAAACTCCTTTGAAAACCATTAAAAAATCAATAAAAAAACCCATTTTTCTTATTATAGACTTAAGCCCCCTTGGGCTAAGTCTTTAACCCTTCCCCCTTCATACGTCTTGGTGCTGGAACCGAGCGCCAACCTTTCAAGCACTTATCGCATTGCCCAACTGTGATTAGCCCCTCCTCTTTAACCCCCGATCATATGATTCTTCGTATAACCTAAGGCCCCGCAGTCGGGCGCCAAGCCACATTGTGAATTAATATTTTAAACCTTGGGTTATATTAATTTGTCAGTTTTTATTATGTCCTAATTTTCTCCACCATCGATCTGATCTACAGATCGACGACGTGCAGTCCATCGCCCCTGTGGTCCCCGCCAACCACTCACCGTTGCAAAACCAAGTGGTATCCATCGCACCGCCTTTGAGACAGAGGCGATATTTTCTATTTCGCAGTGATTCCATACATTGTTTGACGCGTGGCCTAAGCATTATTCACAAAACCGACGTTCATCACGCATTAAAGTTCGAACGTGGACCCAGCGCGATATTAACGTCCGTTGTCCAATCTGAGGCCGCTCATCGGAGGGCGATCGCTCTCCGAAGTTGCTCGTGCAATAACCAAGTATGGCGTGTTTTCGTTAAAGCCTCTCCGTCGTTGATCTGATTTGCGGATCAATGGCCCATACTCCGTCGCCCAGTCCCCTCGTCCACAGCAGTGCCGGTGGTCCCAGCGCCACATCAGCATCCACGTGGCACATTTTTTGGGGTAGATCTCCATGTTTTCTCGTCCAGTCAGCAAATCCAGACCCGGGAAATTTTATTCATCATGGCTAAATTAAAGGTTGATGTCTAGGTGCTTTTTATGAAGGTTTTTGGCATATGATCTTCGTCGTTGATCTTGTGGGCCGATCTCATCCGATGGCCCACGATCGTCCCGATCCCCGAACACGATTTTTACCATTTTTTGCTAAAACAAAGGTTTCAAACCTTTTTCTTCATTTTTATTTTATTTTCCCGAAATAACGTAACCCCTTCACGTTATTTATCCACCTTCCCTCCCAACCGTTGCTCTCTACGCGATCGACAGCTCCGATCTAAACTTTTTCCCTACTCTCCTCTGACCTCCTATAATCAATCTCGATCATTGGATGGTGCCATCCAACAGCCACGCTCTCTCCATGCGCCTTCTGAAGCATTTAACCTATACATGCAGGATTTTATAATAGTTGTTTGTATTTTGCAGGGTTCCAATGGTTTTTTCCACTACGACTGAAGAAAATTTAAAGGAAGAGGGTGACAATCCTCTTGCCCTTGATTCATCAAAGACAATCGTTCAAAGGGTTTAAAATTCACGTTTCATCGGTGTTTCATGAGGCATTGATTCCATATCACCCCTGCGCAGCCCTGCACACCAGCAAAACACAATGAAACAAGCACAGTCAAAGAGTATCAGTGTTGAAGACAAAAATATACCAGAACAGAAGATTGAAGACAGATTTTGTGGGGATTACATCTAAGATGGTTTATCAAAATCCTAATCCCCAATTAAAACACAGTTTGAAGAAAATCTTAAGTGTTTATCAACAGGAAAGCCTCCACCGCCACATTTGAGGCAAATCAATCCCTCCCAGCTACCACTAAGCCACATGTGCCTCAAAGCATTCAAACAGAGGTCGAAGTTATTGATCAGGGTCAGATATTTGTCTCGAAGCACAGCCAGAGAGTAAATTCTGCCAAGAAACTTAAATGTAGAAAATATCAGCAGAGTTACCTTGACATCACATAGAGCCTCAAAGTTCAAAAAGAGCTCCCACCGAGCTTAAATCTTTATGTAAATCATTTAATACAGAAGACACCTATGTAAGCTTATTCATTGAGCCCCCCAAAGGCCAAGAAGCCATTTAAGTCTATATTAATTAGTTTTTGAGATATTTTGTCAGATCTCACATCCTCATTCTTCTATAAATACTACTGCAGAAGATGAGAGAGGGGTTGGTTGTAGAACTTTGAAATACATTGGAGCTGAAAACTTCTGATTGTAAATAGTGTTCACTAGCCCTTGGAGCTCTTCTTGTGATAGATAAGTTAGGCTGAGATGAGTAGATGACTGCTAAACTAAAGCACTGGACTTAAAGCTGTAACTGGTTTGGAGTATCAATACAAGCTTATTTATGGGATCCAGGTCTATGTTGACGGTGATGTTTTTCTCATTGTGACTTGTTATTTTGTTTTTGTTTTCACTATGTTCCATCTTCTCTTATAAACAACAGCATGCATAGAGTTAGGACCTACTGTATATCAGTACCCTTCTCTGACTGAAAATCTTTATCTTCATGTTTTCTTCAATCTGTGTTATTTAGGAGTGATTTAATTCAGTTTAAGCATAGGAATGTTGGCGTTCCCTCGTCTTATTGTCTTACTTGAATTTTGTTCTTGGATGTTACGTTCATTTCATGTTAAGTAGAGATGAACTAAGGAAGATATGGTGTGCCCTAGTCCTATTTTTATCCCCAAAGACTGTCTGAATGTTTCCCTTGGAATGTGTTGAAAGCTGGCTAGTTTAGAAGTACTTACCAGATCTTAGACCATTATTTGTTATCATTAGTGTTTCCCTTTGTTTTTATATGTTTTCTATTGAAAGTGTATCAAAGGCTAGCTAGTTTAGAAGTACTTACCAGATCCTAGTTTACTTTCATGTCTTTCTTAAGTGTATGTCAAAAGTTGGCTAGTTTAAAGTACTTACCAGATCTTAGGCTGCTCTTTGTTCTCCATCTATTAAATTCCCCTTCTTGTTGTATCATTTCATTCCATAAATCAAACTTTGAAGACATCCTTAGACATATATGACTTGCCCCATGGACCACTCTTGCCTCTTGTTGTCTCAATTAAATCCTATTATGACTCCATAGCCCAATGGACTAAAACCTGCAATTGTCTATCTTCCTAGCCAAAGCTTACTTTGATTGCTTGCAACTTCACACCTTTGAAACTCTTTACATTTAGAACATTCCTCCTCAAACAGTAATCATGCTCAACCATCCAAAAAACAAACAAACCCTTGGCCTTCATAACTAACCTAATATCATTACCCAAAACTTCAAAGACAAATCCATCTTTGCACTCATTGGAGAGATCCCTCTCCGGATTCAGGAGGGCTAGATCCTAGAATCCCAAAGTGGTTGAAATAATGTTGTTTCTGTGATTGGACTTTGCCAATCTTGCTAATTACAGATAACTAACACCTACATCTCATGAATATAGCTCGTAAGTGAGTAGGATGATCTTCCTTGCGTAATGAGTGAGCAGGTAAGTCATCCAGATAATTTTGTACAATATGTTTGATGTCATGAAAAGCGTAAGACATTGCCCTTTGAAAAGTTGCACCAGCATTCTTTAATCCGAAAGGTAGTATGCAATAAGAAAATGTTCCCCAAGGACATATAAACATTGTTTTTGGTTGATCAGCAGGGAGTATGTTTATTTTATTATATCCAGAAAATCCATCCATAAATGAGAAAATTTCATTTCCATCACAATCATCGATAATTTGGTCGATATAGGGAGTAGGATAATTTTCTCTTGGACATGCTTTATTGATATCCCTATAATCGATGCATACTCGTATAATCCCTTGTTTCTTGGTAACGGGAACTATATTAGATACCCAATCTGTCAATGGAATTGGATAAATAAATCTTGCTCGTAGTAGCTTTTCAACTTCAGCTTTGATAGCAGCAGCTTTTCGTGGATGTATTGGACGTAATATTTCTCTAATAGGCTTGGCATACGGGTATGTCTTTATTTCATGAATGACAATATTTGGATTGATTCCTGGCATCTCTTCGTAAGACCAGGCAAATATGTCTCAGAATTCTTGAAATAGGGCTTTATATGTATTAATACCTTCAATTGTACAAGAATCGCCTATATGAATGTTTTCAAAAACTCCATGTTTAACTGATATGTTGATAGGAACAGTTGTAGAAATGTTTCCCAAATTAATCTCAGAATTTGAATTTGTAATCGATATGGGATTCTGTGGTTCCTTGACATAATAAATCGTAAAAATAGACAAAAAATCATTTTCAAACCTATCAAGTTCAGGTAAAAACGAAGATCTATGGTGTAGATCATCCTAGGGTAATTCATCCAAAGACAAAAATTGTCGAATACTTTCATCAGTGTAAAACACTTGTTGAAAAGGATCAGAAAGTGATGTCAAGGTTGAGCTTGATGGTGAAGAAGATTCTTCGGTGATCACATTCATTTGATCAAGAGCAGTTGAAAGTGTGTCAGAAAATGACTGTACTGCCACATATGTCATTTCAAAGGGACTCAAAGGCATCTCGCCATTGAAAGAATCCAGTTCTGACTCTGAAGGAACTACCCAAGTGTCATCGAATAGTATAGTGCTTGATGAAATAATATTGATATTGGAAATGGTACGCGGTACATTGGGTGGAGGCATAGAGAAAGTTCCCATTAAAGCAGATTCCTTTACTAAACCTACACCAACATCTTCATATGGGATAGTCGATTTTCCAACATGTTGGATATTGTCTATAGAAGCAGGGTCGGACGAATAATATGACAACTGATCAATTTTCACAATCTTTCCTTTATCAGGAAACATGATTAACCGAAAGACAGATGAAACGACAGCAGTCATGGCATAAGACCAACTACAACCCAAAATAAGGTTGTAATCCAGAGGGGCATCAACAACTTCCACATCTAGATTAGCAGTTTTGCCTTCTACTTCTATAGGTAGATCCTAGAGTATTCTGTATGGATGAAATCCTCTTCCATCAAAGGCTTTAAGGATTGTCGAAGATTGGTCGAGTGTCAGAGAACCAAGAATTTTCCAACAATTTAACGACATTGTGCATGTGGATGCCCCCTCATCAATTACAGTATGAAAGATTCGTCTGTTTTTTACTAATACTAGAATCTGAAAAGCCATCTAATGAGGAAGTATCGGTGTAAAATTTTCTAGATCAAAGAACTGAGGTTAGAATCCTAAGTATCTATAGCTCCAATAGCTGATAAAAGTAATTTTCTTTATGTTTTACATGATTGTAGAACTTCTAAGGCCGACATTGCTAAAGGGGATATCGCCAAGTCTTCAACAATGTTGTAGTTCTACGCAGCTCTCGCATGTGGATTGAAAGCTTATTTTCGAAGTACACCTTTAGCACATGGTTTAGTCACTAGATCAGGATTAGGTTTCTCGATGTGAAGAGGATCAAAAACAGAAGGAGATACAGCTGGTGTTTGACTAGAATTATCTGTTTCTTTACCAGTTACAAGATTTTTACTTCCATAGTCTTGTGATCACGTCGCAACCATATCCTTGGACATCATTAAAATATCTTCCGTTGAATTTGAAGAAGATCCTATCATTTTTCTATCTTGAGTAGGAAAAATATCCTTCAAGACAGCGGGTGTGGGTGAACCTTTGATGAATTTAGAGACCTCGGACCAATGTGGGCACTCTTTGGTAAAGTGATCCTCGTCGCAAATAAGACAAGGATAACGAGGTTTCCGCTTATCATCAGATGGTTCATTATTTTCGTTTTTCTCTTTGGGAGACAAATTTTGTTTGTTTTTATTCTTTCCTTTCTTCTTATTACCAGTTTTAGATTTAGCTGTAGACAAATATACAACATGAATGTCGGCAGAAGTTTCAAGGGAAGAATCTCCTTTCGGTGAATCTGGTAAAGTTATGATAGGAGAAGTAGTTTTGGAAGACTTCTTATTACTCTTATTAGTGCTAAATAAACAAATTACACCATCTGTAGCATGAGAACCTGAAGGAGTTACAGTTATTTGACCGGGACATGGTAAGTCAGGAATTTTTTCGTATAAAGTACCAGACTGTGTATATGCAAGGCCTAAATACTGAGCTTGAGCAATGATCTGTTCTTCCGTAACAACCCCTCCCTTAGCCACACCTTTAGTGATATTTGGAATCAATGATTTAATAAACCATTCTGCCAAGATCTGATCTGGAATAAAAAATTTCACTAAACATCTTTAACGTCTCCATTCATGTATGTGATCTGATATGTACATAGACGTAGATTGTTTTAATGAAGTCAAGAGTTTCGTGCCATTGTCGTATCACACTGGCAACTGAAATTGTGTTAATAAATTTGTTACTAACGCATTGAAATTGTTGAATGAGCCACATGGTAGTTCAATATACCATTTTGCAGCTAAACCTATCATTGTTCTCTGAAACAGTCTTAATCGAATGGAATCATCGATTAAAGATTTGGATGCACGCCAGAGGTGGTAAGACATGACATGGTTTGAGGGGTCCTCTCCTGATTTACCTTCAAACTTAGGAATATCACTGGGCAACTTATTCAGCATTGGCGACCAATACAGAAGATAATAATCGGATCATTCATTAGGCGCGAAAAATCGGGTCAATGGCAACCGACGGTTAGGGTCCTGCTAAGAAAATTGATAACCTTGCAGAACTATACCAGTATCAGGAGGAGGATATCTAGGATATCCTGGAATATCCTGTGCATTTGGGATTGGAATGCCTCCCGGATAACCAGTATTAGCCGGACCATACTGAAGTTGAGCTGGTATCTGATACGTGTAACCAGGGTACGATTGATGCTAGTATAATGGATTTTGTGCTACAGGTCCATATTGATACTGCCCTTGATATGGTTGATAAACAAACTGAGGTTGGCTTGTTACAATTGTGTTTGTACCAGGTTGTCCCGCATGCATCTGAACAGTAGTATGAACTATGGGTCCAGGTTGTTGTGCAGTGACTGGAGGGATTTGTTGTGATATTTGAGGGGTTGTAGAAATAAGGGCTACAGAAATTCCATGGATAGGTGTGGTAGGTTGAACAGAATTTGGTGCAGCAATTTGAGGTGGAGTTCTATGTGTACTCAGACCAGGCTGCTGAACAGTACTAGGTGCATATACCTGTGATATAACTTGAAGCGTAGGTTGGACAAGTTGATGGATTTGACTGTAACCAATTCGCTGACCAGGTTGATTATAAGGTACTTGCACATTAGGTTGCAAATTCTGTTGATTTGGTGTCGGATTCCAAGTCGTTTTTACTCCTGGATATGGAGCTCCCATTGAAGGTTGTGCTTCATAAGACGGACCATAACCAGGTTGATAATTTGGAACGTATGTTTCATAGTTGGTTGGATAATTCCCACTAAAAGATTGACCTCCCTGAAAGAATTGTTGTTTCGGATAGAACTGCGACCCTAAAGGAGGTTGTTGTCCTTGGAAAGATGGTTTCCCTAGCATAAGTTACTGTCCTTGAAGAGGTTGTGGACCCTGAATTGACTACTACCCTTGAGTTTGGTATTGTCCTTGAGGTATGTACTGGCCTTGAGGTATGTATTGTCCTTAAGGTGTGTACTGTCCTTAAGGTTGCCCCCTAGGCGGTAAACTAGTACCTTGAGGATGGCCCCCAGGCGGTAAGTTACTACTTTGAGGGTCAAGGTTAGGAATATTTCCAGACATCATGTAAAATTTCTCTGTGTTCAAATCTTCGGTATGTGATTCATTTGGACCAGGTGATTGTATAAGTTTTTTGGGAGAAGGAGATGCTCCTGAGAAAGTACCAGAAAGCGACTGGTATCCCGTAGGAACAAACGGACCACCATACAAATATGATTCTGGTGATGCAGAAAACATTGATGACTCACCAAACATGTTTAATGAAGGTCTGTAATTACCTCTTGGTATGGCATAAAAATGAATTCGGGTTGGCGAATATTTTAAACCAGAGTTGCGTAGAAATTTGGTTAACTGAGAATACCAAGGATCCTGTTTGAAAGGGCTATAATAGTAAATCGATTCACTTTGCCTAAGATCTAAATATTCCTTATGTGAAGGAAGAACAAATTCTTCTTCTATGTCAGTAATTTCTTCAATGCTAATGAGGCCAGGAGGAAGGTTCTCAATGATGCGAAAATTTACTCTCGGTGAATGAGGATGACCAGGGGTTGGAGTGTTGAACTCTAGAGCAGGCTCAAATGTAGCAGGTTCAGTTTCTGGTTCAGAAATTTGAGGCTCAGTAGCTGATAATTCACTAGTTGTGGAAGCAAGTTCAACTAGTTCAGAAATTGATATTTTTCTTTAAGAACTTTATGTTGTTTGAGATTGATCTACTTCGTAATCAGGATGTATAATTACTGATGTTTCCTCATGTTCATTTGATCTAGTCCCTGCTTGTTGTCCTTTCTCAGATTTAAGCTTTTCTAACTGGCTTGGTGTGTACTTAGGGGGTTTCCCATGCATTCTATGTGATTATCTAGGTAATTCAGCCACGATTAAAAGTTTTAGCACACGAAATCAAATTAAATTTCAATAAACTATCCTAAATTCTCTAAGAAAACAATCAAATTGATCACACGCCTACAAAATCTAAGAGAGCAACCCACACACAAGCAGTAAATTCCCACACTAAAAACACTAGTTGGTGATGAAATCCAACGTCGTAGAATTCTAATGTGAAAATGGCGATTGGAACAGTTACCCTGACAACCTGCTTAATGAAACATTCTGGTGCAAGTCTCTCCACTTATGCCATCTCAAAGTGAAGAGTACCCTCTGGAAAGTCCAAGTGAGTCTAGTCGACATCTGCTCCAGGTACAGTGGGACCTTCCCTCCACCATCACCTTGGGAAAAAATCCTAAAGTTTATAATCACTAAGGTCACCAATGGAAACAAATGTACCTAGGGGAATAGTCTACGATCCGATATACACACAAGAGTAGAGTAACTAGCTCAATCCCCTTGAAGGCTCCTTGATATAATCCAAGGTTTACCAACAAGTGACCCCAGGCTCCTCGATAATGGTCTATCCTAGGTTTACCATTTTTAATACGTGCACATCTACTATCTTTCCCAATGAGATAGGTACGATTACCTCACTGGTTCCGACATGATCTTGTGCTTGACTTTTTTAAGAAGAGCTTCCCAGAGCACAAATGCTACAATTGGATTTTCCTACCGCAAGATTGCTACTTGTTTTTTTGAACTATCTTGGAATGTTAATTACAACTTGTTCCAAGACACTAGCCCAAGCTATGTTGGTGGAAAAGAGCCCTAGAAAATTTAAAATATATAGATTAATTCTATGGAAGCGTTGTTTTTAATTTAACTGTTTCTTAAGACAAAAGGAATGGGAGTGAAACTTCAATGATGTTTGTGACCCGACTAAAAAATATGCTAAATGCATCTAAATGAAAAAGCGTAACCCTTTTCTTTTCAATGAATCTTTTTTAAGGGAAAGATTGAGAGATTTAACAATTTTCAAAGCACCAATTCTTTCATTCATAAACAAAATCTTTCAAAATAAGTCAACTTCTTTGAGAACTAAATTTCGCAAAAGTAATCTATTACTTGTTCGAAATGAAATTCCTTTATCAATCATATCAGAAACTATAAATCATTAAACAAACTATTTCCAAAAAGAAAACAATATCTAAAACTCCTAAAAACATAAAATTCAAAATCAAAAGAAGAACTCTAATTTTGAAGTCTATCTAAAAAGTTTGAGGATGTTTTCTCCTAGCTTGTGATCGAACCAAGAATAATTTCTACTTATCTTAGCAGAAATGAAAACATCCAAAAATGGTTTGGTGTGAAAATCAAGCCTTAGTAAGCTAAAAGCTCTTCCAAATTTGCAAATGAAAATGAAATCAATTTTCATAAAAGTAAGATTTGCAATTGGTTTAATGACTCGGAAAGAGAACAATCATCATACCAGTAAGCTAAGGTAAATGAAGGTATTTTATATGGAGTAGCAAGAAAAAGGGCAAACACTTACTCATAAAATGCAAATCAGATGAAAAATCACACCAACACAAAAGTTGTTGAAAAGAAATTCACACATAAGATTTTGACAGCTAAGGTAGATTGGGGCAAACACAAAAAATCAGGTAATCTTGCTCCTAAAAAGAGAATTTTAACTTTTTCTAAAATTTTCCATAGGTCTGCAGATTCTAAGGGAGAATAAAGCGGTAACGCAGTGTTCTGAACTAAAAATTGCGGAGGCTACCACACTGTTTTCAAATGAAAACACGGAGGCAAGGAAAAGTACAGAAAAAATAAATATTCATCTTTTCTTTTTAGGGATTCTTAGAAGTTATCTACCCAACCCAGTCTCAAACTAATCAAAATCATAAAACTCTTAAAATTCAAACTGAAAAATAAAAAGGAAAACTAAGTTTTATTCCCTAGTGGAGTCACCATTTTGTTATGCGGATTAATCCCTCTTGCGGACAAGAGCGATCTCCCTACTATTCTACGAATAACTAGAAACAAACATTCATTTGTAAATCGTTTTCTTTATATTATTTGCAATTCAGAATTATTATAAACAAAGAAAGAGGACATGCCCCTACCTTGAAATCCAACGTTCGGTGCAGTCTTTTATCCAGTCGCTCCAAAGAGGCTTCTCAATAAGTAGAACTTGCAATCAAAGACAGACAAAAAAATTAAAATCACCTGCAACATATAATAATTAAGAACAGCTAATCTAACTTAGTGATCAAGGACAAGGATTCTAAGTATTGAATTATTCAAATAAGCACAAGAACAAGTCAATGAGAAAAGGAGATTCATATGTATTATCTTGAATGAAAAGAGTAACTTTACAACCTAATGCCTTTATGTCATACAAGTTTCTCTCGAGGTCCTGAACAATTGTTCCTCCTTCAATTTGACAAGCCTTCCTCTCTTTGAACTAGCATGGATTTATGGACATAAGGGTGTGATCATTCTCATGCCAACAACAACTAGTATAGAGAGTATGCTCTCTTGAGAATTCCTTCAGCAATTACCTCATATAAGCTACCATCTACCCTTAAGACTGAAACATGAGCTCAATTTATATATAAATGGAGGTATTTTCAGTTACATGAAGAGGGGGATGGATTCCTCTCATGAAGGTATTTGAGCTCCATAGACCAAGGGATAAGCTCCATGAGTGGAGGGATAAAGCTCAAACTGATCGCACCTCTAGAAGCTTCTAGTTGGGAGGATATTCGACCAGCTGGGCTTCTAGAACTTACTTTTTCCTTTATTTTACTTTTTACGAGGGTCCGCGGGTTTTATAAGCAGAATGTGCAGGACCTACCGCAGGCTATAGAACAAATATCCACGGACCTACAGGAAAGGGCAAGGAAAAGTGCAGAGTTAGACTTTTAAGGGTTGTAATGAGCTTTTCTCCAATTCCAAGACTTGGTTTAGGAACATTAGGGTTTTTGACCTCTAAGGGAGCATAATATAGGTAGTGATGGACCTATATGGACATTCAAATGTCATGGTGACAAAATAACGTGTAACAGTGTGATTTATCTTTCTTCATGTTCATGTGATTAGCAATTGTGTTTTTTTAATTCCGCAAAATATTTGTAGAATAAATTCAGTATTTAACTTTAGTACATTGTTAGATCGGGTGAATCTAATATATACATGATTGTTGTATAATTTCTACATGGTGCTTGTCATGTTGAGCTTTTTATCGAGCTTTAATTTTCTCTAACTGCTCCTGCACTTCCTGGTGAATCATTTGAATTCGTTGAATGAACTTTTGTGCCTTATCCCTGTCATCTTACCCATTGGAATCTTCATCTCTCCCAAAGCCCATGTCTAAGGTATCTTTTGGAAAATAGCCAAATCATGTCTCGAACAGTAATCTCTGAGTGGATGAATGCACTTCCCGATTATATGCATGTTGTACATAAGGAAGTTTCTTGTCCCACAACTTGGGATGCTTGCCACAATAGTCTCAAAGTAAGTGTATCACTGTGCAGTTGAAACCCTCTATTTTTTTGTCGGTCTGTGGATGAAATTTCGTGCTCCTCTTCAACTTGGTTTCCATCATTCTCCACAAACTTGTCCAAAACTCTCCAATAAAACGAGAGTCTAGATCAAACACAATGGATGCGGGCAACCCAAAATGGACACATACAAATTGAAAGAAGAGATGAGCAATGTGCTCTGCAATGACCTAATTATTACTAGGCATTAAGACATGCATTTTTCTAAATCGATCCACAGCGACATACAAATAGTCATGACCTCTCGTAGACAAAGGAAAACCGCCTACAAAATCCATTGACACACTTTCCCAAGGACAACTCAAAATAGGGAGTGGTGTGTAGAGCCCCAATTTTCTATTAGCGGGCTTGCAAACTGAACACAACACACATCCCTTTACATGTCGAGTCACAATATCTTTCATGTGAGGCCAATAACAAAACCTCTATAAATGACACAAATTTTTTTCTACACCAAAATGACCTAATACAAGAGAGGTATGTGCCTCTCTGATTACATGTATCCTTTCATTGGTGGGAATACAAAGTTTTCTAAGATGGTACAACAACTTTCCCTATAAGTGATAATTATCCACTTGTGATCCATGCGTCATTTTTTCATAAATCTCCTTAAAATCATCATCGTCAACATATTGTTCAACATAACTTTCAAAAGAATAATTTTTCAAAACTATAGATGCATAAATAGGAGGGCGAGAAAGCATATCTGCCACTTTTTTGTTGGTGCCCTTCTTGTATTTTATTACCAAGTGAAATTGTTGGAGCAATCCTATCCATCTAAAATGATGTGCTTGTTGAAGCTTGGTTTATGACTAGAGGTACTGCAAGGACTTGTGATCTATGTGAATGACGGTCTCCTTTCCGATAAAATAGTGTTTCCACTTCTTCACGCTTTGAACTAAGGCATACAACTCATTGTCATATGTGGGATAGTTTGCAACAGCTTGGGAGAATATCTTTGAATGGTAACATACAGGTTTCCTTAGCTACATCAATACTACTCCCATGGCATATCCACTGGCATCTGTCTTGATCTCAAAAGGATGATGGAGGTATGGTAAGACCAAAACTGGTGTGATTTTGATCTTCTCTTTCAGTGTATCAAAGGCTTTCTATTGTGTACCTCCCCACTAAAAGGTTTTCTTCACACTCGTCAATGCATGTAAGGGGGATGCAATGACAAATAAGTTGGCAATGAACCCTCTCTAGTATTGTACTGCACCCAAAAATCTACGAACCTTTGTAACATTGGTGGGTTTATGCCACTTTACAATCACGTCAATTTTAGAAGGATCTATATTTAATTGTAAACCGCCCACAATGTGACCCAAGTAAACCAAATAGGTCTTACCAAATTCACACTTAGACATTTTGGCATACATTCTTTCTTTTGCAAAACATCAAGCACCTTTTTAACATGACTCACATGATCATCCCATGTCCTACTGTAAATAATAATGTCATCAAGACACACCAGTAAAAAATCATCAAGAAAAGGCCTGAAAATATGAATCATCACCCTCATGAATTTGGTCAGAGAATTGCATAGTCTGAATGGAATCACTTGTCATTCAAACAACCCATGTTTTGTCTTGAATTTAGTCTTCCATACATCCTATTCTACAATACTGACTTGATGATAACCATTGCACAAGTCTGGTTTTCTGAAATAGACAACATTTTTTAATTGATCTAATAAATCATCAATGTGAGGGAGAGGGTATTGATTCTTCACCATTATTTTGTTGAGTGCGTTGTAGTCCATGCACATCCTCCATGTGCCATCTTTATTTGGAACCAACACAATAGGTGAGCCGCATGGAGAAGAACTTGGTTTGATGACCCCTTGGTTCAGCAATTCTTGCACCTATTTCTTTATCTCATCCATATCAATGGTTCACAACCTATACATACCAATGTTGGGTAAAAGAGCATCCTGCTGCAAGTGAATCTCATGTTGGATATCACGCTTTGGAGGAAACCTAATTGTTTCTTGAAAAATCCCATCATAGTTAGAAAAAATTTCATGCAATTCCTTTTTATGTGTGGGATCGCAACCTTGGAAAGCTTCAGATGTCTCTGCATATTTTTCTCTCACAACCATGAGCATGCACTCTTTGTTGGAATTCAAAAACCTCTTCATCTGACCTGCACTTACAAAACTAGCACTAAATTTGGTACGATGAGCTCTAATAATTTATTCCACCTCATCTTTCGTGAGATGATAATTTTTTTCATGGCGAAAGAAAATTGCTTTCCAGTCATACAAATATGGACTCCCCAATACAATGTCATAGAAATCCAAGGGTAAAACATCAAGATCAACCTCATCTACTAGTTTAGCTGCAATCACGAATCTAGCTCTACACTGCTTTGTTACATGTAATTTGGATTTATCACACACCCAACCAAGAGGGTAGGGTCTCAGATGAGGCTTGGTTTCCAATCCTAATTTCTTAACCAAGGATTTTGAAATCAAACTTTCTTCTGATCTCGGATCAAAAAAGGTTTCCAATTTAGTATGTTTCATCATTACTCTAATGTGGAACAATTCAATTCTCTTTTGTTCATTAACAAGAAACGCATTCGAAGAACTTGTATTTGCATGCAATTTAAAACTTTTATTAGCATGAAGATAAATAGTACCTTGTATGCCCACTCCTATGATCTGTGTCTCGTCACCGGAATTGGATCCAATGTCCTGTTGTACGGTTTCCATCGTCTCTTGCTTGTTCTTCCCACCAAATCTCTTTAGTTTCAACACTGGATGCAACTTCCAACTGTGTTCATCATCATGGCTTTCCTTCTTGCAATGAGTGTAATATGGATTTTCTCCTTTCTCCTTCTTGGTTGTAGCTACCTTTGTCCTTTCTCTTGAATTTTCCTTTGAACTTACCATTTTTAGGTTTGAAAGATTATTTCTTTTACTAATATTCTTTCTCATTATTTCCCCTGCTTTCAAGGTGAATGGCCTTCACACTGGCCGTATCAATAGTAGTATGCTCAAAAAATAACAAAGAATTTCTAATGTAATTATGTAAAGCACCAATATATTTTGTTACAGTTTCTGGTGAATCAAGTGGAATGTTCAATTCAAAGCTTGTTTCCTAAACTCTTCTTTGAAGATTTGTACATTTTGACCTTTTCCTTGTGTCAAATATTTCCATTCCATTAACACCTTTTGTCGATAACCCAAAGGATAAAACTGATCTTTTAATGCATAAACAAAATTGGACCAAGAAGAAAGGATATTACCCAAGTCTTTGTTTCCTTTCTACAACTTGTTCTCCCACCAAACGAGAGCAGTGCCACTCAAACGAAGAGATGCTAACTGGATCTTGGCCTCATCTTCCTCGGTCTATTAAATCTAGAAATAAACCTCGAACTGTCTAATCCAATTGTTTAGTTTTTATGCATTACATTCTCCATTATATGTGGGAAAATTAAACTTTACATCTAACTTAAAAAATGGTTTCTTAGATGCATTTCTATGATTTCTATTAGAATGATGAGAAGAGGAAGAAGAAGAATTGTCACTGGTGGATGGAGATGGAGGAGGCTCTTCTCCTCCACCTCCATGGTGTACCAATGCATGATCATCGGGATTGTTCTTCTCTAGTTTAAGTGTCTTCTCATATTCTGCAAACAATTGTCAACTTTCTCTTCCATAGTGTAGAAGATCTTGTGATAGTTTCGCTCTTATTTCCATTATGCATCCTCATCTGCCACGTTCCATCTTCGTGGTGCACGCCCCGCTTTGGGATCAAAATATTTGAGTTTTTCTTCACCTCTTTGGAGCTTGTTCCTAGTTAGCATTCACTCATGAAACTCGCATCAAGAAGACCTGCTCTGGTACCAAACTTGATCCAAATATTTTACTTCATGGATTTATACAAAATTATATATAAAAGAGTGTATAACAAAGTAACTTAAACACATGAAAATGAGCGTAAATCATAAGCAAACATGAGATCAAAGACACAATGATTTGATTACGGATTTCACCCAATGTGGGCTATGTCTCCGGACCCTACTCAATGTGGGAAGGCCTCTTTCATTAATTTGGAAACAAAAATTAATTACAAGCAACTTTACAAAAATGACACCTTATACCTCCACTTCTGATGATGGCCTGAAAACGGAGACCTCAACTAGAGAAATAGACTACACAGTTGGATTCCTAGCAAGAAATCATGCAAAAATTACTATAAACTTGTTAAATTCTGACACTGGCACCTCTGGCCTCCCAAGGAATATTTTCAACATCTAGAAATATTTCCTACTCAAGGTTTCGCCGCCCTTGGTTACTCTTGGTTCCGTCGTTCTGCCCTCTGCTCATTCCTCTGTTGGTAGAATGAGCCATTATATAAGGTTTATATAAAAAATATTTGGCAGGCCTACCAACGTTGGGCCAATGGCCTGTTGGTTGGTGATACTATATTAAGGAGTTGGATTCAAGCGGGTCACAGGTTCAAACCTGCAGAATCGTGGTATTTTTGGTGCATTGTTATGGGCTATCACCTCGCGGTCAATTGTTAATAGTTGTCGATGTAATATTTAGTAGCGGTGTTGTATTACATACGAGACAACCCGTTTTGGTGGGTCGGCTCCACTTGGTCGGGTGGGTTTGAATCCCATCAGTCTCACCGTATATGGTACCACCATTTCAATGGCTCCGACATATATATAATATGATTTGGTTGGGCCAGGTTGGTCGGGTTTGACAGCCAACCAACTAGCCTTTAATATATATATATATATATATATATATATATATATATATATATATATATATATATATATATATATATATATATATATATATATATATATATATTGTGTTGGTTTTTAAGGGTCGCTAAGAAAATTAATGAGACAAAAAATTCACCCTTTCCAACCGTTGTTTTATGTGCGCTGGGACTCTGCCAAATTGTTGCCTTGTTAGTGACTCCCACTTGGCCTAGTTTGACCAAAAATTTGACTGGCTATTTCTTGAGCATATGGACTCAAATTTGAGTGTCATTTGCACCGTTGTAATCGGGACGACGAGCACTGCGATCTAGTCTTGGTTTCACTTCCATATGATGACTTTTATTTTTGAGTTATTTCAAGGCCACTTCTATTTCTAGATCCATCCGAATCAGTTTAGGTTGTTATACAAAAAGGTAAAAGGTCAAAGTTCGGGTAAAAATCAAAAATCAATCAGAAGGCGCCACGTGACCCTGTCGGTGACAAATGGCTTTGGTGGGTCAATAAAAAAAAATTTAAGGACCCTAACATGCCGCTAACGAATTTTGTGAGTTACCATTATACTGCCAATGTGCCTTGTCTTTCATGCTCCCTGATATTTATTTAAACTTTATGAAATGAGATTTGACAAAAAAAATGGTGGAGGCCACGATATATGATGGCTTTGCCATACATATTTCACTCCAATGTTAGCAAGCAGCGTGGTGGGTTCGAAAAACGGTTGGTGATTCTGATGATATCAACGGCAGTCATTCGATCCTCAACACAGTTACGGCAGAGGGTACGTGGACGTCAAACAACATATATTTTGGTGACGAAGGTTTTGGCGGGCGGGTCATCCAACTGTCGAAATATTTAAAAATAATATTTTGTGTCAGGGTGGTCAGAATTTGACGACCCGAACTCCCATTATATAACCAATCTGTTTCACCAACGAACCATAAGATTGGTTTGTATCCAAAGCACTGAGGCACTTAATTTCATGTAAGGCTTTCCAATGGTGCGTTTAACTAGTAGAGGTGTTTTTTGAGTACACAGACCTAGGCTATGATTTTCCTGTGCATGCAGCCTAAGTCAAAGATTCCAAAGGGGCATGGAGGGCCTGCTCATAATATGGTTGAGTTTATAGTCAAAAGACTCAATTCTTCGAAGGGAATCCATCTGCAAGGTTTTTTATTCCATTTGAGCAGCAAATTTTGAGCTTGTACCTGATGTACTAAGCATTTTGAGAACTTAATAAAAGGGGTCACTCACTTGGAAGTGGACCCGAAGACGTAGCTCGGGAGGGGTGAAATCTTTTATCAAGCCTGTTGTGTTCTTATTTTGTTGTTCTTCATTTGTATTCATTAGTTTATGTGTCTTGCATTTAAGATCTAAATTCTTTTGAAGAACATAAACGAACTTGCAATTCAATTAGTAATACCTTCATCATTTCTATATCATCAAACCATAATGTTGTGGTGTTTATCAACCTCCATCCAACCTTTGTTTCTAATGCCTTGGAGAAATAGAAAAAAAATCCAAACCCCCGCCTCCCCACTTCTTGGGTAAAGCGATTTTGTCCCATTTTACCCAAGGAAAATCCAAACCATCCTTTGAACCTTTCCATAAGAATCTGAAATAGGACTAGCAGATTATATTAAGAACCCCATTTGGAATCCATGATAAAGACATCCAAAAAACTAGAATGGCTTCCAGAACTATATTTAATTTTTGTAATCAACCAATGCTATTCCCCCTTTCTATAGTAATTGAGCTTCAGATGGAAACCTAGATACTCAATAGCTTCTTCAAAATTTATATAGTGAAAGGAGAATAGGTTTTTTCTTGCCCATCCCTAGACAAACCAACCTCGAATAGCATAGATTTCTAGAGATTTATCACCATACTTATATCATTTTCAAAGAGGGCCAGCATTGATTTAATGGAAACCACATCCCTTCCAGAACCATCATAGAACTACAAGATCTCATCTATAAAAAGAATATGAGTAATGGTTAAATCATTTTCTACAATAGTTCCCTTAATATCTCTGCACATTTTAACTTTTGTTAACAATCTGCTTAATTCTTCAACCACCAAGAGAAATAATAAAGGTGATAGCGAGCATCCCTGATGTAATTCTCTTTCAGCATGGAAAAAGTTGAGGCAAACTCGTTTATAAGTATTGCAAAGGACATAGACATGAGACATCACATAACCCAATTGATGAATCGGAACTCAAATCCCAAATGAGTCATAAGCATTCAATGATAGATCTAGCTCACTTAGTCTTAAGCTTTTAATAAGTAAATTTATAACACCAAACCTTTTAATTTCTTTATCTTTTTTCTATTAGTTGATTGTTCCTTTATTCTTCAATGTTCTATAGTTTTTAGCTAGTCAATTATTCCTTTATTCTTCAACATTTTGTAGTGTTTTGTCAATCAACTCCCCTAAACTTAGGATCTCTCATGATTCTCTACCTTTTATCTCCTACAACCTCTATCTTCTTTTATTGTTGCAAATTATTTTTAGGTCCGGGTGGTGTAGGGTAGGTCTCGTTGTCTACAAAATCAACACCATTTTACCTTCATAAAAAACAATTTTCCAACATATGTCAAAGGCATAATGGATTGGAGATTGGAGCTTTCCTAATGTGTGAACAATTTAGTACTAGATGGTTTTACAACTTTTCATTACAATTGCGTAGAAAATAAAAATTCCACTTCTAGATTCATGTTAGTTGAGTAGATATTAGTCGACATGATAAAAAGCAATGCATAGTTGCATTTTCTTCAAAGAGCGTCGAGTAAAAAGGAACATTAAATGTAGGATGCAAGAAAAATTAGCTTAGAAAAGCATTTGCAAAGATAATAGGTTTCAAGCCAAAGAAATGTGTGTCTCTTATGTGATAATTGAGTGGTTATAAGAAAGAATAAGTTTGAAAAGTTCAAATTAATACCTGTATGGAGAAAAATGCTTTTTCATTAAGGGGGTTAATAGAAAAAATAATAGAAACATTGAATGTGGTTAAGTAAATAGCTTAATGAAATGGAAAATGCAATCATGCATGATAAATCTCATTTAGCACTAGCACATATTAGTAAAGACAAGAAAGTGTTGATTCATGAATGCAATTTAGCACAAGCATAGGCTAAGACTATAGAGATGAATGTCATTTTACTAACGACTATAAATAGAGAGTGAAAGTTTGGATTGAAAGAAAAATATGATCATTGTTCAATCATTTCAGCAATTCCAACATTGATGATTAAGTCAACTTGATTTTAAAAAATTCAAAATTTTAGGTTGTTGTGGTAATTTAGTCAATTTTGAGAAGTAATTTTGCGAAGTAAATAGTAATTGGGTTTGCAATCATAAACCTAAATTTAAGGAGATGTTTTGGAAAGCCATCAATGACCTTGTCAAATTTTATCATTAATCCAAATATCTATTTATAGAGAACAACCTATTTTAATGGAAATATTAATTAGAAGGTTGCATTTGAAAAGTACAAATGATTTATGTTAATTAGGAAAATGTGTATCAAAAAGCCAAAGTGTTTTGAAATGGTGTGTCCCAATAATATTGCTTGAATCAACCATATATTATACAACCTAAAATTTAAATCAATGTGAGATTATGTATGTATGAATGGAAGAGATATAAATAATTGTTTAAATAAATCACAAATATTATTAATGAAAATTTTATAATTTTTACAATTTTATTTACATATTCACTTTTAATTAATACTATAATAATTATATTTTATATATTAAAGGGTTATATTTGAATATTTGTTATATATCAAGGTATTAAATCTAGATATTTAATAATTTTTTAAAATATTGTATATTTCTATTAACATTAATTTTTTTGTTTTTTAAATATTTTATATTTAAAAACATTAAATTTTTAATAATATTGTAAATAAATAAATAGATTTAACCAAGAAACATACAATTAATTGTTTCAACCTGAGTAGTGATGTTATTATTATGAATTTGCAATAATGTATTTTGTTAGACTATTTAATTGTGGGTTTATCAGTGTATTTTATCAGTGTGCACATTAAATCACATTATCAACATTAATAGCTTGTTAGACAAGCGTCAAAAATCAACATCTCAAGGAACTTGTTTGTTTGAAGAGGAGCTTTGAAACAGCTAAGGAGCCTTGATAGTTTTGTCCTTTTTTTGAAAAAAGACTACCCAATTTTAGAGTAGTCTTATTAATTTGACAACTAAAAAGAATGGGTTTAAGTAATGGCTTCCGCTTGGTGGGTGACCAGAGAAAACTCTATAGTATATACACATGCGCTTCAGTTGCTTCTTGTGTGTACAGCAAGCGATATATACAAACTAAATCCAGAGTACTTCTTCCTTCATACTGCTATGAGTTCTTGAATATCCAACCCCTCTGGACCTGTTTGAATTCCAAGAGCCCTCCAAAAAGCAACCTCTTCCGTGCAATGAAAATACATGAGATGTGAATGCAAATACTTCTTCCATATCACTCCTGGTCTTTGACATTTGTGGTCTTGTACATGTTGATCATGGTTTCATGAATCCTAGTGTCTTCAGGCAATCCTCTTCTTGAATTAATTTTTACTCCCAGAGGCTACCCCGGCTGCGTGAATGATTAAGCTTCAGATAAGTTAAAAAATGTGGAATATAGTCGTGGACATGGCCATGTGTTGCATACCTTACCGCGAATAAAGAATTTCAATATATGATACAAATTGCTGTTGCAGAGGAGGCTTAGAATTTTGGGCATATATTTGTGTCCATACTTCAGGGGGCTACCTTATGTGAATGGTTTTCAGTGACAGAGCACTTTCTTCTGAGTGAAGGGTCTTTAGACCGCCTCTGTTGGGTGCGCCAAACAGTTTCCAGAAGCGAAGCGTTTCATCGGCTCCGGCTGATACAACGGTAGTTCCATCTGGGCTCTGCAATGACAAAAAAATTGACATAATAAGTTTAGTTTGGAGTTAGCAACAATATTAAAAACTATGATGTTAAAGTTGAATTACAAAACTGGAACCATGGCCATGAAGCACATTTCTTCCTTGAGATGCAGAAATTTTGGTACTGAATTGAAATCAGATTGATTGATTTAGAAGACCTGTGCAAGATGCAGGACACGTGCAGTGTGGCCAGTAAGTTCACCCACTTTGACCATAGTAGGATATTTCCATAGACAGAGTTGATTTTGACTGAATCCATGGCTGCTCAGGAGCTCCTTCTGATGTCTGTTCCACTGCAGGGCACAAACCTGGAATTCCAGATCAAAAGCTGTCAAGACCAATCAATCACAGCGTGCAAAACTTTGAAACAAAGAAGTTGAAACTTGAGAGTTATATTCTTACCTGAGATCTCGTGTCTTGATTGTTGACACAGGCTCCAGTTTGTGTGTTCCAAAGCTTTATGCAGCGATCAGCTGTGCCTCCACCGGAAGCTAGTAAATTTGCTTGGAAAGGACACCATGCAAGAGCTTTTACAGCAGCTTGGTGCTTTTCACATCGATGGAGATACTGAGTACCCGATGACGCTGATGATGACATTGCTTTTACATCCCAAATGAGAAGGAGATTATCATTACCTCCACTTGCAAGTTGCTCACCAGAATCGGACCACTTAAGACCACAGACCTCCTGGAAGTGCCCTTCAAACTGGGAAACAATGTGATTCCGTACTCGGACTGTAAGAAGAACTTTTGTCAGATTCTTTCATGTATATCCTTGATCTCATTAGGGGAAATTAAGCAACTGCCATTTTGATCTCTGTACTACATAGTACAAGGCTCCCAGCCAGCCCACATTTTATACCAGATAATACGGAAAAATAACTATAAAACAAGTAACATGAAACTAGAACCATCGCACTTAATCTCTAGATAATTTGGTTACTGAAGCCCCTTGACAGTTTCTAAGTTATTAAAATTCCACAAGAATTAAGTATATATAAGGCATTAAAACTCCACAGGAATAAATATCTTCAGTTCTTAATAACATTGTCGCTACAAACCCCAAATAACTCTTGAACGAAGACTAATATCAAGACATTAATCTCAGAGAGCACCCAAAATTCAGTGGAAGACCACATAGAATAGCAATGGTTCCATCTGCCATCTCTAGTTATGTTAGAGACTAACACCTTATTGTTTGCCTTCTTGTGACAAATAGGGCCTAAATTCTAATTCCCTTGGAAGACGTTAAAAATTTTGAATTTCGTTTAAAGTGAAAGCCTCTAGCAAAGGCAACATACTGTAAAATGTTGTCTGAAATATTTGCATTATACCAGGTGGTCGCAAGATCATCCCTGACGGTGGTGTAAGACTGCACCTGTTAACCTTTTATCACAAAAAGTGATGGGATAGGTAACCTGTGTCTCTATAACCTTAGCTAGAACAGGGCATTTCTGCCCAGATCCAATCCCCTGTGCTTTCCATATGGAAAATATAAATGCATATATGACCCTCTTATGTTATTAAGAACCCTACCAAAAGATGTCAGCCTACTGGTTTTTGATATTTGAACAAGTTGCAACAGCCAGACTTCAAACAATAACGTTGCAGCATTCCATAGCCATGAACAGAAAAACCTCTACTTGTATTGTTTAATTAGAACTTTCATTTAAATTAAATGATATAGAATGTCACAAATTTTTAAACTCGCAAGCTAATTTTCAACATTATGTAGCCTATTACTTATTTCTCTTATTGTGGTCAACTATTGAATTGACTTGTTCATTATAGAACAGAAAGTAAGATGGTTACAGGGATAGAAGCATTTACCGTCATGGTTTATGATACGGCTGTCCCGACTTCCGGATGACAAAATTGGGCCATTCCAAGCCAGACTCCCGACTCTAGATGAGTGACCTCCCAGTTTCCGCATCTATTCATGTGAATGCCTTTTATCAGTCACTAGATATGGGGCTCTTGCACTGAGGATTAAATTTACAGGACCTAGTCAAATGAAAATAGTAAAGATTGAGTGACTTTGGGATCAACATACCAGCTTTAGTTTGGTAGCATCCCATAGCTGCACTTCTGTATTATTAAGGCCAATTGCAATGTGTTTGCCATCAGGTGCCCAAGATACACTAGTCAAATAATCATCTTCACCATTTGCTTGCATTAACTGCTGTATGCGTGCATTTTCAGCATTCCAAAGGTATAGGGTTGTTCCCAATGCAACGGCAACAATATTATTGCATCCCCAGTCCAATAGATTTAGGTAATAATCGTCTACCAAATCTGGTGCGTCTAGTATTCGATCTGGCGACTGATCCACAGTTTTGCAAAAATATGCTATCAAGATACAACACATTTATGATTGCTAAATGCCAAAATATGTTAAATATGTTAAGCGCAATGGTCGAAAAGTAATGACCACCACTAAGTATATTCTTGCAACATATAGATTCTAAAATGAGAGAAACAAGCAAGCTAAACAAAGTGTTATAGCCCAAAAATCTACTCACCATTGGAAGCTCGCGAAAAGTTTTATTAGCTAAATGGCAATCATCTTTGAATAGCTCATCGAAAAGGAAGGCCTGTCTTGAACCAGTCTTTGGTTTTCTCTTGAAAATGAGAATTTTCGATCTTTTCCCATTCGAATTATGGAACAAGCTCTCTGCCAGCTTCCTTCTGTATTCTTCCTAATACATACGCATCTCAAAACAATGAGATATGATCAAGTACTACATTTCAAATCCTCTCAATATATCTGGGAAATGAGAAACGGAATTGCTAACAACTAGAGCAGGCCTACAGTCTAAACCTTCACAGAAAATGGAACACTTGAAGTTGAAGCTGAATTCTCCTTCGCTTGGCATATCAATCTAAACTTAGCAACTTCCATATCCATAGCACTACGAGCAGGAATGAACCGATCGCCCTGTTCAATGGACAAAACTTATTAGCAGGTGGTACAAATTGCAACGTCAGAAGGATCATAGTTAATTGGACTTAAAAAGGTTTGCACTCGATTAATAAATCGAGCACAGTAAAATCTGACATCCCAAAAATTTCTGACAAAAAGGTTCCCAGTGATGGTAAATTTCGTTTACTTTGAGTCGCATCGGCCACAAGAAACCATAGTCTACCATATTGCTTTGCAATCTCCCAAATGTCAAAAGGTTAGGGTTTAATAAGAAAGAAAGATCTTCAAAGTTAATTTGAAGAAACAAAAACCACAAAAATGATAGCGGAATTTTTTAATTTATACACTGCAAAAACTCACGGATTCTTTACAGATTCAATAAAACCCTCCATATACGGTGCAAGAGAGATATAGGAAATTTTGCCGGATAGGTGTCTCATGAACGGTGATGATTACCTGTGTTTCTTTAATTAGGTGGTTGCTTAATCCTGGCGAAAGCACTGACCCCGATGCCTGCCGTTTGTAGGTTGCCAAGGCATTCGACATGATGAATCCTGCAACCAAAACGGTATGTGAAAATTTACTGTAAAAACACTGAATATTGTTTCCCTGGGGAACATTTAATAACCCGCACAAACCTACTGAATTGGATAGTATTTTACAGTTGTAGATTGTCTGATTAGAGGACTCCGCCAATATAATAAGCTCGGGAACACGAGCTGCAATAAAAACTTCAGAAGGCCGGTTTCAAGAAGATTTACTACTTTGACACTCTTAAATTAAGAAGGGCACATAAATACCTGATCAGCGTGTTCCGCCCGAGTTCTTTGGCTTTAAATTATCAGGAGAGCTACGAATTAGACCATAAGCAACCATAAGGTACATAACATGCAAAAAAATGTTAAAGAAATCGTCGCCGAAAGAAAATCTCAAGGTTTTATTTTAGACTGATTTGTTGGCGTCAATTTTGCCTACGATTGCTTCCTTACCTATTCCCATCCAGACGAACAACATCTGAGATAATGGACCGTTCTTTTGAAGATAATCTATGATGAAGTTGAATGAAAAACTCAATATAAACCGATTAATTCAGGCATTACATTTTAAATGCAGGCAAGGATCTTAAACCGACAAGATACTCTGATTATTCCAGATTTTCCCTGAACTTGTGCGAACTGTCGCTTTATCGAATCATTTTAGATGACTTTAGCCGTTTGATGTTGAAAATATTCTATTTAAATCGAGTCATTTTGGATGAATTTAGCTGTTTGATGTTGAAAACATTCTATTCAAGAAACGAATTCGGGCGAAAAACACTGAAAACATGTCCAAAACTGCAAAATCGAAGGCTCTGCGGCGCAATTGTCGAGTTGAAAATAGCAAAACCGGATCGGTTTCGCGGCAGAAAATTTGGCTTCCAGGCTGAATTTATCGAATTCTGTTCATTTCCAAAAGACCTTTTGGTGATTTATTTATTCGAGTACGATTTTATCCATGATTATAAATATGAAATGCGGCCGAACTTCTCACCTTTGCAGTTTCTACACTCCAAATAGAACTTCCACGAAATTTATACTTTCAACAAAGCCCTAATTCAACAATCTACATTGATATTTGTTCGGCTCTCGCACCTGGCTAAAATCACACCTGTCGATAAGCTTAAAGACCGCAGAATCTCTGGAAATTTTCGAGGAAAAAATGCAGACAGACTGGAATTATATAAAGTTGATCTCAAATACTGCGGATCTTAACGTTTTTTTAATTTCTGAATGCTGAACTTCAATGGCCGATGAATTTTTCTTTGCCTGGAGTCGTGATCGTCCTTGCAGCCGGCGTTATCTTGGCGACCGAATCTTCATGTTCGGACATTAAGTGTGAACACGTAATTTAAAGAAAATACAAAATTGTCACCAGCTTTTTCGGCTGAAGAAATATTGCATGGACCAGAAATGCTCTCTCCATAGTTTAATGTTATTTTTTATTATTAAGGCATTGGGTGTTCTTTACTGACTATTTTTTGGAGCGGGTTTTAATATTTGTGTTTTTAGTTTTATTTCTTTTTTATTTAATTTTTTTTTCTTATTATTTTTATTTTCATGAAGTGTAGTTTTTCCAATTTAGTATGATATATTTAAAAATAATAATAATAATTAAAAACATTTTTTAGTATATAAATATTTTTTAAAGTTTTATTATTTTTTAATTAGATTTATATTTTTTTTTTTAATGTTTTTTTCTTTCATTTCAATTCTAATTCTATTAATCATAGTATTTTTTTGGTAATTTTTAATTTGACTTTATTTTTTTCTTATATCTTTCTATAATTTTTTTTCTAGAAACAATTATACAATAAAATCTCAATTAACTCTATGTAAAAGGATTTGAAACTCCAACTAAGATGGACACTTGGCTGGGAGCAAATCCAATGCAATGCACCAGAGCTCTTCATTTCATTTTAGGGGATTTAGCTTTTATGGTGAAAAGGTTGGTCTATGGCATCCAAACTAATTCTACAAGTGTGTAGCAGTTGTAGAAATTAATGTGTAGATTCGAAATTTCTCATGATATTTACAAAATCACAAAACTAGAAGTTACTCTACATGCAGAAGCAAATTCAACACAAATCATTAACATGCAAGAAGAATCATCACACACGCACATAGGTTTATCTAGGTGAAAGCAAGTGCTCAAAACCCCTTACTATATGTATTGCATTAATCAAAGAATTTAGATTAATACAATATGTTTGCTCAAACTTGAGCACAACCTGATCAATACTTTGCCAAATTTTCAAGCCTCCCAGCTCCTATGCCTCCCAGCTCCTATTTTCTTGTGTTGTTCATTGAGGAATTAGCCCCTATTTTTTAGGGAAATTCCTCAATTATATTGTGCAATTCATGTAGGCCCATCTTTTGACTCCATGCACCACCTGTACAACTTGGATTAGTTTACAATTGATAGTACATTGCCCTTGAATTCCAATCTTAACTGGGTAACTCGAATTCTTTGCATGCATCAGTTATTTTGGGTTGATTGATCAGTTAACTAGATGACCATTGAGTGTGACTCAAGTTACACTGCACAACTTGACCTTCCACTCGTTTCTCAGCCAGTTGGAGCTAGTTTAACTGACAAGAACTCAACAATTAAATGAAATAGATTGAACTAAATTCAAGTGTCTCCAACTTGAATTAACTGAGTTAACTGATTGACAAGAGCCATGTCACCTCAATTAACTACCTCCAAGTATTCTGCTGAAATTGAATTCGAATTTTAATCTAGTTTGACCAAGGCAAAGTCAAAACTAGATTTTCTTGCTGCATTTTCAATACTCCCTCTCAGCAAGAAAGGGGTTATCTGCTACCCTGATCTTGCCTCTATGCCAACTTGAATTTACCTCTTGAAAAAGTTTTTGTCAAAATGTTTGCATCTTGTTCTTCTGTCAAAATGTATTGCAACAACATGACTCTGCCTTTGCACACAATCTCGTAGATGGTGGTACTAGATATCTATGTGCTTGGATCAATCGTGAAAACTAGGATTTTCAGAGAGCTTGACGCAACTCTAATTATCACATTAAATCATAGTAGGATCCATCATCTGAACAAATAACCCAACAATAATCTTTCTCATCTAGATCACCTCACATGTTGCTTGACTGACATCAATGAATAAAGAATGCCCCTCTACCTTGAATCATTTTCAAATATGAAACTTTTAAAATGTGGATACGTATGTCACAAGGGAAATGTGGGCCAAGTTAGAAACAACAAGAACTAAGGAATTAATTCTCATATGGGAAATTAGATCAAGAATAGATGCTCGGGGCAGTTAGCACACATTCAACTTCTAGGAAAATTAATAAAATTAAACTCCTGTCATATCTAGCATAACAACTAGTGTCGACTAGACTATGCCTGTGAGCAAGTGGCTTCATATTGTAATTGATCGAGGAATGGAATTTCCCCCACATGCGATCAGTGCCTCTGTAAAACCCCACCCTACATTTACCCATTTTTACAAGCTCACCAGGGTAAACATGAGCTAAGAGTTACTATGCATGACCCGACCTCCAAGGTTTCATTATGGAAATGGGGACTAACTTACCAACTTGTACCAAACTTACTACAACACCTAGAGACATTAGGTCACCAAGAAGTCATACACTTTCCATTGTTGACCTTTCCTCTAAGTTGGAACCACTTTTTACCTAACTTTACAGCTCAGTCGAATGCATGCAGTCTTGTGGGTGCGGCCAGATGCCTTAAGCCGAACACACAAGTCGCACTTCGTGCAGCAACAACTGAGATCTTCCATTTTTGTGCATGTCGTTGCGGATTCAATGCTAGAATTTTAAGGCTAGCCTACAAGCCATTACCCATAACTGCCTAGAAATTTCCAGGACTTTGTCAATGATAATTGCAAGTCTGCATAATATATACTTAGGCTCAAATCCTTCCCAAGATTTCCAAACACATGATAAACATTTAGACAAACACATGGTAAACATAGTTACTATAGGTCATGAATGCATATATGTTCATTGTTTCCTTAGTTTCATCAAAGAATCATCAAGAAGGCTTACTGCCCTCTCAAGCTAGCTACAACAAACACTTGTTAGCTTATGCATTTATAACCATTCAATAACTTATCAAACCATGAATAAGATACATAGCAAGAGCACATCTTATAATAATAATGTACCATGCCTAAAACTAACATTTAACCAGAATGAATCCATGACAAACCAATCATAAAATTAACACAATACCCAATACTTATACTCGTTAATCTCAATAATAAATAACACGTAATAACATATGCATAAATTCAACCAAGTTAGGAACTTCCACGTACCACCCGACCATAGATTGGGCTTAACTAAATCTTTCTTTCAACCAATCACCCCCATGCCATATTCCAAGCATGAATGTTGGATCACATGGGATAAACCAAAAAAAAACCAACCAGGGAATCCAGAGTTTAAACCACCTCCACCCTCAAGCCACAGTGATTTCATCTAAACCAGTTCAAAAATCACAAAACCAATATAAGCCTGAATGCCTCGATATTTCTTCACCATACCCAGAGGAATTTTCCTATCTCCACCCACCTTTCAAGATCTTCCTAGATAAAACCATCTCCACCCTCAACCCTCGAGATTTTCCTGATACCACCTCAACCGAATCTGAATCCTCTGGTAATCCAAACCTCAACTAAAATGAAAACCCATTATACCATGGCTATTCAGGAAATGGCAAGGAAAGGATGTATGACACTATCAATCCAGGCAAATCCCATGCCATTGAAAACAAAATAACCAATAAACCAAATGCATGAACCATGCATTCAAATCCCAACAAGATAAACATACATGCAACCTATTACCTGCAAAATCCTCCTATTGGTTTCTCTTTCTCCACCTAATTTCTGCCCTTGCTTACTGTTTTCCAATCTTCCTCTTGTGCTCCCTTTCTTGTTCCTTGCTTACTTTCTTATGCCTTTCTTGTGTCCAAGTTCTTGTTCTCTCTCTTGCTCTTCACTTCCCTAAGTGAATGCTAGAATATCCAAGAGTGTGTTTGAATGTTCTCTCTCCTTTTTATTTTATTTTTCCTTTGTTTTTCCTTCATTTTCCCTCGATCTTGAAATCACATTCAATTTGGTATTTTCAAGAATTAATGGCTCTTTCCTTCTGTACCTCCCAAACTGATCCAAGAGGATCATACAGGTCCAAGTACAAGTGACTTAAGGAGAAAGCTCGAAAATCAAAGTGATCAGAATGCTTTTGAACTAGGACCAAAGCGTAGATCTCGTCATCCTGATCACCATGGTGTGAACGGTTCGTCAAACCGAGTCCGTATGTGAAAGTTAGAGTTGGTCAAAGTTTTTGGGTTGACTTGATGATGTGGCAGGTTAAGGAGGCAGCAATTTGGAAGTTTACTGGCAACCAAATTCTGGCGAGTTTCGGCCAAACTCCAGGAAAAATCGTGGGACTGTTTGTTTTTCATCTTCGGCCTTAAAACCGAATTTCATTAAAAGTGGACTATGGTTAAATCAAAAGAAAAAAAATATATAAAAAAGGGGATGGCAGGCCACCAACCTCGCTACCCCCCTCCCCCCGCGGATCCCACTCAAAATATATAAAAGAAAATGTGAAGTGGTTGGGTCGAGCCACGTGGAAGCGGCCCCGCCCACCACAACCAACAAACTCCGCATAATCACAACGGTGGCGTATGTATATGGCGTTGGAACATGGAGCAGGTCGGGTCGGGCTGTGTGGAACAGACCCTCCCACCCTCCCTTTCCTATTTTTAAAATGCGGTCAACATAAAAAGGGAGGGGCGGGATTTGATCCACCGACCCCTCTCCTCCATTGCAGGATCTTAACCGATATGCCAATCAGTGGACCTTGTAAGGTCTGCCCAACACTTTATATTTAAACCCTCAGTCCGCATATGCGCCGAGGCAGACCAGGAGTGGCACGAAGATCGAGGCAGGAAGCAAAACCTTGTGCCTTTCCAGGGGTAGGTGGAACCACGATTTGAGCTCAACTTTCAGAGGGGCCAAATTTTCCCAGTGTCCAAATTGGACAAATTTTATATGGATCCTACACCTCTCGGTGACAAGAATCTAATGGTGTTGTCCATTTCTGCAACAGAGGTCTCCATTTCTCGAGTAGTTTTCATATTGGAGGTATAAGGGTGTAATTTTACATTGATGCTTGTACTTTCATTTTATTTTCCACTTAATGAAAGAGGGCCTCCCCAATGATTGAGCAGGGCCCGGAGACGTAGTCCCTCCTGGACGAACTCCGTTATCAAGTTCTTGTCTTCTTGCATGATTTTATGTGGTTATCTCTTCTTTCTTTCATGCCTTTTTAATTTTCATGGTTAAGATGCAATTTTACATGTAATTCTTTATTCCATCTTGAAGCAAAAGATCTTGGATCAATTGGTATCAAAGCAGGTCTTTATAGATGCAAATTGCATTTTTGTATGCTAACCAGAAACATGCTACGAAAAGGCAAAGGGAAACTAAAGTATTTTGATCCTAAAGCGGGACGTGTAGAAATTATATAAAAGATGCATGTTCATATCCAGATTCTCCTAATCTAACAATATTTTATCTTCTTGCTAAATACATAATCCTTCCACTGTTAATCTTTTGCGGAAATTAAAATCAATTGCAAACACATGAAGCAATAAAAACAATCGCACATAACACAGTTGTTTAACGGGAAAGCCTGAAGCTGAAAACCCCAACTATCATATATTATGTATCATGGAGATCATGTAACAATCTCATACAAAGATTATTACATCAAGCTCTCAGTACAATCAATCGTCACACACTAATCAGAATAAATCTGCAAATCCATGCACCAATTTCTTGCCACCTGCTAGCCTGCCTCCACTGCACAATCCCTGTTGAAGAATAGCTCTGAATGAATTTGAATTACCCTTGCCTTGACTGCGCAATCCTCATTGGAAACTCCAATGTGTGTTTGGTGCAATCAATGCATCACTATAGTCACAACAGATAGTCCATCTTGCCCTTTCACCTATCTCTCCACTGGGTCTCCACTGGAACTGCCATGCACTGTAGTTAGCTGTTGTATCGTTCAGTTGATTAATGAGTTATTATTCGTGAATTAATTAACTAATTAATTCACTCCACTCTCACTAGTGTATCATTCAGTTAGACTAGATACAAATTGCAATCAAAGAGAAATCAAGTTCAAATTGCGAGGATAAGGCCTCTCCAACTGCAGCTCCAGCAACCTTCTTGTTCTTCTTTTTCGGTGGGAAGTTAGTGGTGAAATTCCCATGTTTGTGACAGTGAAAACACTTCACCTTGGAAAAATCCTGATTCTTTCCATTAGCTTCGGATTTTGAAGGAAATTTCTTCCCCTTCCCTTTCCTTGCTTTGGCAGCCAAAGCACAATTCTCTTCATCTTCATTCTTCGATGAAGAGCCATCCCTGGTACTTCGCCTTATCTCCTCCTGCACAAGATTCGACCAAAGTCGCTCCCATCCCAACAGTTTCTCCCATCCATTGACAGAGTCTTCATAGCTATGCCAACTCTTCGGAAGCCAACGGAGAGCCAAGCTCACCAAGTCTTCATCATTAACAGTAATCCCCACACTTCCCAGTTCATCCCTACAATGGAAAAACTTCGTGAGATATTTTGGAATATTGTCGCCCTTCTCCATTTTTATTTTTCTGAGCTTATCTTTCAGCACCAACTTCCTCTGGTCGCTGCTACTTTGGAACAAATATGTCAAAGCCTTCCACATTGTAAATGGAGTGGCTTTCCCGTGAAGGCTAGACACAATATGGTCCTTCACAACTTCCAACAGAATTCTTCGTGTCTTTGTTATCTTCTTTTGCCATGTGTCAAGTAATGCAACATCGCTAGATCCTGGCTTAGGAGCATCGCTATCGATGAACTCCTTCGGTCTATTATCCTCCAGCACCGCCTCCATCCTATCCTTCCAAGCTATGTAATTTGAGCTCTCATCAAGGGCATACTCCAATCACAACCCATTGAAATAAATTTCAATCTATACTCAACTATCGCACCAAGAATTTTCTGCAACAAATTTGAATTGTCCACCAGCACAAACTCAGCAATTCTTCACAATTGCAATCTTCAAGAATTAACACACTCAGCAATTCTTCACAATTACAATCTTCAAGAATTAACACTGCTCCGATACCGTGTAGAAATTATATACAAGATGCATGTATATATCTAGATTCTCCTTATCTAACAATATTTTATCTTCTTTCTAAATACAGAATCCTTTCACTGTTAATCTTTTACGGAAATTAAAATCAATTGCAAACACATGAAGCAATAAAAATAATTGCACATAACACAGTTGTTTAACGGGAAAGCCTGAAGCTGAAAACCCCAACTATCATATATTATGTATCATGGAGATCATGTAACAATCTCATACAAAGCTTAGTACATCAAGCTCTCAGTACAATCAATCGTCACACACTAATCAAAAGAAATCTGCAAATCCATTCACCGATTTCTTGCCACCTGCTAGCCTGCCTCCACTGCGCAATCCCTGCTGAAGAATAGCTTTGAATGAATTCGAATTACCCTTTCCTTGACTACACAATCCTCATTGGAAACTCCAATGTATGTGTGGTGCAATCAATCCATCACTATAGTCACAACAAATATTCCATCTTTCCCTTTCACCTATCTCTCCACTGGGTCTCCACTGGAACTGCCATGCACTATAGTTAACTGTTGTATTGTTCAGTTGATTAATGAGTTATTATTTGTGAATTAATTAACTAATTAATTCACTCCACTCTCACTAGTGTATCATTAAGTTAGACTAGATACCAACCCCAAGCTCCGGCGGGATTTAACCCGTGCTTGAGTTAAGTGAATAACAACTCCATGAACCCCTCTTTGAACTCTTGTCCTTAACTTTGCCACTTCGATTCTAACTGAATTCTCCATGCATGAACCACTAGTAAACCCTGGGAATTGCGTAATTACTTCAGCCCATTGATTTTCCAAATATGTATACTAAAATAAATTGCTCCAAGAGAATAAGTTGATGTTTATTGTCGGATTATTATTGAGGGCTAATAATAATTGACATGCATCTATTTTTAGATTGACGATCTATAAATAGACTTCGCCCAATATTCTAAAAATAGAATTTCATCTATTTTTACCAACTTGACCAATCATCCAAGAATAGCATACTGCAACTCCTAGACCATGCTCCATATGTCTAAAAATAGACATGGTCTAAAAATAGACTTTGCGCCAAAAATAGCCTGCGGGCCCACTTAGTGAAGGCGACTTCATTTCACTAAGCTCCATCATCTTGTTGCATTTTCAACGCTCCCTCTCAACAAGCAAGGGATTATCTTTCACCCCGATCCTGCCTCTATGGTATTCGAATTTTCTCCTGGTGAGCGCCTTCGTCAGAATATCTGCATCCTAATCTTCCGTAGCAATGTACTGAAGCAACATGATCTTCCGCTGCACACAATCTCTGATATGATGATACCGGATATCAATATGTTTATATCTATCATGAAACATAGGATTAATCGAGAGTTTAATGCAACTCTAATTATCACAATGTATCAATGTAGGATCTAAATGTGAACCGAACAAACAAACCAAGATCTTCCTCATCCAAATAGCCTCACATGCAGCTTGACTTGTTGCCATGTATTCTACTTCCCCTGAACTGAGTGCCACAGATCTTTGTTTCCTGCTATACCAAGAAACTACTATAGATCCAATACTGAAAATCCCTCCTAATGTGCGCTTTATGTTTGTTGGGCTGCCTGCCAAATCTGCATCCGTGAAGCCATGCAATTTCACCTCATACGTCTGTCTGTACCATAAACCATACTCAGATGTTCCCCTGAGATACCTCGGGACATGCTTGTCTGCCTTCCAAAAGAGCTTGGTAGGCTTAACCATCGCTTGTGAAAGCTGGTTCACTGCATAGCATATGTCTGGTCTTGTATTAATGAAATACATGAGTGAACCCACCAACTATCGATAAATAGTGGCATCCACTACCTCTGCTGATGTAGCATCCTTTTTCCTCCAATTTCCTGGAAGAGGAGTGTCAATAGGCTTGCAGCTTTGCAGGTGAAACTTCTCTAGTATCTCCCAGCAACCTTAACACCTTAAGGCCTAAGCAGGTTCACTGTTACCTTGCATATTTCCAATCCAAGGAAATAATGAAGGAAGCCCAAATCCTTCATCTCAAAACTCCTTCTGAATCTTCCCTTGCATGAGTGTATCAAGCACTCATCACCAATTCGTGTTAAATCATCAACATAAAGAACAATGATTAAAGGCCCCATCATCCACCACAGGCAGTACGAGTTTGCATCCTTGCCACTCACTCTTGGTGCAAGCCAAGTCCCGATGAAATAGTTGTTGATCACGGTGTACCCGAGCACGGTGCCGCCCGACCCATCACAGGTGCTCTTTGCAGGCACCACACATGCGACTCGTTGCTGAAGATCTCAAATCCTTTAGGCTGCTCAATGTACACCTCTTCCTCAATGATCCCATTAAGGAACACAGTATTCACATCCATCTGATGAATGTTCCAACCCATCTGCACTGAGAGAGCAAGGATGGTCCTTATGGAAGAATACCATGCGACAGGTGCAAATGTTTCTTCATAATCAATCCCCTCGATCTGTGAGAAGCCTCAGGCAAAAAATCTTGCCTTATACTTCTTGACGCTCCCATCAGCAACTTGCTTTACCTTGTAGATCCATCTTGATCCTACAACTGATTTTCCCATCGGCCTTGGAACAATATCCCAAGCACTGTTCTTGACAATGGAGTCATACTCCTCCACCATGGCATCTACCCATGTGGGCTCTTGCACTGCTTCTTCAAAAGAAGATGGCTCTGTCACGATACACTTTCTCATGATTCAGAGCCATGTATCCATTAAATCGGTCAGGTGACTGTCTATGTTTGCATTGTGATGTAGGGACTCCTACATTCTGTGTCGCATCAAGCTTCAGTCTCTCAGCTTCTATGGTACGCTTTATGGCTTGTCTGATGTTTGGTTCTGCATGAGTGGACTCCTCCACTCCATGAATCTCCTCCTGTGGCTGATCCACATCTGTAGGCTCATCTTTCAGAACAGGCAGTTCCTCCAATGCATGCAAGTCTAGCTCCCCCTCAAGTATAGCTCGTGCAACACCCACGATCGCTCTGTTCTTCCTCTCCGCAACCCCATTCTGTTGTGGGTTAAGAGGCGCTATGAGTTCTCTTTGAATTCCTTATTTGCTACAGAAGTCTTTGAATTTTCCCGAGATGTATTCACCACCATTATCGCTCTGTAGATATTTCACTTGCTTCCCCGACTCCTTCTCCACCAATGCTTTAAACTCACAGAACTTTGAGAATGTTTCGCTTTTCTTCTGCATGAATAAGATCCAGCATCTACGAGAATAGTCATCAACAAATATAACATAATACCTGTGTTTTGTTGTTGAAGCAACTGAGAAAGGTCCACACACGTCTGTGTGAATTCTTTCAAGGATCACCGAAGCACGGTTCTCCTTCTCATGAAAGGTGGTCTTCACAAACTTACCCATATTACATCCCTTGCACTGATCTGACTGCATAAGAGTACCCTTGGGAAGTCCAGTAGAAATCTGCTGCAAAATATTCAAGGCGCCATGGTGAATATGGCCCAATCTCCTGTGCCATAATTCGCCCTCATCTCGGCTCACCACTTCTTCAGCTTTTCCCACCATTGCAGCGCAGCCATCTACCTCTAGCTTGTAGAGATTCTTAACTCGAACCGCTATCCTCTTGGTTTTACCCGTCGTTTTATGTCGAAGGAAGGCTTTTCCCTCACTCAAAACAACGTCATAACCTTTGTCTTCCAACACTACGACCGAGACCAAGTTCTTCTTCAAACCTGGAACATGCATAACATCTTTCAACAATAATGGATTACTAGACTCCCTCTCAAAGGTAATGTTCCCAATTTCGGTCACACTGTATTGACCATTGTCGCCCATCTCTATATGCATTTGAAGGTCCTTCTCCTCCAAGTCACTAAGCAAATCCTTGTCTCCCATCATATGGAAAGACACACCACTATCAAGATACCACACCGATCCCATATAGCTTGAAACCAAGCATGCGATCAAAGAGAATTAAAGTTCAAATTGTGAGGCTAAGGCCTCTCTAGCTGCAGCTCCAACAACCTTCTTGCTTCTTGTTCTTCTTCTTCTGTGGGAAGTTAGTGGCGAAATTCCCATGTTCGTGACAGTGAAAACACTTCACCTTGGACGAATCTTGCTTCTTGCCTTTAGCTTCGTATTTTGAAGGAAATTTCTTCCTCTTCCCTTTCCTTTCTTTGGCAGCCAAAGCACAATTCTCTTCATCTTCATTCTTCGATGAAGAGCCATCCCTGGTACTTTGCCTTATCTCCTCCTGCACAAGATCCGACCAAAGTCGCTCCCATCCTGGCAGTTTCTCTCGTCCATTGACAGAGTCTTCGTAGCTATGCCAACTCTTCGGAAGCCCAAGGAGAGCCAAGCTCACCAAGTCTTCATAATCAATAGTAATCCCCACACTTCCCAATTCATCCCTACAGTGGAAAAACTTCGTGAGATATTTTGGAGTATTGTCGCCCTTCTCCATTTTTATTTTTCTGAGCTTATATTTCAGTGCTAACTCCCTCTGGTCGTTGTTGCTTTGGAACAAATCTGTCAAAGCCTTCCACATTGAAAATGGAGTGGCTTTCCCATGAAGGCTGGACACAATATGGTCCTTCACACCTTCCAACAGAATTATTCTTGTCTTTGCTATCTTCTTTTGCCATGTGTCAAGTAATGCAACATCGCTAGATCCCGGCTTAGGAGCATCGCTATCGATGAACTCCTTCAGTCCATTATCCTCCAGCACTACCTCCATCTTATCCTTCCAGCCTATGTAATTCGAGCTCCCATCAAGGGCATACTCCAATCGCAACCCATTGAAATACATTTCAATGTATACTCAATTGTCGCACCAAGAATTTTCTGCAGCAAATTCGAATTTTCCACCAGCACAAACTCAGTAATTCTTCACAATTGCAATCTTCAAGAATTAACACTGCTCCGATACCATGTAGAAATTATATACAAGATGCATGTATATATCCATATTCTCCTGATCTAACAATATTTTATCTTCTTGCTAATTACAGAATCCTTCCACTGTTAATATTTTCAGAAATTAAAATCAATTGCAAACACATGAAGCAATAAAAACAATTACACATAACACAGTTGTTTAACGGGAAAGCCTGAAGCTGAAAACCAAAAATATCATATATTATGTATCATGGAGATCATATAACAATATCATACAAAGCTTAGTACATCAAGCTATCAGTACAATCAATTGTCACACACTAATCAGAAGAAATCTGCAAATCCACCGATTTCTTGCCACCTGCTAGCCTGCCTCCACTGCGCAATCCCTGCTGAAGAATAGCTCTAAATGAATTCGAAATACCCTTTCCTTGACTGTGCAATCTTCATTGGCAACTCCAATGTGTGTGTGGTGCAGTCAATGCATCACTATAGTCACAACAGATAGTCCATCTTTCCCTTTCACCTATCTCTCCACTGGGTCTCCACTGGAACTGCCATGCACTGTAGTTAATGATGTATTTTTCAGTTGATTAATGAGATATTATTTGTGAATTAATTAACTAATTAATTCACTCCACTCTCACTAGTGTATCATTTAGTTAGACAATACAACTAGCTCAACTAAGTTTAACTCCATTAACTGAGTTAAACTGAATAACAACTCCATGAACTACTCTTCCAACTCTGTCAAAAATTTGCCACTTCATTTCTAACTGAGTCCTCCATGCATGAACCACCAGTAAACCCTAGGAATTGTGTAATTCCTTCAGCCCACTGATTTTCCAAATCTGTGCACTGAAACTAAGTTCTCCAAGAGAATAAGTTGATGTTTATTGTCGGATTATTATTAAGAGCTAATAATAATCGACACTCCTATTTTTAGATCGATGATGTATAAATAGACTTCGCCCAATATTCTAAAAATAGAATTTCATCTATTTTTCCAACTTGACCAACCATCCACAAATAGCATCCTGCAACTTATGAAATATGATCACCATGTCTAAAAATAGACTTGCACCAAAAATAGCCTGCGGGCCCACTTAGTGAAGGCGACTCATTTTCACTAAGCTCATCATCTTGTTGAATCTCAACACAGAGCAAGTTTTTGTAGATGCGAATTACATGTTTGTATGCTAACCAGAAACAGGCTACGAAGAGGCAAAGGGAAACTAAATTATTTTGATCCTAAAGCGGGACATGCGCATCGAAGAATAAACATGCATAAAGATCCTAGAAATGAGGAGCTAAACTTCCGCAAAACATTCTACACAATGGCAGATCGAGTCGAGAAGTTGTTTTCAAGACTTGAGAAACTAGAAAGTGCAGGGGAGATTGCTCTAAAAGGACAACTTTCAACGCATGGAGATGATGGAGGGGATCCACCTCCTTCTCCTTCCGCGAATGAAAGTCCCTCTTCTTCTTTTCACCATCATCATAGGAATTCAGGAAATGCATCTAAGAAACATTTCTTTAAATTAGATGTCAAATTTGATATTCCCATGTATAATGGTTAAATTAATAGAGAAAATATTAACAACTGGATTAGGCAGATTGAAGTCTACTGCAGGATTCAGCAGATTGAGGAGGATGAGGCAAAGATCCAGTTGGCTTCTCTTCCGCTGAACGACACTGCTCTTGTCTGGTGGGAGAGAAAATTGCAAGGCAGCAAAAATTTGGGTAACCTTCTCTCCTCATGGCCAAAGTTTGTTTCTGAATTGAGAAACCAATCTTACCATTTGGGATATAAGAAAAAATAATTAATGGAATGGCATCACCTAAGGCAAGGCAGAGGTCAAAATGTACAAGACTTCACTAAAGAATTTAGAAAACAAGCATTGAATTTGGGCATTCTGTTAGATTCACTAGAGATTGTAACCAAGTATATTGGTTCTCTGCATAATTACATAAGACATTCATTATTATTGTTTGAGCCTGCTACCATCGATGAGGCTAGTGTGAAGGCCATGCATCTAGAAATCAGGGAAATGCATGAACAAAATTACCACCCAAAAATAACTGCAGCAGCCAAGAGAAGGGGAGGAAATCCCTCTTGTACACATTGTGAGAAAGAGGGACGTGACAAATAAAATTGTTGGAAGTTGCACCCTGAGTTGAGACCTTAGAGGAATGACAAAAAGGGGAAGCAAAAGACCGCTACCACCGTGCAGCAAAACCAAGATTTTGAATCAGAGGAAGATGAGAAGGTCACAACTACAGGACTTGCACGAGGTAGACCAATTGACCTGGGGTCTGATTCTGGCGATGAAATGAAGCTTGCATCCTTTGGGATCGCAGCAGGAGGGCCCATAGACTTTGGTTCTGATTCGGGTGATGAAACAAAAATTTCAACAGACATTGTACCAAAGATGAAAAGGAAACTCACTACGGCAGAGCTCCAAGAACTGGAAGATATCAACCAAAACATCCAAGCAGAGAATATTGAGCTAAGGAGGCTCCTACAGAAAGAAAAGGAAGAAAAAAAAAATCTTACTACACTAGTTACAAGCTAAGGATGCAGCCTTGGAAAAGTTACGACATAACCAACCCGAGGTAAAAATAAACCCTTCAATTTCATGTACTTTTCATGATGATGATTTCGTTGCTTTTGAAAAACATACTACAGGAATCGGATCCAAACTGCTGAAGAAAATGGGGTATCAAGGAAAGGGCCTTGGCATCAATGGCCAAGGCATCGTAAACCCCCATCAAAGTCAAGGAATTTCCATGTCATGCAGGACTGGGATACACCAGGAAGGAAGTTGGAGAAAGCTCCAACATAGCTAGTGACTAGCCAACAATAGATGATGAAATCACTTCCTCACATTCCATGGATAGTGAGGGTTCCATGAACACTTATCGGAGGAACACCAGGGGAAATCACTCCAAGGAGACTCGGAAAGTTTGGAGGAAAAAGAATCATTGTAGTCGCTGCAACGTAGTGGGACACCAAGAAGCCACGTGTCCAATGATCCATGCCCTGAAAGCATCGATAGGGAAGTCGATAGGTGAAAATGTTCAAAAAATGAATCCACCACATTCATGGTGGACTACCTTATTAAGTAAAAGATGGTTTCTGTAGAGGTAGTAGTTTGTTATGGCCATAGTTTTAAATCATGCGTTGCAAGTGAAATGTAGAAATGATGATGTATTCCCCATCGCTTCAAAGCACAATGATGATATTTTGGCCTTTCTTTATGAATAGTTGAGGTATTGGTTTTTATTATGTAATCCTTGAACAATGAGTGTATGTTATAAACTCTTGGAAAGTGAGGGGTTGTTGATTCATGTGTGGCTTATACATGATTACAAATGTTGTACCAGATTTACGTGCAAGTGATTGAAGGTGTGGTTTGGAAAGGACACACGTAGTGTGATGGGTGTGTTAATGCTTTTGGTGGTCCAAAATCTCTTCAATGGGGAGGAATGATCCAAGAGGATCTTACAAGTCCAAGTACAAGTGAATTAAGGAGAAATATCAAAACTCAAAGTGATCATAATGCTTTCAAACCGAGACCAAAGCGTAGATCTCGTCGTCCTGATTGCAACGGTGTGAATGGTTCATCAAACCGAGTTTGTATGTGAAAGTTAGAGCTGGTCAAATTTTTTGGGTTGACTTGATGATGTGTCGGGTTAAGGAGGTAGCAATTTGGAAGTTTACCGGCAACTGGATTCTGGAAAAACTCTGGGAAAAATCATGGGACTATTTGTTTGTCTTCTTCGTCCTTAAAACCGAATTTTATTAAAATTGGGCTATGGTTAAATAAAAACAAAAAATATATAAAAAAAGGGGGTGGCAGGCCACCAACTCCACCACCCGAAATGTTAAATACATAATATATTTGGGGAGCAGGTGGTCAAACCTGCCACCCTGTCACCCCCACCCCCCCCCCCTTGCGGATCCCACTCAACATATATAAAATAAAATGTGAAGTGATTGGGTCGGGCCATGTGGAAGCGAACCCACCCACCACAACCAAAAAACTCTGCATAATCACAATGGTGGCATATGTATATGGCGTTGGAACGTGGAGCAGGTCAGGTCAGGCCGCATGGAGTGGACCTGTCCACCCTCCTTTTCTTATTTTAAAATGTGGTCAACATAAAAAGGGAGGGGCGGGATTTGATCCCTCAACCCCTCTCCTCCATTGCAGGATCTTAACCGATATGCCAATCGGCGGACCTTGTAAGGTCCACCCAACACTTTATATTTAAACCCTCAGTTCGCATATGTGTCGAGGCATACCAGGAGCGGCATGAAGATCGAGGCGGGCAGCGGAACCCTAAGCCTTTCCAGGGGCAGGTGGAACCATAATTTGAGCTCAACTTTCGGAGGGTTCAAACTTTCCCATTGTCCAAATTGGACAAATTTTATATGGATCCTACACCTCTCGATGACAGGAATCTGATGGTGCTATCTATTTCTGCAACAGAGGTCTCCATTTTTTGCCTAGTTTGCAAATTGGAGGTATAAGGGTGTGATTTTACATTGATGCATGTACTTTCATTTTATTTTCCACTTAATGAAAGAGGGCCTCCCCACTGATTGAGCAGGGCCTGAAGACGTAGTCCCTCCTAGACGAACTTTTTTATCAAGTTTTTGTCTTCTTGCATGATTTTAGGTGCTTCTCTCTTCTTCTTTTTATGCCTTTTTAATTTTCATGGTTAAGATGCAATTTTACATATAATTCTTTATTCCATCTCGAAGCAAAAGATCTTGGATCACAAATGATAAGCCAAGAAATTAGCAAGGATTCTAAAATGGATTTGGTAGCACTTTAATTCAATGCTTCAGGACAGAGGGGAAGAGATGCTCCCAATTATATATGGCTTATTGCAAATCACCTTCAATCTCCCGCTCCATTGCAAGTCATGTGCAAAGGATGTTATCATCCCTTGCGGTCTAGATCGAGGCATGGTATTGTTGTATCATGGTAGAGTCAGGGAATACAGTGTGTGAGGAGGAGATTGTTCAATTGCATCAATTTATAAACAAAATGTTGGAGAATTTTGAGGTTTTGTTGACAATGATTAATAAAATAGGGATGGGAGAAGTAAAGGAAAGGGAAATATTTCATCTGCTAATCGATACCAATTTTGTGTCATTTCATAGTAAATTGGAAATATTCCGGGCAGAGATTTTCTCTCAGTTGAAAATATTGGAAAGCAAGGTGGAAAAATTCAATGGAATATGTAACAGTGGGGCTCAATTTGTCAAAGAGGAAGTTGGGACTAGTGTGGTGCCTCAATAAGAAAGATCCAATGTAGAACAAGGAGCAGAGTTAGCAAACATATCCCAACGAATTTAGGACCAAGTCGCGTCACCAAAATAGTGGACCTCCCATGTGAGATAATTTTCATAAGCTGAATTTTTTTGAAGCTATGTAGATATAAGCTTTTATTAGGCAGTTTTTGCGAGGATTACAGTAGGAATCTTTTTGGAACTATAAGCAAAAGTAGCCATAATAATAGGCTAGATATAGTATGGATCTTTGAATGTAACTTAATCCTTCAACATTAAGACATATGTACCTGCTTAAAATATACATTATTATATAATTAATTCAATTTAATTCTTAAATTATTTTATGTAATTAATATTTTTTAACTCTCCTATTTTTTCTTTTATCTATTTTTTTTTACCAAGGAAAAATATCCAAGCAGGTCGACCCGAAGGGATCACATCTCATAAGCTTATTAAAAAAGCCTACACATGACGGCGTCGAGGAGAATTGACCTCATGACCTCCCATTGGTGAGTTTCTTTAGCAACGGGAACTCGACCAATTGAGCTAACCCTTGGGGCTGAATTTGTATCTATTATTTCTTAAATATAAATACAATTAATTCTATAATTAATATTTAGATTAATTTTGGGGGACAATTTAATTGATAAGAGTTGTGAAAATGAAGTGTTATGTATCGAGATATTTGAGGCTCAAATCGACTTATTTACTCATATCTACAAAAGGAGCACAGGTAGGCACCAAGAGATTATAGTGGTAGTGGTTGAAATCAACCCCAAGTCACTCACCCAATTATCGATTCCTCTAGTAAAAAAATAAAATATAAAATAATAATTTATTTTATTTTTTAATAATTAACTTAAAAAAAAAATTATAATAATTAGAATTTTATTTGTTTTATTTAAAAATTGATTATTATTTTATTTATTTAAAAAAAAATATTTTTGTTACAAATTTATTATTTTTTTAATTACTTTAATTACTTTCTTATAATAATTATTTCTCTCTTTCATTTATTTAATTATTTAATATATTTTCTTTACATTGTAAACTTCTGGTTAATTAGTCAATATAAGGAGTCTTGGGTAAATGGTGATTGGGTGCATTGTTAAGACACTCCTAGATGTTAAGTCACCGGTTCAATTATTTGCCCTATTTGGTGTTTCTCTTGGACATGACCATGTTGTAGCCTCACCAATGCCAAACTTACAAAAAATAAAAACAAAAACATTTTGGTTAATCAGATAATAATGGATGAAGTATTCCTCTTCACCTCATTATGGTAGAGATGTTGCAATTGGTAAATCCCAAATTAAGATGGATCTAGGTTAATTATTGAATGGATGTCATGAATCATAATTATGGAGATATATGATATGACAAGGGGATATATTATAGTTTTAGAATTTATTGTAAGACACCACAATATAAGTGTATTTTATTACTATGTCACATACATGCATTATATAACATGTCTTACATGATCATTTTTATGAATATAATAATTGTTTATAATGTATTTTCCCATGCCTAAATGCTATGTAAATATAGAAAGTTTGTTTGAGATGAAAATCATAAATTTATGCAATTACACTCCTCACTATAGAACTAACATCATCGTTAATTTTGGTGTCATAACTTATAAATGTATTCATTTTGTGGTGGTTTATTGCATGAAATTAAACCATATATTTACAAAAATGACATACTTCAAATTTGTGTGTTGGCATTCCATTCCACATTGATACTATTATTCTTTTAGAAAAATAATACAAAGATTCAATGATTAACATTAGACCCCCATTTTGTTCTCTTAATATGGATAGAGTTCTTTTCAATGGAAATCTATATCGAATTAGTATATTAACTAGCAACTACCCTCAATAGTGCAAACAATGCCATTGTTCAATGTAAGGATTGTATAATTTTCTATCTTGTAATTAAAGGTAGTGACATATAAATTTAAGGGCCTTTTTCCCTATTGAAAAGTAAATTAACAATATGGAACCTAAGGGGGTTTACAAAATGATGTATTGGACATAAAAAAATGTATCTAGAAATTAAGTTGAAATTGTTAAATGAGAAATTATGGTGAAGCTTTTCCCTATATTGAGGCTTCCTCATGTTTTACCAATCTCAAAGGGGAATTTTCCTTCATCCTTACATATCATTTTTTATAACCTAAATATTTGTCATGCAACCATATAGGTGATCACTATAAGAAATCACCAATCAATAAAAACAAAGGTTTCCTAAGGTTAATATTCAACAACCCAAAAGTAGCTAGATAAATATTATTTTTGAGGTTTTACTAACTTTCACAAAATTATCTCTCAAGATCTGCGCAAATATGTGTGATTGTTCCTTCAATAGTCACATGGATCTATATACAACAATATTTCCTCGAAAGAAATGCGCAAATAATGATGAGGATCATATCAAAATGAAGTAACAATGCCTTCTAGATGCCTTCCACCTCCCACACACTTGTGGGAGGCTACATGGAGCCCCCAAAGTACTCCTCTTGTCCCCCCAAGCATGAGGAGCACACAATGACATCCAAGCTCGTTCATTGAACCAACAACCATGAAATTCTTAGGAATTCTTATAAACCTTGGGACGACCATTTCATAAAGAGGAAAAGTACAAGGTTATGCTACCAAAATCAGTTTGATTTTTGCACCTCAATTCTTCAAGAGTGATAGAATTTGTCTTGTAATTGCGAGCATCCATCATTAGAGTTTCTTGCCACTTCTAAAGGAGATGTATCACCAAATGGGAAAAGAGTAACCTTCCATTGAAATATAGTAAAGGGCTCCACAATCTCAACATCTTCCATTGTGTCTCCTAACATACCAATTGTCTTCATCCATTTGGAATAAAGAGTCATTTCTTCCCATTACCTATCTCGTTTCTTGTTTGTGTACATTGCTCATTTGTTTATTCATTTATGAATTAATGCATCTAAATTTATGTCTATTTTAGTTATCTTTGTTCTAATCACTTATATCTATTGATGTAGGTATAAAATCCTCTCAATCAAGTAGAATTTGGCTCAACCATTCAATAAAATCCACCACACATATTTTCAATTCAATTTCTCTATTTTCATACTTTTTTTGTTTGTAGGACTCTTCTCAATATTCCAATTTCATTTCAACATTCACCAAATACCTCCGCCAATAAATTAGATCTTTCAAGTGGCTACGTGTTTATATAATTTACGAGTATTCATTATGCAAAGAAATTACATGGCCATTGAAGAAACAGACACATGAATCCTACAACTTTGTTTGCAGAATTGGCGAAACCAAGTGGCTATCAAATATAACCCCCGTAGATTTCCTTTTGCAAATTTTCAAAATATTTTTTTCTCTTATTTTTAGGATAGGTGGCAACCAATAATAATATGTCTCCACTCATGATAATTTTCAATTTAGTTATTAATTTAGATTAGATTTATCTATTGTTAAAGAAATCAAAAATTATTTTTCCATGTGGATGGCTTTTGTTGCTTGCATATTCATTTATATTATCAACTTGGGACTAGAAGTGAATTTATTCTTTTAAGTACAATATCCCCTTGCACTTTTATTGAGTTGGGGGAATTAGAAAGGACTTGGAATTATCTTCATCCCCTTTAGAATTAGTGAAAATAATTACCTAGTTTAATTAGGAGGAAGTAAGAGTCACCATATGCAAACGTGATTTCTTTTTTTTAAGGAAAAATATCACATAGTTTAATTAGTTGTATACAGTAAAGATCACATGATATCCACATGTTTAAAATTTCTTAACATTTGTGATTAGCACATGTGTGCACCTTGCACTCATCACACTCACACACAAACCTCTTTTAGATTATTCTTAACAACTATGCTCTTCCTCTTAAATTCATTGTGATCTAGGGGAAAAAAAAGTCAAGAGTGATCCTTTAGAGGTTTTCCATCATTCACATCCTAGGTAAATGAGTTTGGTCCAACCTCCATTATTGGAGCCACCTTAAAAGAAACTCTAAATTAACTCATTAATTCCCCCCATCATAGGGTCACAAAATATTTTTTCTAATCTAAGTTAGGACTCCGAGGGTAGGCATCGAAATAATCCCCCTTAATCAGTTTTCATCTGAAACATAAAAAGTTCTCTTTTATGGAACTTAAAATCCTCCACAACCTAGTGTAAAAAAGGCTGGTGGTAAGAAGAAAATTGTGAAGGGGATAAGGCTTAAACCTATGATCTTATGGACCTCCTTAAGTCTCCCAACCCTTAGTAGGGATTCTAGATCTTTGGTTGACATCCAAAAGCTGAGGTTCTCTCATCTACACTAGACATAAGTAGATTAGTGGCCAATACTTGGTGCATACACCTATTGTTGTGGTTATGGGCAACAACTGCACTTGGAGGTGACTTAAAATGACTATTGTGTTAAGAAATCTAGGGCATCAAGTATTAGGTGATTTATCTTCTTATGATAACTTCTTGTGAATTATTTTTACTTTCTTAGATTAAGATCTTATTTTTCTTAACTTATAGTGATATTATTCATTAAACAACTACCAATGCATAAACCATAAAGAGACAAGAGACACAATATAGGCGATCATCCAGGGCCAAAACCTCTCCCACTTGATAGTAAAACCCGAACAAATTATTTTTATTATAGAGACTTCAATTGATGAATACCAAGACCAAGACCAAGACCATTAACCTATTTGCCTCTCCAAGACCAAGCTACATACCTTCCTTGATGATATCCTTCTTGAATCAGACTTATTTATCTTTCCTCCTTCGCAAGTCAAACTGTCTACACTTCTTAAATCTCATTCTCTTTTTACAAAACTTGTTTAACACGGGTGAGGAGTGAGAACGAACTTGGAGAATTCTTCTTTCCTTCACTATTCTTGAGGACTCTTCTAGGTGAATTCATATAGAAGAGGAGCTGATGAGAAGACCCTTTTGGTGACCTTCTATTGGACTGACATAGTACTACAAAAACCCTATTTTTTTTCCATACATGTGAAGATATTAGCCCAAAGACAATCCCAAACAACTCAAAATTTATTTCCTCCTTCTCGCTGGATATAGTGCTACTCTCCTTGACTCTTCACACTCCTTCTAATTTCAGACCTTGACCAAATTTCTTCACCAAAATTTTGTGTTATGAAAAGAGGTTGAGTTGCCTATTTTAAGTTGTTTTCCCATGTATACAAGCCGACATGAGTTGAATGTGAACTGACATGTCCTTTTGAGAGATTTTGTTATTCTTTTGAAGTCGACTTGAAGGAGGTGTCTTTGCTTGGTATTTGAGGGCCTTCTTATACATTTAGTGACATACAAAAATATAACATGCCCAAGAAGGTTCCTTCATACATGACATTGACTCAAATTTACTTTTATGACTAGATGACAAAACGTGAAGGTTCATAATTCGAACCTTAACTAAAATAAAATTCCTTGATCATGAAACCCATGATTCAAGTACTATAAAAATAATTTTATTTTATTATTTTCATCAATTACATAAAATCACAATTACACATGTCATTATGAAGACTGAACCTAGTTACACTTTTCAACACTCCCTCTTAACCAAGGAGGTATTCATAATGGTACTTGGCCATTCTCAATCTGAAGAATTATCATAAGAAGAGTAGGATTGGTAACAGATTTTTTTAGCATCATATCAACCAACATTGTTACATAGCAATGTCTTAACTAAGATCTCTATCTATACACAAGATCAAAGCACAATGCTAGCAATAACAATGATGTATAAACACTCACATTATTGTCTCTCTTGGAGCATACTCCACCCGGGTTCTAAGAGTATGTTCCACCAAGACTATTCTTATCGTGGATTCCCAGTCCTCAAATAATATTGATCCTCTACAACTAATTTTATATTGGATGCCCTATATCATCCTCAAAGAGCATCAGATGCCATATGTTTACCCAATCCTCCATTATGTTTTCCCACGTGAAGACAAAAATGATGTGTCTATCACTCCCTCTCAACTTAGGGAGGACATATCCATTCCACTGAAGGAATGTACCCATTCCAATAAAGGAATGTACCCAAGATCCCTCTTAAATAAGGACTTGACCAAGCTCCCTCATGACCAAAGATTTGTTTTCAGTAGCTCATGAGGTGGAGACCATGGGATAGCTAGCTACTTGTAGAACTCCTTCCTGATATCACGAGTTTCTTAATTTTCATGGAGATTAAATCTATTAGAACTTCTTCATAGGGCACAAACCATCCATCACTTTCATCCATGAGCCATGTCATCATTCCTTTCATCGGAAAGTGATTCATTAGTCTATATGTGGCCTTCCTTCATGCCATGTTGCCTTCTCCATGCCATGTTTCCTTAAGTATCTTTCATCCTACTACATGGTCATCAACAATGAAAGACATTCATAGCTATTCCTTTTAGCAGCCCTACATAAACCCATCTAGATATTTGTTCATAAACAAGAAATGAACACTTCAAAATTACCTTTGTGATATTATTTTGTCATGAAATATTTTGGTTTGCATCAGCATCCTGCATACATATTGACACATCTCCAAAATATATACGTTGTCAAGGGTCTTCTTCTTTCTCAGAATTTCATCAGATTCTTCATATCTTCCCTGGAGATATCATAGTCAAATTTCATGTGAAAATTCCTACACCAAAATCCTATTGCAACAACTCGAAAATATTCACCTAATTGTTAATGTTTACTTAACAATTTATTTGTAGTTATATACGGAAAACACTGAATACATCACACTTCAACCTTCACTTAAATAAACTATGGATTTAAATGTAGAAACAAGATATGAGCAAGAAAAGAATAAATAACACTCAAGACACCGTTATTTTTGGACTAAGTCCCCAGAAAAACCTAATGCGGGAAAACCGGTGTAGATATAACTGAACAAAAAGTTGGAAAGATGATCTCACCTCGTCACTAGAAGATCCAGCATTGATCTGTGCTCGATATGAGCCTTTGCATTGCCTTTTTTCAGTACCACGTCACTCCTATGCAGTTACTAGATCACTGCAATTGTGACTGTGTTGCACCTCATCTAATGTCTGTACTAGCTGGAAAATTTAGCCCTCTGGCCTCTCGGTCTCACACCCCAGCTCTGGAACTGGATCCTGACTGTTCCCCAACATAAATATAGACTCACTTTGAAGCTTTGCGCTGCCTCTGCGCTTCCTCTCCAGACTACTTTATGCCCTCTTTGCCTTGCACTCTTTGGATCAGGAAAAATCCAATTGGAAAATTATCTTTGCCCCTCTCTGTAAGAATCAAATCGATCAATCATTTGACTTCTCACTTGAGAAATTCGATCTCTAGACTCTCTTGGTGTATTTTTCCAAATTCCCATCAAGTCCTTCTTATAATATTCTCATTGAGAAACTTCAACGGCTAAGATTAAATCCATAATCAATGACTAATATTAATTTGACTTTATCTCCATATTTTTCTAGAATATTAACACTTTTATAGACTCCCATTAAAAACAATTAATTATTTTAATAAAACACAATCTGGGTGGAATTTCCAAAAACGCTTTTTGGGTTCTTTTGAATACATGTGTTTAAGCCTCCCTATAAAATTTGAGACTTAGAGCACATCTGATGCTACCAAAAATCAACACTCCCTATTAGCGATGAATGTGCTCTAGTAATGCATCCTACTGAAGCACTACATTGATTCTGTAACATATCCCTCTACGTTGTTGATGTCTGACACTACTTCCCACAAACAACTACGTTGTTGCATCTATGTTTTTTTTTACCCTATGTATTGATGCCAATTTCTATTGCACTACATCTCTGCTATCTAATGCAATAGAAAAACATCAAAACACTGAACTAAGTGTTCAACATGATGCATCTAATACTAAAGATGTGACTGCTACTAGACTCTGCACTGACCCTCTAAATTTTTTGCGGTGCTGCTGACTCTGCATCGTGCCTTCCTGAACTACTACCAACTCTGATCTGCATTGCTTAGAATCTGACACTCACTAGCCACTGCGTTGTCACTTATGAAATCCTTTGCACCAACGTACACTTTTCCATCCTACTACTTCTAATTTGGACTCCCGTAGCAAGGTAATGATATAGGAGGTGGACTCCTCAAGGATCTTACCCAACTATAGCTCTGTTGAACTATAATTCTAAATCACCCCAATTCTCCCTAGGAGATATGTGGGCAGCCATGGCAAACTCCTCCTCCTCGATCTTCACGTTTGCAGCCTGTGGATCATGTTTCTCATCCTTGTTCTTCTTCTTGAGAGGACACTATGCAGCATAGTCACCATACTCTCCACATCAAAATCATTTTATCTTTGATATTTCCTTCTTCTGCCTTTGTTTCTCCTGCTGCCCCTTAGATGCAAGGGTTGCATTATCCTCCTCCTACTTGGGCTATGTTCCACTATTGTTGTTGCCATCAAGATTAAACTTGATCTTTTCTCGCTTCATCTCTTCCTGCTGAAGAGAAGCCCACATTGTCTACCAATCAGGCAGTCTTTGTATACCGAAGATGCTCTGGACAAAGACTTGTCATTCATCTAAAATTGATTTCAGGGCTAATCTAACCATCTCAGTGGCATCAAGTGCAGCTCACATAGCTCCTAGTTGATCTCAGATTTCCTGAAGCTTAGAGAGGAACGGATCAATGCGCTCTCCCTTCTGCATCTGTGTTTATCGCATCTTCTCCTGCAAGAACATCTTTCATTGCTTAGGATATCCCTGATATAACGTTCCTAAGGCATCCCACATCTCTTTTGTGGTCCCTTTGCTTGTGATGTGTCATATGATATGATCCCTCACTCCGTCGAGGATCAAACACTTTGCATTTACCATATCTTTCTATATTCTTTCAACGGATCTCCATCCACGGGGACAGCTACCACGCCATCGATGAAAGCTTTGAGATCATGCTCATCTAACAGGCATCTAATCCTTGTCTATAGATCACAAAGTTATAAGCTTCCTCCAACCGATATTAATCTCTCAGCCCATTTGTTTCCATCTATGCCAACTAAGAAAAAAAAATGTTGAACTGCTCCCTCACTCTCCTTTGCACAGCTACTAGGCTGGCCTACGCACTCCCTGCTGGAGCTAGTAGATATTTTCCTCAAAACTACTTCTCAAAAACTAAGAATTAGATTCCCTTGGCTAGGAATTCACTGAGGAATAAAATTCCCTCAACTGTGTATTCTTCTTCTTTTTGGCACTTTTTTTCCCAACAAAATGTTGTAGAAAAAATGTGTCCCACAGAGATCTTCTTTGTGCTGAAGTTGCTACTTTGTTGCTCCCTCTACCACTGAGAAATCCTGAATTTGGAAATCTTACCTCTCTTTCGACTCACTCAGAGAGAGATTTTCCTCATGAATCTAGCCCTCCTGGCCTGGAATACGCAATCCTTTAGGGAATCGATATGCTTCCTACACAACTATTCGACCTCTCACTTCTTCTTCAACACTTAGTTCCTCCGATATTATCCCTTGCTTCTCCTACACTGATATAAAAGCTCTGGTCCCATGTGAAAATTCCTACATCAGAATCCTATTGCAACAACTAGAAAATATTCATCTAATTGTTAACTTTTACTTAAAAATTTATTTGCAGTTATCTACGACAAACATTGAATACATCACACTGCAACCTTCACTTAAATAAACTGCAGAAATTAAATTCAAGAAAAAAGATGTGAGAAAGTAAAAAAAATAACACACACGACACTGTTATTTTTGGACTAACTCCACAGAAAAACCCAATGTGAGAAAACCGGTGCAACAGTTGAGGGTTTGATATTATTAAGCAGTGATTTATGAGTACAATTCTTCGGATTCCCTGACTAGCAATCCTATATAAATATATAACTGAAGAAAAATTTGGTGATATGATCTCACCCTATCACTGGAAGATCTGGCACTTATCTGTGCTAGAGATGAGCCTCTGCACTATGTCTGCATAGTACTGCATCACTGCAGCTGGGACTGCATTGCACCTCCTATGATCACTCTCCTAGCTAGAAACTTCATCCCTCTAGCCTCCCGGTCTCACACCCCAGCTTTGGCACTGGATCTTGATTGTTACCCAACAGAAATATAGACTCCCTCCGAAGCTCTACGCTGCCTCTCCTGAATACTATATGCCCTATCTACCTTGTACTCTTTGGATTAGGAAAACTCTAACAGGAAAATTATCTCTTCCCATCTCTACAAGAATCAACTTGATTGATCCTTCGGATGCTTTACACTGCTCACTTGAGAAATTCAATCTCTTCTCTTGGTGTATTTTTTCCAAATTCCCATCTAGTCCTTCTTATAATCTTCTCATTGAGACTTCAATGGTTGATCAGGTGCTTAGAATTATGCTTAAAAATAAAATTTCTTGGAATTACTCAAAACCTGAATTAATACGTAGTGTTCGTCACTCTCAATTCGACGCAACTCGTTTCATGCGAAATGGACTCCGTATGGCTTAAGAAATGAGTTATGTTCACTTTACTAAACAAGCAAAAAAATGTAGACAGGGAGCCCAGTGAGCAATCCGTACTGCTGGAGTGGCATGGTAACTGGGCAGGTCAATTTTTTGTCAACTATCCTCCAACGAATGAAGAGCTAGCAAATGGCAGAGTTTGATTGGTGCTTGTCGTTGTGTGTTGGAAATTTCTTATTAGATGGTTTGGGCCAATGAGGAGGAGACACGTGGCTTAGCCTAGGGCCGCCACGTGTCCCCCTCACATCGTTTTAAAATTGTGGTGGAGGACTAGAGGAACCGGGTAGGAGTCGAGCCTGAGACCTCCAACAAGTTAACACACGCACATACCAACCCACCTACACAATAGTTCTTAACAACTACACATTGCCGCACTTATTTGAAGTTTGTTGACGTTGCCGACGGGGGGAGAGGGGGCCAACCCCAAATGCATGTGACCACATCCTGGAGACCACGGCGGAGCACCTGGTGATTAATTATCGTATCACTCATAAAGTGCCATTATGTAATAAAGTTGCCATGTGAAATAAATCACCTGCGGGTTTAAAAGGATAAGATTGGGCTCGATCAGATCAACGACCCACATCTAAACTCACACCCCCCAGACTTCCTGAACGATATTCACAAGGGGGGGGGGTTGGGGGGGTTCCGGGTAAAGCCATTTCACCCAAACCACCGTTACCTACGTGTTCTCATGTCATTCAGACTGCACCCTCCCCCCCCCCCCCCCTCGGGGTATACCCTAAGTGTGGATATTAAACCATAATCTGCAATTATTACCCCTAAACACCATTACCGAATCACTAATCTGGATCACCACAAATCGTGTCTTTAAGTGCTAATCTGACTTAATTAGTGCTGATGCAGATTAATTGAGTTGATCTGGATTAACTTGGTGGTCCAATCATTTTGGAAAAATTGCTATTTTGGCGCAAACTAGCCCAAATTAGTTGCAGTTAGCTAAATTTAGGGAGGAAATTGTGGAACAAACTATAGAGGTCATAACTCAGTCATTTTTTGACCAAATCAAGAGTAGAAAGAACCTAAGGCACCATTTTTGGGCATTCTGAAATCATTGGTGCAGGTTTCAGGAGAAAAACGCATTGTAAACACATTTTACAAATTTGAGCATAATATAGAGGCCTAAGCCATGGAAGTTGGACCAAGGAGATGTAACCCAAGAGGGGTGAAAAACTTGCTAGAGAACTTGAATCCTTAAGCACATGTAAGACATTGGTTTCAAAATATGAAAGAGGAATTAGCACAACAATATTAACATGCCATAATCAGATCAATGGCTGAGATTATATCGTTAATCAATTACTAATATTAACTATACTTGATATCTGTCTTTTTCTAGAATATTCACACCCTTTTTATTGATATCCTTTAATTATTTTAATTCCCTATGTTTATACCTAGGCTCCCATTAAAAATAATTAATTATATTAATAAAACACAATCCGGGTGGAATTTCCCAAAACGCCTTCTGGGTTGTTTGGAATACATATGTCTAAGCCTCCCTACAAAATTTGAGACTTAGAGCACATCCAATGCTACTATAAATCAACATTTCACAATCCTTGTATGTTTATTTTTCCATAGTTGCACGATTCATGATCTTCTTCCTTTCTTTCTTCACACAACTCCTTTCAGGAACTTTTGATCATAGTTGTTATGCGGAATTATGAATTATGGATAAAACATTCTTCCCTAAATGTGGTGCTATGCATTTAGAACAACAGGTTAAAGACTTTGCAGATACTTTTCCTAACAGTAAATAAACACACAGATTAGATCAAGAAACTTACTTGGAGTCCAAGCGCTTCCAATTCTCCTTCTGTCACTCTTGCTGTAGCTTCAAATCCAAGCTAGATCGCCAAAATATTTCCTGTAAGAATGAACACATCGATTGATCTAATTTCACCATCTCCAGCATCATCCCAACCTCATCACAATGAACATCTCTCCAGCATCATATCACTCAAATCAATTCCTCAATTGAAATTCCACCAGTATTTATCTACTCAAATTCTTCCTTCTCAAGCACTAGGATCTGTGCTCAATTTATAGATGAGCTGAAGGTAGTTTCACAATCAATGTCTTTCTAATAATAGGAAAGACATGTTCCCAAGCTTAGAGATGTCAAATGGACACATGGATTCGAAGTTTGACACATATGCACTCTTCTAGAAGGCACTGGCCAAGTGGAGATTCTGGAACAATGAGAATTTCGCTCCCAATTGACCAACGCACCCTCAAGTGTTGGGAAGTGCTTTGCAGAGCACCCTTGAATGGAGGTAACTGCATATGCAACTCACTTAGCCCCTTGATAGACTGCGTTGGTGAGCTCAATGGTGTTATATCATGTACTTCAAATTTTGGAAACCTTGCAATAGAAGTCATGGATGATTTGTTCTTGTTCTTTGTCTTAGGGCATGTAGCAACTGAAATGATATGGAATGATAGACCTTATTCATTGGTTTTTGGGATGATGTCCAGTTAACCAGATCATTGGGAATGGTGCCCAAATTGACCTATAATAATTTCCCCCTAAAGCATGAAGTCAGAATAATAATAACAATATTTTTTGAATGATATACTTTACACTGTGATGGCCTGGAGCTGAAGCAGAGTGGCGACCTGCATCAATATTACAATACATTACATCACCATAAATCCTCTTGATCATAAATTGCTAAGGGAATGCATTCCCATGCTCAGCACATAAACTATCTAATAACATGTACATAGTTCAGAAAGTCAATTATATTGGAATGTTTCCCAATACAGACATGCCTACAGATATAGGCCCATGTTCAGATGACGATCTGTATGTAAGGTCACCATACAGATTATGTGTACAACAATCCTGAAATTGCAACCCGGATGGCTGAAACTAGGTCCGAGGTCTTCTTATCTCGTTCACTCGATCATTCAGGTACAATTCTAGCCATGCGAATATATGATTTGTAGTCAAACATGGTAGGACATCGTTTGATTACCAGCCAATGATGTGAGTTGTTAACAAACACGAGAGAACCACCATTGATGTCAATGGCCCTCAAGGTACTTCATTACATTTCTTAAGGCGTGAATAGATGATTTGATGTCAAACACCAAAAAAAATATTTCAGTCAAAAGTCCGGAAGTGAGGATCTTGTCGATGTTGTAACAAGCCTCATGGTACTGGAATATGATGTTTCTAAGTGAAATTCCTGGAAAATTATTTGTCATCGAAAGGAAGTCACTTTATTACAAAACGAGAGTTACTGATTTCGGAGACAAAGGTATGACTTAATATAGCAATGTTCAAGGATGAATGTCATGATAATGAAGGTTTATGAGTATTGCAGAAGGATGAGTATTCACTGGATGACTTATCTTGAACATATCGGCGACACTGAGATGAGTTGGCAGCATTGACCCAAAACTGAAGTGAAGGTATGATGAACCATAGGTATGAATGAACCGTCAAGAAGATTACCCAACCCAAACAGTCACGGTGAAGGAGTGAAGTGTCATGTTCAAGAGCGACCTGCTACCTTAAAAAGTCTTGTTCACTTTCCCAAATTTTCCAAAGTCATTTTTCGACCAGTACCTCTTTATTTTTAACAAGCTTAAGGAGGATAACATATGCTTGATCTATAATTAAACCCTTCGAGGGAACAACGCATCGCTCTTTAATAATTTAACGAGTCTAGCGATGAATCAAACTTGATTCTTGCCATGATCGACAAGCCCATCGCTATTTTATGTTTTAACGAGCCCAATGACAGTGACAACCCAATCCTTTTTCATATTTAGAGAGTTTGAAAAAAAGGATGAAAAGACAAACTAGATAAGTAATTTTTCGTCAAGTTGTCGCTCAGATCCGAAAAAGTGTAAAATAATATCTAAGAGAACCTCTTTAGTCATGTTTGACCAAGGTATTCCTTTTTCATAAATAATCTATCTCAGTCTGGAAAAGGGTTAAACTTATACTAAGTATATATCAATTCATTTACTTTTACGAGCTCGAAAATACAAGTGCTCGGCAATCTTTTCACATTATCGGAGTCTGAAAAGAGCTAAAAGAAGAATCGAGTGGTTCCATTTTCGTTGTTATCAAAGCTCGAAAAAGAGATAAAAGTTTGTTTCAAGTCCTTTTTCATTTTTAACAAAGCTCGAAAAATAAGGATAAAAAGTATGCTTTGTGGTCAAATCATTCTTGAAATAAATTTGCACGACTAATCTGTTCATCATTTGTAAAACCTGTTCAGGACAACATCAAATGGATTAAAAATACTTGTTTCATGATAAAAATAGAATAAAACCATAATCACAGCAATAAATATGATTTTCAAATAATCAAATGACTAATAAAAAGAGTTTTACTATTCATTTTTACCATTGAAAAGTTGCCATTTGTATTTTGGATCTCTGAACCTGTTTTTTCCCCCGAACTTCAACTGTTGATTGCGTAAAATTGGTAAGAATGTTTTGAATGCCCCCTGCAAGATCACATGTCGAATGCCCCCTGAAAGATAAGATTCCCCCCAAGATTCCTTTCATTCACCTAAGTAAACTATTGGTTACTAATAGTTGGATGGAATGAAGGTTCATTTACGAGATCAGATGGAAGACTCGTCGTAATTAGGAGAGGATTTGTTTCATTTTTTAGCAAGCTTGACACAGGAAAAGAACTATGCTCATGACCTGTTTCATTTTTTAATGAGGTTGACACAGCAAAATAATTTTCCTCAAAGGCACTTGTTTTATTTTTTAACGAGGTTGACACAAGAAAAAATAACTATCCTCAATCCATGTTTCATTTTTTAACGAGGCTAACACAGTAAAAGAACCATCCTCATAACCCATTTCATTTTTTAACGAGGTTGACATAGTAAAAGAACCATCCTCATTGTGCAGTTGAACTAGTGAGTGCACGCTGGAAAATATGTAGTCTAACGGAGTCATCATTTAAGGAGTTTGATGAGCACCACAAATGATAAGTTATAGCATGTGTTGACAGGTCTTCTCGAGGGTTTTCATTGAATTTTGGAATTTTAGAGGGTAATTTTTATGAAATCACCGACCACCAAGGAGAATAACTGATGGGACCAACTTGATATTGCACTGAAGATGTGAATAAAGGATCAAGTTGTTCAGTACTCATAAGGGAGGAACCAGATAGGATTTCAAATGATGACATGGGTGAAGTCAATGGAAAAAACATCAAAGATGAAGCAACAGTAGATGTTGTCGTAGCTGAAATAGATGGTTCATTCTGGGACGTTATCTCAACCATGGTCAAATGACCCAGTGTATACCCTATAGAATCTACGGGAACTCGAAGTAAAACAGGATCAACAAAAGCAGAGGAAGGTGATTGAGGAAAATACTCGTACAGGTAAAGCTCCTACCGAAAATGAGTTGGAGTTAAAGGTGTCTCGTCTTGTTGTATTTCTTAAATCGAAATTAAACCAGGTGGAAGGATTTCGCCATCGGGTCCAAATTATATTTCAGAAGGTTGACTACACGATATGGGAGACTCAATGGCTACAATATATTATGGAGTGTACAATACAGGAACAACTTCCAGTTGTTCGACTTCAGGATCAAGATTTTCTCCACTTAGGGCATATAGAAACTGAAATATAAGGGGATGATAGACCCTATTTCATTGCAGGTCCTGGGGATGATGTCCAGTTTGACCAATAACAGCTTCCCCCTAAAGCACGATGGGATCTGGATCAACTTATAGTTGAACAACATCGGGTTCGGGAGGTATGGTCTCACTGATTCGATGGATCGTGACCACGGGTAGCTATGAGGACTTCGTCTCGACAATAGTAGACGAACCAGGATGTGTAGAAAAAACTTGTGCCAACTCTGGTATATGGGAAGATGATGCTTCACTAGAGGTATCGATAGTACTATTTTCAGTAGAGTGATGTCGCCTTCGCCGACCAGGAGTAAATTCTGGTGGTAAAGGTGGTTTCAATGCTAATCTATACAAACAATAGGGAAAATGATTTTGTTCTTCCATGATGACTGATTTGTTTTAACCAAAAAACAAATAAACAAAATAAAAGGGTAATGCTAGGCAAAAGGTTTACCAAGAAACTGTGAACTGCAGAATACCTCCTGGCGAACCAAGAAGTACTGGTAGGCAATCTCCCCAAATGTTGTGTTCAGTGTATCACAATTTATAAGGCGGCTGACTCAGTTCACTATGGATGGATATCAACCAAAATTTTTCCTCCCAAATATACCCAAAGGTACGTGGAGGCCCAAGTCCATATTAGCGATGTCTAATGCGAAACCGCAGAGTGAGAGCACCCCTTTATACTTTTTGTATTGTAACACCATCCGATATACCCAAAAGTACGTGGACGAGCTACTATATACTTACATACATGGAGTGAGGTATCACACTCGGAATGTATTGTAGAAAATTAACAATAGCTGCTATTTTTTACGACGTCAAAACACGTCTCTAGCCTAGACCTTATAAATGTTATCGTTATGGTTCCAATGCTTTGTTAGGTAAATTGATATAAATTTTAAGTTGATCTTGTTTATCAATTTGCCTTTCAAGGTTCACCGCGATGATGTATTGCAAATTCCTAAAATGCAAACTAAAATGATAAGCAATATTTTCACTTTTAGATTTTCAAAGAAAATCCTAGCTACTAGAGGGAAAGAGAAATCAATTTGACAGCAAACAATCAAAGGAGCACAAACTAATATGCAACTTTCCTAATTTTTCCTATCCAAAACACATAATCCACTACATGAAAATGCAGGCTTTTATTTTCAGTCCCTTTAATGTGAATGAAAAAAAGGAAACTAAGTGCATCAAATCAATAAAAACAAATGTCTTTTACTTTCAAAAATGATGAATTGAACAATAATTTCTCTTTTTAGGAAAAATGAAGATTTTAACTACAATTTCTCCTATAGGAAACGAATAATTTAACGACAATTTCCTTTTCAAAAGAAAACGGATCTAATGCAACAATCAAAATACTTTGAAATTAATTTGCCAATGATAAATAAAAACACTTTAAATAAACATTGAACAAAATTTTCTTTCAAAGGAGGAAGAGGTAGGTAAAGTTACTGGTCTCTATGAGGCATCAGACACTTTCAAAACACAACAAACAAAAACTGAAAGCAAATGCAATGACAAATTCAATAGGAATTTGGTTGGCTCTAGGGGCCAATGCAGTCTCTAAGGGGAGATAGTGCATTGCAACGCACCCCTGAGTGGGAGACAGTGCTATGCAAAGCACTATGTCCTATTCAACAGTACGTTGGGTGCAGCAAAGAACAAAAACTCAAGTTGTTTAACACACTTCTAATGCAAATTTTGATTTCAAAAAGGCTAATATTTTAGATTAAATGCTACTGGGTGGATAAACAAAGGCAAACACACCAAGGATGAAGGGTAAACTCCCCAGCGGAGTCACCAATTTGTTATGCGGAATTATGAATTACGAATAAAACAGTCTTCCCTAAATTTGGTGCTATGCATTTAGAACAACAAGTTAAAGACTTTGTAGATACTTTTTATAACAATAAATACACATAGAACAGATCAAGAAACTTACTTGGAGTCCAAGCGCTTCTAATTCTCCTTCTGTCACTCTTGTTGTAGCTTCAAATCCAAGCTAGATCACCGAAATATTTTCTGCAAGAATGAACACATCGATTGATTTGATGTCACCATCTCCAGCATCATCCCAGCCTCATCACAATGAACATCTCTCCAGAAACATATCACTCAAATCAATTCCTCAATTAAAATTCCACCAGCATTTCTCTACTTGAATTATTCCTTCTCAAGCACTAGGATCTGTGCTCAATTTATAGATGAGCTAAAGGTAGTTTCACAATCAATGACTTTATAATAAAAGGCAATACATGTTCCCAAGATCATAGATGTCAAATGGACACAGGGATTCTAATTTTGACACATAAGCACTATTCTAGAAGGCACTCGCCAAGTGGAGATTCCGGAAATGAGAATTTCGCTCCCAATTGACCAACGCACCCTTGAGTGTCGGGAAGTTCTTTGCAGAGCACCCTTGAATGGAGGTAACTGCATATGCAATGCACTTAGCCCCTTGAGAGACTGCATTGGTGACCTCATAGGTGTTATAACATGTAATTCAAATTTTTGAAACCTTGCAATAGAAGTCATGAATGATTTGTTCATGTTCTTTGTCTTAGGGCATGTAGCAACTGAAATGATAGGGAATGATAGACCTTATTCATTGGCGTTGGGGATGATATACAGTTAACCAGTTCATTGGGAATGGTGCCCAAATTTACCTATAAAAATACTTCCTTCAAATATTGTCAAACACCTCATATTTCATATGAGGACATATTATGTTGATTTCATCTATACAATGTGTGACTCATGCCTCCTTGCATCCTTTCAATGGAGGAGATCGTTTCATTTGATCAATCTCTTGGGGTAGAGCAATCATCCAAGTTACCAACAACCATATGACGTGACTCCAAATTATTAAATAATCATACATACCTCATTATTATTTTAGTTCATCTTCCTTCAGTAACTTCCATGATTGAAAGAACTTCAATATCTTGACTTGTTTATTGTCATCATACCATCCTCTCATGAATTAATCCAAGTAGGAATTCTTGATGAAACACTTGCTTCCTATTGTCGAGTGAACCTTCCGATGAAGATTCCTCATCCAGCGGATGTTTCCTCTTAATTGGCGAATGATGAGCCTTGTACCAGATGACTTTCTCTTTTTCTCATAAGTACTACTTATGCTTCTAATGAGGTTACCAAGAGTTATCTTCTTTCAAAGACCTATTTCTGCTATCATTCATACTTTCCTATGATGATATCACGAGCTCTTCTTTCTAATGCTTCTATGATGTTATGATGCATCCTATCATGTATTGCTAATGATATATATACTTTGCAATAGGAAAACATGGAAACAAAAACTAGAACATAACTAGGTGAGAAAGACTATCTCAATCATAGTAGAGATATTTTAGTTCCTCTTTCTTGGACTTCTTCCTTTCAGCTTCCTCCACTTCCTCGGTAATATGTGCTTCTTCTATTCCTATTTTTTTATTGTCCTTCTTTAGCTTAGGACAATCTCTCCTATAATTCCCATATTCTTGACACCCATGGCATTGAATCTTAGCCATGTTCTTCTTCTTTTTCTGAGGACCAAACTTTCTAAATTTCCCTTTTCTTTTTGTCATTGCAACATATGCCTGATTTTTTTCACCTAGTCCTACATTATATTTTGCCTTTATCCTAGATTCTTCAATATTGCATAATGACCACAGTTCATGGAATGTAGTAGCTTGTTTCTTCCCATAAATACTAGAAGTAGAGTTACCCCACTACTCTGGTAGTCCATTTAATACTATTGTAGTCATTTCTCTATCAGACATAACTTCTCCTAGACCTTGAATTTGATCCCTGATCTCAGATATCCTATTAAGTTATGAGGCTATTCCTTATTATTTATAAATCTTCATCCTGTAAAGTTCTTTCCTTAGAGAGATAACTTCCCTTGCACTTACGAAATACAACTCTACCAGTTTGTCATATATTTCTTTTGAATTTTCAAGTTTTGATACATTTGGGTTGAGAGGATCCTTAATGGATTCAATGAGAATCCTTTGAGCCATAACTTACCCCTTCATACACTTTTCAAGTTATTGAGCATATTATTTTGTTTGTTTGGTGATAGACCCTTTGACATGATCCATGACCTCATTTTCAATGAGATTTAGATCTGTCCTTTTCTTCCATGCAAAATAGTTTGAAGCCCCAACCAATTTTTTTTCTTTCCTTTCAAAAATACATTTTGAGAGACTCATATATGGGCATATACTTACTTGATAAGATGGTTCTTCCACTTGCTACTTCCTTGAATTTAATGATGATATAGATGATAGAACTCCTTGATGAAGATGTATCTCTTCAAGAAAGATCCTTGACGTCTCAAGGAGGAATATCACTTAGTTGAACATGACTAATTGATGGTGTCCTTCAATGGGAATAACCTTGTTTAAATGAGAGTAAATTTCCTTATAACCCTTTTGAAGATGATGACAATGCCCCTTTATCTAGCCTCCTTAGCCTTCAATATATTTTGACTCCTTAGATAATGATTGAGTGTGTATCCTAGAAAATATTCTAGGGTTTTCCAAGATGAAAGTGATATTTGTCCTTGAAGTGCTTCTCTTGGATGTATAGACTTAAAGCTACCTTTATTTGTAGATCTCTTCAACTTGATGAGATTCTTTGTGGTCTTTTTATGATTAGAGTATTCCAAGATTTTTGTTGGTGTAGACTTCTTCTTCGATCTATGGATTTGATACTTCATTGTAGATATTGACTTCACTTTCGATTTGATTTGATATATTTCTCAAGATTTGATCCTTGAGTGTCCCTAGATAAGATTTCCTTCCTTTAATTTGTCACCTTAGCTCTGATACCATGTTGAGAAATATAAGGCATCAAGTATTGGGTGATTTCTCTTCTTATGATAACTACTTGTGAATGCTTTTTACTTTCTTAGATTAAGATCTTATTTTTCTTAAGTTATTAGTGATATTCTTAATCAAACAACTACCAATGCATAAACCATAAAGGGACAGGAGAAAAATAATATAGGTTATTATCCAGGGCCAAAATCTCTCCCACTTGAGAGGAAAACGCGAACATATTCTTATTCTTATAGATAATTCAATTGACAAATACCAAGACCAAGACCCTTGACCTAAATTTACATACCTTCCTTGATGAGATCCTTCTTGAATAAGACTTATTGCTCTTTCCTCCTTTACAATTCAAACTTTCTGCACTTCTGAAATCTTGTTCTCTTTTCACAAAACTGCAATTCATACTTATGTTGTTTCACATGTGTGGGGAGTGAGAACGAACTTGGGGGTTCCTTCCTTCCTTATTTATTTTTAAGGAATCTTCTAGGTGAATTAGGCTAGAAGAGAAGTTGATGAGAAGACCATTTTGGTGACCTTTTATTGGACTGATATAGTACTACATAAACCCTAGTTTTCTACCATATATGTGAATATATTAGCCCAAAGACAAACCCAAACAACTTGATCTTACTTTCCTCCTTCTCGTTGGATATAGTGTTGCTCTCCTTGACTCTTCGCACTCCTAATTTCATACCTTCACCAAATTGCTTCACCGAAATTATGCATTATGAAATGAGGCTGAGCTACCTATTTATAGTTATTTTCCCATGTATACAAGTCAACATGATTTGACTGTCAACCAACATGTCCTTTTGATATATTTCGTTATTCTTTTGAAGATGACTTAAAGGAGGTGTCTTTTCTTGGCCTTTGAGGGTCTTCTTAGACATTTAATGACTCATAAAAAAATGTAACATGCCCAAGAAGGGTTCTTCATACATGAATTTTGGTGAGCCCTGGTATTACACCAAGAATGTTGAAACTCCCAAGGGCTTCCCTACTTTACTTTATCAACCCGGGGTTCGTACAAACTTGGAGGTGACAGTGCTATATACACATCAGATGCATTCTACTCATGTCATCCTCTTCTGAGCTCTACGAAAGGGTGCCACTTCTAGGGTTTCTAGGTGAAGTCTGTCAGACTTCCTAGAATTATGCCTAGGGATACTAATGATTCAAATCCATGGCACTATAAGCAAGTACAGAATTATACCATAGTAACCAAGTACATATAACTATTCTACAATGAAGGAAATCTATGATAAGAATTGTAAAGCAATCTAGGTACCTTGCATGAAGTAAATTTCTGAATTGAAATGACAGAAAGGAAACTAACCTAATCACACTTAGCTGGGCCAAATGGATAAATACACTCTACTTATCCTATTCTCTATATATCATGCTTTTATTCATGCAACTATTCATGACCTAACAATGCTTGAAAATTTGTTGTTTTGTAGCTAGGAGAAGAACGTGATAAGGTGTCTGATGGAAAGCTTGAACACATGGGGGCAAGGCTGGAGGTGTATGAGTGGTTCTTGTAGGTTTAGAAGGTGTCCATGGTGGTTTTTTGGCTTAAGGAGGGGCCCACAAGTGATTTAGCTTCTTATGATAACTTCTTGTGAATTATTTTTAGTTTCTTAGATTAAGATCTTATTTTTCTTAAATTATAGTGATATTCTTCATTAAACAACTACCAATGCATAAACCATAAAGAGACAAGAGATTCATAATATAGGCGATCAGTCAGGGCCAAAACCTCTCCCACTTGAGAGGAAAACCTGAACAAATTATTTTTATTATAGAGACTTCAATTGATGAATACGAAGACCAAGACCATTGACCTATTTGCCTCTCCAAGACCAAGATACATACCTTCCTTGATGATATCCTTCTTGAATCAGACTTATTTATCTTTCCTCCTTCGCAAGTCAAACTGTCTACAATTCTGAAATATCATTCTCTTTTCACAGAACTACAGTTCGTACTTCTAATGTTTAACACGTGTGAGGAGTGAGAACGAACTTGGTGAATTCTTCTTTCCTTCACTATTCTTGAGGACTCTTCTATGTGAATTCATATAGAAGAGGAGTTGATGAGAAGACCCTTTTGGTGACCTTTTATTGGACTGATATAGTACTACAGAAACCCTATTTTTCTGCCATACATGTGAAGATATTAGCCCAAAGACAATCCCAAAAACCTAAAACTTTATTTCCTCCTTCTCGTTGGATATAATGCTACTCTCCTTGACTCTTCACACTCCTTCTAATTTCAGACCTTGACCAAATTGCTTCACTGAAATTTTGTGTTATGAAAAGAGGTTGAGCTGCCTATTTTAAGTTGTTTTCCCATGTATATAAGCCGACATGAGTTGAATGTGAACTGACATGTCCTTTTGAGAGATTTTGTTATTCTTTTTAAGCTGACTTGAAGGCGGTGTCTTTGCTTGGTCTTAGAGGGCCTTCTTATACATTTAATGACATACAAAAATGTAACATGCCCAAGAAGGTTCCTTCATACATGAAATTGACTGAAATTTATTCTATGACTAGATGACAAAACGTAAAGGTTCATAATTCGAACCTTAACTAAAATAAGATTCCTTGATCATGAAACCCATGATTCAAGTACTATAAAAATAATTTTATTTTATTCTTTTCATCAATTACATAAAATCACAATTACACATGTCATTATGAAGACCGAACCTAGTTACACTTTTCAACACTCCCTCTTAACCAGGGAGGTATTCATAATGGTACTTGGCCATTCTCAATCTGAAGAATTATCAAAAGAAGAGTAGGATTGGTAACCGAATTTTTTAGCATCATATCAACCAACATTGTCACATAGAAATGCCTTAACTAAGATCTCTATCTCACCATAAGATCAGAGCACAATGCTAGCAATACCAATGATGTATAAACACCCTCATTATTGTCTCTCTTGGAGCATACTCCACCCGGGTTCTCAGAGTGTGTTCCACCAGGACTATTCTTATCGTGGATTCCCAGTCCTCAAATAATATTGATCCTCTACAACTACTCTTATATTGGATGCCCTAAATCATCCTCAAAGAGCACCAGATGCCATATGTTTACCCAATCCTCCATTCTGTTTTCCCAAGTGAAGACAAAAATGATGTGTCTATCACTCCCTCTCAACTTAGGGAGGACATATCCATTCCACTTGAGGAATGTACCCATTCCAATAAGGAATGTACCAAATATCCCTCTAAATAAGGACTTGACCAAGCTCCCTCATGACCAAGGATTTATTTTAGTAGCTCATGAGGTGGAGACCATGGGATAGCTAGCGACTTGTAGAACTCCTTCCTGATATCAAGAGTTTCTTATTTGTCATGGAGAGTAAACCTATTGGAAATTCTTCATAGGGCACAAACCATCCATCACTTTCATCCATGACCCATGTCATCATTCCTTTCATCGGAAAGTGATTCATCAGTATATATGTGGTCTTCCTCCATGCCATGTTTTCTTAAGGATCTTTCATCCTACTACATGGTCATCAACAATGGAAGACATTCATAGCTATTCCTTTTAACAGCCCTGCATAAACCCATCCCGATATTTGTTCATAAACAAGAAATGAACACTTCAAAATTACCCTTGTGATATTATTTCAACATGAAATATTTTGGTTTGCATGAGCATCCTGCATACATATTGACACATCTCCAAAAGATATACATTGTCAAGGGTCTTCTTCATTTTAAAAATTTCATGAGAGCCTTCATATCTTCCCTGGAGATATCATAGTCAAATTTCATGTGAAAATTCCTACACCAAAAATCCTATTGCAACAACTGGAAAATATTCACCTAATTGTTAACGTTTACTTAACAATTTATTTGTAGTTATCTACGGAAAACACTGAATACATCACACATCAACCTTCACTTAAATAAACTATGGAAATTAAATGCAGAAACAAGATCTGAGCAAGAAAAGAATAAATAACACACAAGACACCGTTATTTTTGGACTGAGTCCCCGGAAAAACCTAATGCGGGAAAATCGTTGTAGCAGCCAAGGGTTTGATATTATTAAGCAGTAATTTCTGAGTATAATTATTTGGATTCCCTTACTCGCAATCCTGTATAGAGATATAACTGAAAAAAAAGTTGGCGAGATGATCTCACCTCGTCACAAGAAGATCCAACATTGATCTGTGTTGGATATGAGCCTTTGCATTGTCTCTGTGCAGTACCACGTCACTCCTACGCAGTTACTGCATCACTTCAATTGTGACTGTGTTGCACCTCATCCAATCTCTCTACTAGCTGGAAAATTCATCCCTCTGGCCTCTCGGTCTCACACCCCAGCTCTCGAACTAGATCCTGACTGTTCCCCAACATAAATATAGACTCACTTTGAAGCTTTGTGTTGCCTCTTTGTTTCCTCTGCACTTCCTCTCTAGACTACTCTATGCCATCTTTGCCTTGCACTCTTTGGATCAGGAAAAATCAAATTGGAAAATTATCATTGCCCCTCTCTGTAAGAATCAACTCGATCAATCATTTGAATTCTCACTTGAGAAATTCTATCTCTAGACTCTCTCGGTGTATTTTTCCTAATTCCCATCAAGTCCTTCTTATAATATTCTCGTTGAGACTTCAACGGCCGAGATTAATTCGATAATCAATGAATAAGATTAACTTGACTTTATCTCCATATTTTTCTAGAATATTAACATTGTTATATTAATATCCTTTAATTAATTTAATTCCCTACGTTTAGACTTAGGCTCCCATTAAAAATAATTAATTATTTTAATAAAACACAATCCGGGTGGAATTTCCCAAAACGCTTTATGGGTTCTTTCGAATACATGTGTTTAAGCCTCCCTACAAAATTTGAGACTTAGAGCACATCTGATGCTACCAAAAATCAACACTCCCTATTAGCGAGGAATGTGCTCTAGTAATGCATCCTACTGAAGCACTACATTAATTCTGTAACATATCCCTCTACGTTGTTGATGTCTGACGCTACTTCCCAGAAACAACTACGTTGTTGCATCTATGTTTTTGCGTCAATTTCTATTGCACTGCATCTCTGCTATCTAATGCAATAGAAAAACATCCAAACACTAAACTAAGTGTTCAACATGATGCATCTAATACTGAAGATCTGACTGCTGCTAGACTTTGCACTGACCCTCTAAAGTTGTTGCGGTGCTGCTGACTCTTCATCGCGCCTTCTTGAACTGCTACCAACTCTGCTCTGCATTGCTTAAACTTTGACGCTCACTAGCCACTGCGTTGTCACTTATGCAATCCTTTGCACCAACAAACACTTTTCCATCCTGCTACTTCTGATTTGGACTCCGGTAGCAAGGTAATGATATAGGAGGTGGACTCCTCAAGGATCTTACCCAACTATAGCTTTGTTGAACTATAGTTCTATGTCACCCCAATTCTCCCTAGGAGATATGTGGGCAATCATGGCAAACTCCTCCTCCTCGATCTTCACGTTTGCGGCCTATGGATCATGCTTCTCATAATTTTTCTTCTTCTTGAGAGGACACTATGCAGCACAGTGACCATACTCGCCACATCAAAAGCATTTGATCTTTGAGATGTCCTTCTTCTGCCTCTGTTGCTCCTGTTGCCCCTTAGATGCAAGTGTTGCATTATCCTCCTCCTACTTGGGCTATGTTCCACTATTGTTGTTTCCATCAAGATTAAACTTGATCTTGTCTCGCCTCATCTCTTCCCGCTGAAGAGAAGCCCACATCGTCTACCAATCAGGCAGTCTTTCTATACCGAAGATGCTCTGGACGAAGACCTGTCATTCATCTAAAATTGAGTTCAGGGCTAATCTGACCATCTCAATGGCCTCAAGTGCAACTCACATAGCTCCTAGTTGATCTCAGACTTCCTGAGGTTTAGAGAGGAATGGATAAATGCGCTCTCCCTTCTACATCTCTGTTTGTTGCATCTTCTCCTGCAAGAACATCTTCCATTGCTCGGAAGATCCCCGATATAACGTTCCTAAGGAATCCCACATCTCCTTTGTGGTCCCTTTTCTTGTGATGTTCCATACGATATGATCCCTCACTCCATCGAGGATCAAACACTGCATTTACCATATCTTTCTATATGCTTTCAACGGATCTACATCCACGGGGACAACTACCACGCCATCGATGAAAGCTTTGAGATCATGCTCATCTAACAGGCATCTAATCCTTGTCTTTAGATCACATATTTATAAGCTCCCTCCAACCGATATTAATCTCTCAACCCATTTGTTTCCATCTATGCCAACTAAGAAAAAAAAAAATTGAACTGCTCCCTCACTCTCCTTTACACAGCTACTAGGCTGGACTACGCACTCCCTACTGGAGCTAGTAGATATTTTCCTCAAAACTGCTGCTCAAAAACTAAGAATTAGAGTCCCTTGGCTAAGAATTCACTGAGGAATAAAATTCCCTCAACTCTGTATTCTTCTTCTTTCTGGCACTTTTGCGCTGAAGTTGCTACTATGTTTCTCCCTCTACCACTGAAAAATCATGAATCTGGAAATCTTACCTCTCTTTCGACTCACTCAGAGAGAGATTTTCCTCGCGAATCTAGCCCTCCTGGCCTGGAATACGCAATCCTTTGGGGAATCGATCTGTTTCCTACGCAACTATTCGACCTCTCACTTCTTCTTCAATGCTTAGTTCCTATGATCTTCTCCCTTGCTTCTCCTACACTGATATAAAAGCTCTGGTCCCATGTGAAAATTCCTACATCAGAATCCTATTGCACCAACTAGAAAATATTCACCTAATTGTTAACTTTTACTTAACAATTTATTTGTAGTTATCTACGACAAACATTGAATACATCACACTGCAACCTTCACTTCAATAAACCGCAGAAATTAAATTTAGAAAAAAAGATGTGAGAAAGTAAAAAAATAACATACACGACACTATTATTTTTGGACTAACTCCCCGGAAAACCCAATGCGAGAAAATCGATGCAGCAGTTGAGGGTTTGATATTATAAAGCAGTGATTTATGAGTACAATTCTTCGGATTCCCTGACTAGCAATCCTATACAAATATATAACTGAACAAAAAGTTGGTGAGATGATCTTACCCCATCACTGGAAGATCTGGCACTTATCTGTGCTAGAGATGAGCCTCTACACTGTGTCTGTGTAGTACTGCATCACTGCAGCTGGGACTGCATTGCACCTCCTATGATCACTCTCCTAGCTAGAAACTTCATCCCTCTAGCCTCCCGGTCTCACACCCCGGCTTTGGCACTGGATCTTGATTGTTACCCAGCAGAAATACAATCTCCCTCCGAAGCTCTACGTTGCCTCTCCTGAATACTCTATGCCCTCTCTACCTTGCACTCTCTGAATTAGGAAAACTCTAACTGGAAAATTATCTCTTCCCATCTCTACATGAATCAACTTGATTGATCCTTCGGCTACTTTACACTGCTCACTTGAGAAATTCAATCTCTAGAATCTCTTGGTGTATTTTTCCAAATGCCCATCTAGTCCTTCTTATAATCTTCTCATTGAGACTTCAATGGTTGATCAGGTGCTTAGAATTATGCTTAAAAATCAAATTTCTTGGAATGACTCAAAACCTGAATGAATGCGTAGTGTTCGTCACTCTGAATTCGATGCAACTCATTTCGTGCGAAATGGACTTCGTATGGCTTAAGAAATGAGTTATGTTCGCTTTACTAAACAAGCAAAAAAATGCAGACAGGGAGCCCAGTGATCAGTCCGTACTGTTGACGTGGCATGGTAACTAGGCAGGTCAATTTTTTGTCAACTATCCTCCAACAAATGAAGAGCTGCCAAGTGGAAAAGTTTGATTGGTGCTCGTCATTGTGTTTTGGAAATTTCTTATTATATGGTTTGGGCCAATGAAGAGGAGACATGTGGCTCAGCCTGGGGCTGCCACGTGTCCCCCTCACGGCGTTTTAAAATTGTGGTGGAGGACTAGAGGAACTGGGCAGGAGTCGAGCCTGAGACCTCCGCCAAGTTAACACACGCACATGCCAACCTGCCTATGCAATAGTTCTTAACAACTATATATTGTCGGACTTATTTGAAGTTTTTTGACGTTGCCGAAGGGGGGAGAGGGGGACAACCCCCAATGCATGTGACCACATCCTGGAGGCCACGGCGGAGCACCTGGTGATTAATTATCGTATCACTCATAAAGTTCCATTATTTAATAAATTTGGCACGTGAAATAAATCACCCATGGGTTTAAAGGGCTAAGATTGGGCTCAATGAGATCAACGACCCACATCTAAACCCACACCCCCCAGTCTTCCCGAACGATATTCAAAAGTGGGGGGCGGGGGTGGTTCCAGGTAAACCATATTAAACCATAATCTGCAATTATTACCCCTAAACACCATTATCGAAATACTAATCTAAATCGCCACAAAGCATGCTTTTAAGTGCTAATCTGACTTAATTAGTGCTGATGCAGATTAATTGAGTTGATCCGGATTAACTTGGTGGTCCAATAATTTCGGCAAAATTGCTATTTTGGAGAAAACTAGCCCAAATTAGTGGCAGTTAGCTAAATTTAGGGGGGAAATTGTGGAACAAACTATAGAGGTCATAACTCAGTCAGTTTTCAACCAAATCAGGAGTAGAAAGAGCCTAAGGCACAATTTTTGGGCATTCTGAACTCATTGGTGCAGGTTTCAGGAGCAAAAATGCATTGTAAACACATTTTACAAATTTGAGCATAATATATAGGCCCAAGCCATGGAAGTTGGACCAAGGAGATGTAACCCAAGAGGGGTGAAAAACTTGCTAGAGAACTTGAATCCTTAAGCACATGTAAGACATTGGCTTCAAAATCTGAAAGAGGAATTGGCACAGTAATACTAACATACCATAATCAGATCAATGGCTGAGATTAAATTTCTACACAATGACAAAGATTAACTATACTTGATATCTGTCTTTTTCAAGAATATTCACACCCTTTTTATTGATATCCTTTAATTATTTTAATTCCTTATGTTTATACTTAGGCTCCCATTAAAAATAATTAATTATATTAATAAAACACAATCCAGGTGGAATTTCCCAAAACGCTTTCTAGGTTGTTTGGAATACATATGTCTAAGCCTCCCTACAAAATTTGAGACTTAGAGCACATCCAATGCTACTATAAATCAACATTTCACAATCCTTGTATGTTTATTTTTCCATAGTTGCATGATTCATGATCTTCTTCCTTTCTTTCTTCACACAAATCCTTTCAGGAACTTTTAATCATAGTTGTTATGCAGAATTGTGAATTATGGATAAAACATTCTTCCCTAAATGTGGTGCTATGCATTTATAACAACAGGTTAAATACTTTGCAGATACTTTTCCTAACAGTAAATAGACACGCAGAACAAATCAAGAAAATTACTTGGAGTCCAAGTGCTTCCAATTCTCCTTCTGCCGCTCTTGTTGTAGCTTCAAATCCAATCTAGATCGCCAAAATATTTCCTGTAAGAATGAACATAGCGATTGATCTAATGTCACCATCTCCGGCATCATCCCAACCTCATCACAATGAACATCTCTCCAGCAGCATATCACTCAAATCAATTCCTCAATTGAAATTCCACCAGCATTTATCTACTCAAATTCTTCCTTCTCAAGCACTAGGATCTGTGCTCAATTTATAGATGACCTTAAGGTAGTTTCACAATCAAGGTCTTTCTAATAATAGGCAAGACATGTTCCCAAGCTCTGAGATGTCAAATGGTCACATGGATTCGAATTTTGACACATATACACTCTTCTAGAAGGCACTGGCCAAGTGGAGATTCTGGAACAATGAGAATTTCTCTCCCAATTCACCAACGCACCCTCAACTGTTGGGAAGTGCTTTGTAGAGCACCCTTGAATGGATTTAACTGCATATGCAACGCACTTAGCCCCTTGATAGACTACGTTGGTGAGCTCATAGGTGTTATAACATGTACTTCAAATTTTGGAAACCTTGCAATAGAATTCATGGATGATTTGTTCTTGTTCTTTGTCTTAGGGCATGTAGTAACTGAAATGATAGGGAATGATAGACCTTATTCATTGGTTCTTGGGATGATGTCCAGTTAACCAGGTCATTGGGAATGGTGCCCAAATTTACCTATAATAATTTCCCCCTAAAGCATGAAGTCATAATAATAATAACAATATTTTTTGAATGAGATGCTTTACATTGTGATGGGCTGGAGCTGAAGCGGAGTGGCGACCTACATCAATCTTACAATACATTACATCATGATATATCCTCTTGATCACGAATTTCTAAGGGAATGCATTCCCATGCTCAGCACATAAACTATCTAATAACATGTACATAGTTTAGAAAGTCATCTATATTGGAATGTTCCCCAATACAGACACACCTACAGATATAGGCCCATGTTCGGATGACGATCTGTATGTAAGGTCACCATACATATGATGTGTACAACAATCCTTAAATCGCAACCCCGGATGGTTGAAACTAGATCCGGGTCTTCTTATCTCGTTCACTCAATCATTTGGGTACAAGTCTAGCCATGCGAATATATGATTTGTAGTGGAACATGGTAAGACATTGTTTGATTACCAGCCAATGATGTGAGATATTAACAAACGTGAGAGAACCACCATTGATGTCAATGGCCCTCTAGGTACCGCAGTACATTTCGTAAGATGAAAATAGATGATTTGATGTCAAATGCCAAACAAAATATTTCGGTCAAAAGTTCGAAAGCGAGAATCTTTTCGATGATGTAACAAGCCTCATGGTACTGGAATATGATGTTTCTAAGTGAACTTCCTGGAAAATGATTTGTCGTCGACAGGAAGTCACTTTATTACGAAACGGGAGTTACTGATTTCGGAGACATAGGTATGACTTGATATACCAATGTTCAGGGATGAATGTCATGAGAATGAAGGTTTATGAGTATTGCAGAAGGATGAGTATTCACTGGATGACTTATCTTGAACATATCGGCGACACTGAGATGAGTTGGCAGCATTGACCCAAAACCGAAGTGAAGGTATGATGAAGCATAGGTATGAATTAACCGTCAAGAAGATTACCCAACCCAAATAGTCACGATGATGGAGTGAAGTGTCATGTTCAAGAGGGACCTGCTACCTTAAAAAGTCTTGTTCACTTTCCCAAATTTTCCCCAGTCATTTGTCGACTAGTACCTCTTTATTTTATAACAAGCTTGAGGAGGATAACATATGCTTGATCTATAATTCAACCCTTCAAGTGAACAATGTATCGCTATTTAATAATTTAACGAGTCTAGCGATGAAACTCGATTATTGCCATGATCAACAAGCGCGTCGCTATTTTATGTTTTAACGAGCCTAACGACAGTGACAACCCGATCCTTTTTCATATTTAGAGAGTTTGAAAAAAAGGACAAAAAGGAAAACTCGATAAGTACTTTTTCGTAAAGTTGTCGCTCGGATCCGAAAAAGTGTAAAATAATATCTAAGAGAACCTCTTTATTCATGTTTGACCAAGGTATTCATTTTTGGTAAATAATCTATCTCAGTCTGGAAAAGGGTTAAACTTATACTGAGTAGATATCAATTCATTTACTTTTACAAGCTCAAAAATACAAGTGCTCGGCAATCTTTTCACATTATCGGAGTCTGAAAAGAGCTAAAAGAAGACTCTAGGGGTTCATTTTTTGCTGTTATCAAAGCTCGAAAAAAGAGATAAAAGTGTGCTTCAAGTCCTTTTTCATTTTTAACAAAGCTTGAAAAATAAGGATAAAAAGTATGCTTTGTGGTCAAATCATTCTTGAAATAAATTTGCACGATTAATTTGTTCATCAGTTGTAAAACCTGTTCAGAACAACATCAAATGGATAAAAAATACTTGTTTCATGATAAAAATAGAATAAAACCATAATCACAGCAATAAATATGATTTTCAAATAATCAAATGACTAATAAAAAAGAGTTTTACTATTCATTTTTACCATTGAAAAGTTGCCATTTGTATTTTGGATCTTTGAACCTATTTTTGCCCCCGAACTTCAACTGTTGATTGTGTGCAATTGGTAAGAATGTTTTGAATGCCCCCTGCAAGATCACATGTCGAATGCCCCTACAGGAGAAGATTCCCCCCCAAGATTCATTTCATTCACCTAAGTAAACTATTGGTTACTAATAGCTGGATGGAATGAAGGTTCATTTACAAGATCAGATGGAAGACTCGTCATAATTAGGAGAGGATTTGTTTCATTTTTTAGCGAGCTTGACACAGGAAAAAAACTATGCTCATGACCTATTTCATTTTTTAACGAGGTTGACACAGTAAAATAACTTTCCTCAAAAGCACTTGTTTTATTTTTTAATGAGGTTGACACAAAAAAAAAGAACTATCCTCAATCCATGTTTCATTTTTTAACGAGCCTGACAGAGTAAAATAACCATCCTGATAACCCGTTTCATTTTTTAATGAGGTTGACACAGTAAAAGAACCATCCTCATTGTGTAGTTGAACTAATGAGTGTGTGCTGGAAAATATGTATTCTAACAGAGTCATCATTTAAGGAGTTTGATGAGCACCACAAATGATAGGTTATAACATGCGTTGACGGGTCTTCTCGAGGGTTTTCATTGAATTTTGGAATTTCATAGGGTAATTTTTATGAAATCACCAGCCACCAAGGAGAATAACTGATGGGACCAACTTGATATTGCACTGAAGATGTGAATAAAGAATCAAGCCGTTCAGTACTCATAAGGGAGGAACCAGATAGGATTCCGAATGATGACATGGGTGAATTCAATGGACAAAACATCGAAGATGAAGCAACAGTAGATGTTTTCATGGCTGAAATAGATGGTTCAGTCTGGGACGTTATCTCAGCCATGGTCAAATGACCCAGTGTATACCCTATAGAATCTATGGGAACTCGAAGTAAAACAGGATCAACAAAAGCAGAGGAAGGTGATTGAGGAAAAGACTCGTACAGGTAAAACTCCTACTGAAAATGAGTTGGAGTTAAAGGTGTCTCGTCTTGTGGTATTTCTTCGATCGAAATTAAACCAGGTGGAAGGATTTCGCCATCGGGCCCAAAGTATATTTCAGGAGGTTGACTGCACGATATGGGAGACTCAATGGCTATAATATATTATGGAGTGTACAATATAGGAACAACTTCCAATTGTTCGACTTCAGGATCAAGATTTTCTCCTCTTAGGGCATATATAAATTGAAATATAAGGGGATGATAGACCCTATTTCATTGGTCCTGGGGATGATTTCTAGTTTGACCAATAACAGCTTCCCCCTAAAGCACGATGGGATTTGGATGAACTTCTAGTTGAATAACGTCAGGTTCGGGAGGTATGGTCTCACTGATTGGATGGATCATGACCACGGGTAGCTATGAGGACTCTGTCTCAACAACAGTAGATGAACCAGGATGTGTAGAAACAACTTGTGCCAAATCTGGTATATGGGAAGATGATGCTTCACTAGAGGTTTCGATAGTACTGGTTTCGGTAGAGTGATGTCGCCTTCGCCGACCAGGAGTAACTTCTGGTGGTAAAGGTGGTTTCAATGCTAATCTACGCAAATGACAGGGAAAAGGATTTTTTTCTTCCATGATGACTGATTTTTTTTAACCAAAAAACAAATAACCAAAATAGAAGGGTAATGCTAGGCAAAAGGTTTTCCAAGAAACTGTGAACTGCAGAATACCTCATGGTTAACCAAGAAGTACGGGTAGGCAATCTCCCCGAATGCTGTGTTCGGTGTATCACAATTTATAAGGTGGCCAACTCAGTTCACTATGGATGGATAGAAACCTAAAGTTGTCCTCCCAAATATACCTGAAGGTACGTGGAGGCCCAAGTCCATATTAGCGTTGTCTAATGCGAAACCGCACAATGAGAGCACCCCTTTATACTTTTCGTACTGTAACACCGCCTGATATACCCGAAAGTACGTGGACGAGCTACGATATACTTACATACATGGAGTGAGGTATCACACTCGAAATGTATCGCAGACAATTAACAACAGTTGCTATGTTTTACAACATCAGAACACGTCTCTAGCCTAGACCTTCTAAATGTTATCGTTATGGTTCCAATGCTTTGTTAGGTAAATTGATATAAATTTTAAGTTGATCTTGTTTATCAATTTGCCTTTCAAGGTTCACCGTGATGATGTATTGGAAATTCCTAAAATGCAAACTAAAACAATAAGCAATATTTTCACTTTTAGATTTTTCAAAGAAAATACTAGCTACTAGAGGGAAAGAGCAATCAATTTGAGAGCAAACAATCAAAGGAGCACAAACTAATATGCAACTTTCCTAATCGTTCCTATGCAAAACACATAATCCACTACATGAAAATGCAGGCTTTTATTTTCAGTCCCTTTAATGTGAATGCAAAAAAGGAAACTAAGTGCATCAAATCAATAAAAACAAATGCCTTTTACTTTGAGAAATGAGGAATTGAACAATAATTTCTCTTTTTATGAAAAATGAATATTTTAACTACAATTTCTCCTATAGGAAACGAAGAATTTAACGACAATTTCCTTTTCAAAATAAAATGGATCTAATGCAACAATGAAAATACTTCGAAATTAATTTGTCAATGATAAAGAAAAACACTTTAAATAAACATTGAACAAACTTTTCTTTCAAAGGAGGAAGAGGTAGGTAAAGTTACTGGTCTCTATGAGGCATCAGACACTTTCAAAACACAGCAAACAAAAACTGAAAGAAAATGCAATGAAAAATTCAATAGGAATTTGGTTGGCTCTAGGGGGCAACGCAGTCTCTAAGGGGAGACAATGCATTGCAACACACCCCTGAGTGGGAGACAATGCTATGCAAAGCACTATGTCCTATTCAACAGTGCGTTGGGTGCAACAGAGAACAAAAACTCAAGATGTTTAACACACTTCTAATGCAAATTTTGATTTCAAAAAGCCTAATATTTTAGATTAAATGCTACTAGGTCGATAAATAGAGGCAAACACACCAAGGATGAAGGGTAAACTCCCCAGCGGAGTCGCCAATTTGTTATGCGGAATTATGAATCACGAATAAAACATTCTTCCCTAAATGTGGTGCTATGCATTTAGAACAACAAGTTAAATACTTTTTAGATACTTTTCCTAACAATAAATACACACATAACAGATCAAGAAACTTACTTAGAGTCCAAGATCTTCTAATTCTCCTTCTGTCGCTCTTGTTGTAGCTTCAAATCCAAGCTAGATCGCCAAAATATTTTCTGCAAGAATGAACACATCGATTGATTTGATGTCACCATATCCAGCATCATCCCAGCCTCATCACAATGAACATCTATCCAGAAACATATCACTCAAATCAATTCCTCAATTAAAATTCCACCAGCATTTCTCTACTTGAATTCTTCCTTCTCAAGCACTAGGATCTGTGCTCAATTTATGGATGAGATTAAGGTAGTTTCACAATCAATGAATTTCTAATAATAGGCAAGACATGTTCCCAATATCATAGATGTAAAATGGACACATGGATTCTAATTTTGACACATAAGCACTCTTCTAGAAGGCACTGGCCATGTGGAGATTCCGGAACAATGAGAATTTCGCTCCCAATTAACCAACGCACCCTTGAGTGTCGGGAAGTGCTTTGCAGAGCACCCTTGAATGGAGGTAACTACATATGCAATGCACTTAGCCCCTTGAGAGACTGCGGTTGTGAGCTCATAGGTGTTATAACATGTACTTCAAATTTTTGAAACCTTGCAATAGAAGTCATGCATGATTTTTTCTTGTTCTTTGTCTTAGGGCATGCAGTAACTGAAATGATAGGGAATGATAGACCTTATTCATTGGTTTTGGGGATGATGTCGAGTTAACCAGGTCATTGGGAATGGTGCCCAAATTGACATATAACAATAGCTCCTTCAAATATTGTCAAACACCTCATATTTCATATGAGGACATATTATGTTGATTTCATCTATACAATGTGTGACTCATGCCTTCTTGCATCCTTTCAATGGAGGAGATTGTTTCATTTGATCAAGCTCTTGGGGTAGAGCAATCATCCAAGTTACCAATAGCCATATGACATGACTCCAAATTATTAAATAATCATACATACCTCATTATTATTTTAGTTCATCTTCCTTCAGTAACTTCCATGATTGAAAGAACTTCAATATCTTGACTTGTTTATTGTCATCATACCATCCTCTCATGAATTCATCCAAGTAGGAATTCTTGATGAAACACTTGCTTCCTATTTTCGAGTGAACCTTCCGATGAAGATTCCTCATCCAGCAGATGTTTCCTCTTAACTGGCGAATGATGAGCCTTGTACCAGATGACTTTCTCTTTTTCTCATAAGTACTACTTATGCTTCTAATGAGGTTACCAAGAGTTATCTTCTTTCAAAGACCTATTTCTGCTATCATTAATACTTTCCTATGATGATATCATCAGCTCTTTCTTCTAATGCTTCTATGATGTTATGATGCATCCTATCATGTATTTCTAATGATATATATACTTTGCAATAGGAAAACATGGAAACAAAAACTAGAAAACAACTAGGTGAGAAAGACTATCTCAATCATAGTAGAGATATTTTACTTCCTCTTTCATAGACTTCTTCCTTTCAGCTTCCTCCACTTCCTCGGTAATATGTGCTTCTTCTATTCCTATTTTGTTATTTTCCTTCTTTAGATTAGGGAAATCTCTCCTATAATGCCCATATTCTTGACACCCGTGGCATTGAATCTTAGCCATGTTCTTCTTCTTTTTCTGAGGACCAAACTTTCTAAATTTCGCTTTTCTTTTTGTCATTACAACATATGCCTGATTTTTTTCACCTAGTCCTACATTATATTTTCCCTTTATCCTGGATTCTTCAATATTTCATAGTGACCACAGTTCATGGAACATAGTAGCTTGTTTCTTCCCATAAATACTAGAAGTAGAGTTACCCCACTGCTCTGGTAGTGCATTTAATACTATTGTAGTCATTTCTCTATCAGAAATAACTTCTCCTAGACCTTGAAGTTGATCCCTGATCTTAGATATCCTATTAAATTATGAGGCTATCCTTATTATTTATAAATCTTCATCTTGTAAATTTATTTCCTTAGAGAGATAACTTCCCTTGCACTTACGAAATACAACTCTACTAGTTTGTCATATATTTCTTTTGAAGTTTCAAGTTTTGATACATATGGGTTGAGAGGATCCTTAATGGATTCAATGAGAATCCTTTGAGCCATAACCTACCCCTTCATACACTTTTCAAGTTATTGAGCATATTATTTTTTTTGTTTGGTGATAGACCCTTTGACATGATCCATAACCTCATTTTCAATGAGATTTAGATCTGTCCTTTTCTACCATGCAAAATAGTTGGAAGCCCAGACCAATTTTTTTTTCTTTCCTTTCAAAAATACATTTTGAGAGACTCATATATGGAAATATACTTACTTGATAAGATGGTTCTTCCACTTGCTACTTCCTTGAATTTGATGATGATATAGATGAGAGAACTCCTCAATGAAGATGTATCTCTTCAAGAAATATCCTTAACGTCTCAAGGAGGAATATCACTTAGTTGAACATGACTAATTGATGGTGTCCTTCAATGGGAATAACCTTGTTTAAATGAGAGTAAATTGCCTTATAACCCTTTTGAAGATGATGGAAATGCCGCTTGATCTAGCCTCCTTAGGCTTCAATATATTTTGACTCCTTAGATAATGATTGAGTGTGTATCCTAGAAAATATTCTAGGGTTTTCCAAGAACAAAGTGATATTTTTCCTTGAAGTGCTTCTCTTGGATGTATAGACTTCAATCTACCTTGATTTGTAGATCTCTTCAACTTGATGAGATTCTTTGTGGTCTTTTTATGATTAGAGTATCCCAAGATTGTTTTTGGTGTAGACTTCTTCTTCAAGCTAGGGTTTTGATACTTCGTTGTAGATCTTGACTTCACTTTCGATTTGATTTGATATATTTCTCAAGATTTGATCCTTGAGTATCCCTTGATAATATGTCCTTCCTTTACTTTGTCACCTTAGCTCTGATACCATGTTGAGAAATATAGGGCATCAAGTATTGGGTGATTTCTCTTCTTATGATAACTGCTTGTGAATTCTTTTTACTTTATTAGATTAAGATCTTATTTTTCTTAAGTTATTAGTGATATTCTTAATCAAACAACTACCGATGCATAAACCATAAAGGGACAAGATACACATAATATAGGTTATTAGCCGGGGCCAAAACCTCTCCCACTTGACAGGAAAACACGAACATATTCTTCTTCTTATAGAGAATTCAATTGAAGAATACCAAGACCAACACACTTGACCTAAATTTACATACCTTCCTTGATGAGATCCTTCTTGAATCAGACTTATTTCTCTTTCCTCCTTTACAATTCAAACTTTCTGCACTTCTGAAATCTTGTTCTCTTTTGCACATAACTGCAGTTCATACTTATGTTGTTTCACATGTGTGGGGAGTGAGAACGAACTTGGGGGTTCCTTCCTTCCTTCGTTGTTTTTAAGGAATATTCTAGGTGAATTAGGCTAGAAGAGAAGTTGATGAGCAGACCATTTTGGTGACCTTTTATTGGACTGATATAGTACTACAGAAACCCTAGTTTTCTACCATATATGTGAATATATTAGCCCAAATACAATCCCAAACAACTCGATCTTCCTTTCCTCCTTCTCGTTGGATATAGTGTTGCTCTCCTTGACTCTTTGCACTCCTAATTTCATACCTTGACCAAATTTCTTCACCGAAATTATGCATTATGAAATGAGGCTGAGCTACCTATTTATAGTTATTTTCCCATGTATATAAGCCAACATTATTTGAATGTCAACCAACATTTCCTTTTGATATATTTCATTATTCTTTTGAAGACGATTTGAAGGAGGTGTCTTTTCTTGGCCTTCGAGGGTCTTCTTAGACATTTAATGACTCATACAAAAATGTAACATGCCCAAGAAGGGTCCTTCATACATGAATTTTGGTGAGCCCTGGTATTACACCAAGAATGTTGAAACTCCCAAGGGCTTCCCTACTTTACTTTATCAACCCGGGGTTCGTACAAACTTGGAGGTGACAGTGCTATATACACATCAGATGCATTCTACTCATGTCATTCTCTTCTGAGCTCTACGAAAGGGTGCTACTTCTATGTTTTCTAGGTGAATTTTGTCAGACTTCTGGAATTAGGCCTAGGGATACTAATGATTCATATCCATGGCACTATAAGCAAGTACAGAATTATACCATAGTAACCAAGTACATATAACTATTTTGCAATGAAGGAAACCTATGATAAGAATTGTAAAGCAATCTAGGTACCTTGCATGAAGTAAATTTCTGAATTGAAATTATAGAAAGGAAACTAACCTAATCACACTTAGCTGGGCCAAATGGATAAATACACTCTACTTATCCTATTCTCTATCTATAATGCTTTTATTCATGCAACTATTCATGACCTAACTATGCTTGAAAATGTGTTGTTTTGTAGCTAGGAGAAGAACGTGCTAAGGTGCTTGATGGAAAGCTTGAACACATGGGGGCAAGGCTGGAGGTGTATGAGTGGTTCTTGTAGGTTTAGCAGGTGTCCATGGTGGTTTTTTGGCTTAAGGAGGAGCCCATAGGTGATTTAACTTCTTATGATAACTTCTTGTGAATTCTTTTTAGTTTCTTAGATTAAGATATTATTTTTCTTAACTTATAGTGATATTCTTCATTAAACAACTACCAATGCATAAACCATAAAGAGACAAGAGTCGCATAATATAGGCAATCAGCCAGGGCCAAAACCTCTCCCACTTGAGAGGAAAACCTGAAAAATTATTTTTATTATAGAGACTTCAATTGATGAATATGAAGACCAAGACCATTGACCTATTTGCCTCTCCAAGACCAAGATACATACCTTCCTTGATGATATCCTTCTTGAATCAGACTTATTTATCTTTCCTCCTTCACAAGTCAAACTGTCTACACTTCTGAAATATCATTCTCTTTTCACAGAACTACAGTTCGTACTTCTATTGTTTTAACACGTGTGAGGAGTGAGAACGAACTTGGAAAATTCTTCTTTCCTTCACTATTCTTGAGGACTCTTCTAGGTGAATTCATATAGAAGAGGAGTTGATGAGAAGACCCTTTTGGTGACATTTTATTGGACTTATATAGTACTACAGAAACCCCATTTTTCTACCATACATGTGAAGATATTAGCCCAAAGACAATCCCAAAAACCTCAAACTTTTTTTTCTCCTTCTCGTTGGATATAGTGCTACTCTCCTTGACTCTTCACACTCCTTCTAATTTCAGACCTTGACCAAATTTTTTCACCGAAATTTTGCGTTATGAAAAGAGGTTGAGCTGCCTATTTTAAGTTGGTTTCCCATGTATATAAGCCGACATGAGTTGAATGTGAACTGACATTTTCTTTTGAGATATTTTGTTATTCTTTTGAAGCCGACTTGAAGGCGGTGTCTTTGCTTGGTCTTTGAGGGCCTTCTTATACATTTAATGACATACAAAAATGTAACATGCCCAAGAAGGGTCCTTCATACATGACATTGACTCAAATTTACTTTTATGACTAGATGACAAAACGTAAAGGTTCATAATTTGAACCTTAACTAAAATAAAATTCCTTGATCATGAAACCCATGATTCAAGTACTATAAAAATAATTTTATTTTATTATTTTCATCAATTACATAAAATCACAATTACACATGTCATTATGAAGACTGAACCTAGTCACACTTTTCAACACTCCCTCTTAACCGGGGAGGTATTCATAATGGTACTTGACCATTCTCAATCTTAAGAATGATCATAAGAAGAGTAGGATTGGTAACCGATTTTTTTAGCATCATATCAACCAACATTGTCACATAGAAATTCCTTAACTAATATCTTTATTTCTCCATAAGATCATAGCATAATGCTAGCAATACCAATGATGTATAAACACCCTCATTATTGTCTCTCTTGGAGCATACTCCACCCGGGTTCTCAAAGTGTGTTCCACTAGGACTATTCTTATCATTGATTCCCAGTCCTCAAATAATATTGATCCTCTACGACTACTCTTATATTGGACGCCCTAAATCATCATCAAAGAGCATTATATGCCATATGTTTACCCAATCCTCCATTATTTTTTCCCAGGTGAAGACAAAAATGATGTGTCTATCACTCCCTCTCAACTTAGGGAGGACATATCCATTCCACTGAAGGAATGTCCCCATTCCAATAAAGGAATGTACCAAATATCCCTCTTAAATAAGGACTTGACCAAGCTCCCTCATGACCAAGGATTTGTTTTCAGTGGCTCATTAGGTGGAGACCATGGGATAGCTAGCTACTTGTAGAACTCCTTCCTGATATCACGAGTTTCTTATTTTTCATGGAGAGTAAATCTATTGGAACTTCTTCATAGGGCACAAACCATCCATCACTTTCATCCATGAGCCATGTCATCATTCCTTTCATCGGAAAGTGATTCAACATTCTATATGTGGCCTTCCTTCATGCCATGTTGTCTTCTCCATGCCATGTTTCCTTAAGGATATTTCATCCTACTACATGGTCATCAACAATCGAAGACATTCATAGTTATTCCTTTTGGCAGCCCTTCATAAACCCATCCATATATTTGTTCATAAACAAGAAATGAACACTTCAAAATTACCTTTGTGATATTATTTCAACATGAAATATTTTGGTTTGCATCAGCATCCTGCATAGATATTGACACATCTCCAAAAGATATACATTTTCAAGGGTCTTCTTCTTTTTCAGAATTTCATCAGAGTCTTCATATCTTCCCTGGAGATATCATAGTCAAATTTCATGTGAAAATTCCTACACCAAAATCCTATTGCAACAACTTGAAAATATTCACCTAATTGTTAATGTTTACTTAACAATTTATTTGTAGTTATCTACGGCAAACACTGAATACATCACACTTCAACCTTCACTTAAATAAACTATTTAAATTAAATGCAGAAACAAGATCTGAGCAAGAAAAGAATAAATAACACACAAAAAAATGTTATTTTTGGACTGAGTCCCCGGAAAAACCTAATGCGGGAAAACCGGTGTAGCAACCAAGGGTTTGATATTATTAAACAGTAATTTCTAAGTATAATTATTTGGATTCCCTGACTCGCAATCCTATAAAGAGATATAACTGAAAAAAAAGTTGGCGAGATGATCTCACCTCGTCACTAGAAGATCCAGCATTGATCTGTGCTAGATATGAGCCTTTTCATTGTCTGTTTGCAGTACCACGTCACTCCTACGAAGTTACTGCATCACTGCAATTGTGACTATGTTGCACCTCATCCAATCTCTTTACTAGCTGGAAACTTTAGCCCTCTAGCCTCTCGATCTCACACCCCAGCTCTAGAATTGGATCCTAATTGTTCCCCAACATAAATACATACTCACTTTGAAGCTTTTCGCTGCCTCTTCATTTCCTTTGCGCTTCCTCTCCGGACTACTCTATGCCCTCTCTGCCTTGCACTCTTTGGATCAGGAAAAATCCATTTGGAAAATTAACTTTGCCCCTCTCTGTAAGGATGAACTCGATCGATCATTTGACTTCTCACTTGAGAAATTTGATCTCTAGACTCTCTCGGTGTATATTTCCAAATTCCCATCAAGTCCTTCTTATAATATTCTCATTGAGACTTCAACGGCCGAGATTAAATTGATATTCAATGACTAAGATTAACTTGACTTTATCTCCATATTTTTCTAGAATATTAAAATTTTATATTAATATCCTTTAATTAATTTAATTTCCTAAGTTTAGACTGAGGCTTCCATTAAAAATAATTAATTATTTTAATAAAACACAATCCGAGTGGAATTTCCCAAAACGATTTATGGGTTCTTTTGAATACATGTGTTTAAGCCTCCCTACAAAATTTGAAACTTAGAGCACATCTGATGCTACCAAAAATCAACACTCCCTGTTAGCGAAGAATGTGCTCTAGTAATGCATCCTACTGAAGCACTACATTGATTCTGTAACATATCCCTCTACGTTGTTGATGTCTGACACTACTTCCCAGAAACAACTACGTTGTTGCATCTATGTTTTTGCTGACCCAATGTACTTCTGCCAATTTCTATTGCACTGCATCTCTGCTATCTAATGCAATATAAAAACATCTAAACACTGAACTAAGTGTTCAACATGATGCATCTAATACTGAAGATATGACTGCCGCTAGACTCTGCACTGACCCTCTAAAGTTGTTGCGGTGCTGCTGAATCTTCATCACGCCTTCCTGAACTGCTACCAACTCTGCTCTGCATTGCTTAAACTCTGACACTCACTAGCCACTGCATTGTCACTTATGCAATCCTTTGCACCAACAGACACTTTTCCATCCTGCTACTTCTAATTTGGACTCCCGTAGCAAGGTAATGATATAGGAGGTGGACTCCTCAAGGATCTTACCCAACTATAGCTCTACTGAACTATAGTTCTATATCACCCCAATTCTCCCTAGGAGATATGTGGGCAATCATGGAAAACTCCTCCTCCTCAAACTTCACGTTTGTAGCCTGTGGATCATGCTTCTCATCCTTGTTCTTCTTCTTGAGAGGACACTATGCAACATAGTGACCATACTCGCCACATCAAAAGCATTTGATCTTTGAGATGTCCTTCTTCTACCTCTGTTGCTCCTGCTGCCCCTTAGATGCAAGGGTTGCATTATCCTCCTCCTACTTGGGCTATGTTCCACTATTGGTTTTGCCATCAAGATTAAACTTGATCTTGTCTCACCTCATCTCTTCCTGCTGAAGAGAAGCCCACATCGTCTACCAATCAGGCAGTCTTTCTATACCAAATATGCTCTGGACAAAGACCTATCATTCATCTAAAATTGAGTTCAGGGCTAATCTGACCATCTCAATGGCCTAAAGTGCAGCTCACATAGCTCCTAGTTGATCTCAAACTTCATGAAGCTTAGAGAGGAATGGATCAATGCGCTCTCCCTTCTGCATCTGTGTTTATCACATCTTCTCCCGCAAGAACATATTCAATTGCTCGGAAGATCCCTGATATAACGTTCCTAAGGCATCCCACATCTCCTTTGTGGTCCCTTTGCTTGTTATGTGCCATACGATACAAGCCCTCACTCCGTTGAGCATCAAACACTTTGCATTTACCATATCTTTTGATATGCTTTCAACGGATCTGCATCCACGGGGACAGCTACCACGCCAATGAAAGGTTTGAGATCATGCTCATCTAATAGGCATCTAATCCTTGTCTTCCATATCACATAGTTATAATCTCCCTCCAACCGATATTAATCTCTCAACCCATTTTTTTCCATCTATGCCGACTAAGAAAAAAAAATATTGAACTGCTCCCTCACTCTCCTTTGCGCAAATACTAGTCTGGCCTATGCACTCCTTGCTGGAGTTAGTAGATATTTTCCTCAAAACTGCTGCTCAAAAACTAAGAATTAGAGTCCCTTGGCTAGGAATTCACTGAGGAATAAAATTCCCTCAACTCTGTATTCTTCTTCTTTCTGGCACTTTTCTGCCCAACAAAATGTTGTAGAAAAAATGTGTCCCACAGAGATCTTCTTTGCGCTGAAGTTGCTACTATGTTGCTCCCTCTACCACTGAAAAATCATGAATCTGGAAATCTTACCTCTCTTTCGACTCACTCATAGACAAATTTTCCTCGCGAATCTAGCCCTTCTGTCCTGGAATACGCAATCCTTTGGGGAATCGATCTGTTTCCTACGCAACTATTCGACCTCTCACTTCTTCTTCAATGCTTAGTTCCTATGATATTCTCCCTTGCTTCTCCTACACTAATATAAAAGCTCTAGTCCCATGTGAAAATTCCTACATCAGAATCCTATTGCAACAACTAGAAAATATTCACCTAATTTTTAACTTTTACTTAACAATTTATCTGCAGTTATCTACGACAAACAGTGAATACATCACACTGCATCCTTCACTTAACTGTGGAAATTAAATTCAAAAAAAAAATGTGAGAAAGTAAAAAAAATAACACACACGACACTGTTATTTTTGGACTAACTACCCGGAAAAACGCAATGCGAGAAAACCAGTGCAACATTTGAGGGTTTGATATTATTAAGCAGTGACTTATGAGTACAATTCTTCGGATGCCCTGACTAGAAATCCTATACAAATATATAACTGAATAAAAAGTTGGTGAGATGATCTCACCCCATCACTGGAAGATTTGGCACTTGTCTGCGCTAGAGATGAGACTTTGCACTGTGTCTGCATAGTACTGCATCACTGCAGCTGGGACTGCATTGCACCTCCTATGATCACTCTCCTAGCTAGAAACTTCATCCCTCTAGCCTCTCGGTCTCACACCTCAGCTTTGGCACTGGATCTTGATTGTTACCTAGCAGAAATACAGACTCCCTCAGAAGCTCTACGCTGCCCCTCCTGAATACTCTATGCCCTCTCTGCCTTGCACTCTCCGGATTAGGAAAACTCTAACCGGAAAATTATATCTTCCCATCTCTACAAGAATCAACTTGATTGATCCTTCGGCTGCTTTACACTGCTCACTTGAGAAATTCAATCTCTAGAATCTCTTGGTGTATTTTTCCAAATGCCCATCTAGTCCTTCTTATAATCTTCTCATTGAGACTTCAATGGTTGATCAGGTGCTTATAATTATGCTTAAAAATCAAATTTCTTGGAATGACTCAAAACCTAAATGAATGCGTATTGTTCTTCACTCTGAATTCAATGCAACTTGTTTCGTGCGAAATGGACTCTGTATGGCTTAAGAAATGAGTTATGTTCGCTTTACTAAACAAGAAAAAAAATTCAGACAGGGAGCCCAGTGAGCAGTTCGTACTGCTGACGTGGCATGGTAACTGGGAAGGTCAATTTTTTGTCAACTACCCTCCAACGAATGAAGAGCTGCCAAGAGGAAAAGTTTGATTGGTGCTCGTCGTTGTGTGTTGGAAATTTCTTATTAGATGGTTTGGGCCAATGAGGAGGAGACACGTGGCTTAGCCTAGGGCCGCCACGTGTCCCCCTCACGGCGTTTTAAAATTATGGTGGATACCTAGAGGAACCGGGCAGGAACTAGCCCAAATTAGTGGCAGTTAGCTAAATTTAGGTAAGAAATTGTGGAACAAACTATAGAGGTCATAACTCAGTCAGTTTTCGACCAAATCAAGAGCAGAAAGAGCCTAAGGCACCATTTTTGGGAATTTTGAACTCATTGGTGTAGGTTTCAGGAGCAAAAACGCATTGAAAACACATTTTACAAATTTGAGCATAATATAGAGGCCCAAGCCATGGAAGTTGGACCAAGTAGATGTAACCCAAGAGGGGTGAAAAACTTGCTAGAGAACTTGAATCCTTAAGCACATGTAAGACATTGGTTTCAAAATCTGAAAGAGGAATTAGCACAGCAATACTAACATACCATAATCATATCAATGGTTGAGATTAAATCGCTAATCAATGACTAAGATTAACTATACTTGATCTCTGTCTTTTTCAAGAATATTCACACCCTTTTATTGATATCCTTTAATTATTTTAATTCCCTATGTTTATACTTAGGCTCCCATTAAAAATAATTAATTATATTAATAAAACACAATCCGGGTGGAATTTCCCAAAACGCTTTCTGGGTTATTTGGAATACATTTGTCTAAGCCTCCGTGCAAAATTTGAGACTTAGAGCACATCCAATGCTACTAGAAATCAACATTTCACAATCCTTGTATGTTTATTTTTCCATAGTTGCACGATTCATGATCTTCTTCCTTTCTTTCTTCATCAACTCCTTTTAGGAACTTTTGATCATATTTGTTATGCGGGATTATGAATTACGGATAAAAAATTCTTCCCTAAATGTGGTGCTATGCATTTAGAACAACAAGTTAAATACTTTGCAGATACTTTTCCTAACAGTAAATAGACACACAAAACATATCAAGAAACTTACTTGGAGTCCAGGCGCTTCCAATTCTCCTTCTGTCACTCTTGTTGTAGCTTCAAATCTAAGCTAGATCGCCAAAATATTTCCTGTAAGAATGAGCACAGTGATTGATCTGATGTCACCATATCCATCATCATCCCAACCTCATCACAATGAACATCTCTCCAACAACATATCACTCAAATCAATTCCTCAATTGAAATTCCACCAGCATTTATCTACCCAAATTCTTCCTTCTCAAGCACTAGGATTTGTGCTCAATTTAAAGATGACCTGAAGGTAGTTTCACAATCAATTTATTTCTAATAATAGGCAAGACATTTTCCCAAGCTCAAAGATGTAAAATGGACACATGGATTCGAAGTTTGACACATATGCACTCTTCTAGAAGGCACTGGCCAAGTGGAGATTCTGGAACAAGGATAATTTCACTCCCAATTGACCAACGCACCCTCGAGTGTCGGGAAGTGCTTTGTAGAGCACCCTTGAATGGAGGTAACTTCATATGCAACGCACTTAGCCCCTTCATAGACTGCGTTGGTGAGCTCATATGTGTTATAATATGTACTTCAAATTTTGGAAACCTTGCAATAGAAGTCATGGATGATTTGTTCTTGTTCTTTGTCTTAGGGAATGTAGCAACTGAAATGATAGGGAATGATAGACCTTATTCATTGGTTCTCGGGATGATGTCCAGTTAACCAGGTAATTGGGAATGGTGCCCAAATTGACCTATAATAATTTCCCCCTAAAGCATGAAGTGAGAATAATAATAACAATATTTTTTGAATGATATGCTTTACATTGTGATGGGCTGGTGCTGAAGCGGAGTGGTGACCTGCATCAATCTTACAATATATTACATCATGATATATCCTATTCATCACAAATTGCTAAGGGAATGCATTCCCATGCTCAGCACATAAACTATCTAATAACATGTACATAGTTCAAAAAGTCGTCTATATTGGAATGTTTCCCAATACAGACATGCCTACAGATATAGGCCCATGTTCAGATAACGATCTATATGTAAGGTCACCATACAGATGATGTGTACAACAATCCTGAAATCGCAACCTGGATGGCTGAAACTAGATCCGGGGTCTTCTTATCTCGTTCACTCGATCATTCGGGTACAAGTCTAGCCATGCGAATATATGATTTGTAGTCGAACATGGTACGACATCCTTTGATTACCAGCCAATGATGTGAGTTGTTGACAAACGCGAGAGAACCACCATTGATGTCAATGGCCCTCAAGGTACTGCAGTACATTTCGTAAGGCGTGAATAGATGATTTGATGTTGAACGCCAAAAAAAATATTTCGGTCAAAATTCTAGAAGCGAGGATCTTATCGACATTGTAACAAGCCTCATGGTACTGGAATATGATGTTTCTAAGTGAACTTCCTGGAAAATGATTTGTCGTCGACACGAAGCCACTTCATTACGAAACGGGAGTTACTGATTTCGGAGGCAAAGGTATGACTTGATATAGAAATGTTTAGGGATGAATGTCATGAGAATGAAGGTTTATGAGTATTGCAGAAGGATGAGTATTCACTGGATGACTTATCTTGAACATATCGGCGACACTGAGATGAGTTGGCAGCATTGGCCCAAAACCGAAGTGAAGGTATGATGAACCATAGGTATGAATGAACCGTCAAGAAGATTACCCAACCCAAATAGTCACGATGATGGAGTGAAGTGTCATGCTCAAGAGCGACCTGCTACCTTAAAAAGTCTTATTCACTTTCCCAAATTTTCCCCAGTCATTTGTTGACCAGTACCTCTTTATTTTTTAATAAGCTTGAGGAGGATAATATATGCTTGATCTATAATTCAACCCTTCAAGTGAACAATGTATCGCTATTTAATAATTTAACGAGTCTAGCGATGAATGAAACTTGATTCTTGCCATGAATGACAAGCCCGTCGCTATTTTATGTTTTAACGAGCCTAACGACAGTGACAACCCGATCCTTTTTCATATTTAGAGAGTTTGAAAAAAAGGATGAAAAGAAAAACTCGGTAAGTAGTTTTTCGTAAAGTTGTCGCTCAGATCCGAAAAAAGTGTAAAATAATATCTAAGAGAACCTCTTTAGTAATGTTTGACCAAGGTATTCCTTTTTCGTAAATAATCTATCTCAGTCTAGAAAAGGGTTAAACTTATACTCAATAGATATCAATTCATTTACTTTTACGAGCTCAAAAATACAAGTGATCGGCAATATTTTCACATTATCGGAGTCTGAAAAGAGCTAAAAGAAGACTCCAGGGGTTCCTTTTTCGTTGTTATCAAAGCTCAAAAAAGAGATAAAAGTGTGCTTCAAGTCCTTTTTAATTTTTAACAAAGCTCGAAAAATAAGGATAAAAAGCATGCTTTTTGGTCAAATCATTCTTGAAATAAATTTTCACTACTAATATGTTCATCAGTTGTAAAACCTATTCAGAACAACATCAAATGGATTAAAAATACTTGTTTCATGATAAAAATAGAATAAAACCATAGTCACAGCAATAAATATGATTTTCAAAAAATCAAATGACTAATAAAAAGAGTTTTACTACTCATTTTTACCATTGAAAGGTTTCCATTTTTATTTTGGAGCTTTGAACCTGTTTTTGCCCCCGAACTTCAACTGTTGATTGCGTGCAATTGGTAAGAATGTTTTGAATGCGCCCTGCAAGATCACATGTCGAATGCCCCCTACAAGAGAAGATTCCCCCCAAGATTCATTTCATTCACCTAAGTAAACTACTGGTTACTAATAGTTGGATGGAATGAAGGTTCATTTACGAGATCAGATGGAAGACTCGTCGTAATTAGGAGAGGATTTGTTTCATTTTTTAGCGAGCTTGACACAGGAAAATATCTATGCTATCACCTGTTTCATTTTTTAACGAGGTTGACACGGTAAAAGAACTTTCCTCAAAGGCATTTGTTTTATTTTTTAACGAGGTTCTAGGGTTTTGAATTTCTCCAAGATGAAAGTGATATTTGTCCTTGAAGTGCTTCTTTTGGATGTATAGACTTCAAGCTACCCTTATTTGTAGATATCTTCAACTTGATGAGATTCTTTGTGGTCTTTTGATGATTAGAGGATCCCAAGATTTTTTTGGTGTAGACTTCTTCTCCGATATAGGGTTTTGATACTTCGTTGTAGATATTGACTTCACTTTCAATTTGATTTGATCTCTTTCTCAAGATTTGATCCTTGAGTGTCCCTTGATAAGATGTCCTTCCTTTACTTTGTCACCTTAGCTCTGATACCATGTTGAGAAATATAGGGCATCAATTATTGGGTGATTTCTCTTCTTATGATAACTTCTTGTGAATGATTTTTACTTTCTTAGATTAAGATATTATTTTTCGTAAGTTATTAGTGATATTCTTAATGAAACAACTACCAATGCATAAACCATAAAGGGACAGGAGACACAGAATATAGGTTATTAGCCTGGGCCAAAACCTCTCCCACTTGAGATGAAAACGCAAACATATTCTTCTTCTTATAGAGAATTCAATTGATGAATACCAATACCAAGACCCTTGACCTAAATTTACATACCTTCCTTGATGAGATCCTTCTTGAATCAGACTTATTGCTCTTTCCTCCTTTACAATTCAAACTTTCTGCACTTCTGAAATCCCGTTCTCTTTTCAAAGAACTACAGTTCATACTTATGTTGTTTCACATGTGTGGGGAGTGAGAATGAACTTGGGGATTCCTTCCTTCCTTCGTTATTTTTAAGGAATATTTTAGGTGAATTAGGCTAGAAGAGGAGTTGATGAGAAGACCATTTTGGTGAAATTTTCTTGGACTGATATAGTACTACAGAAACCCTAGTTTTCTACCATACATGTGAATATATTAGCCCAAAGGAAATCCCAAACAACTTGATCTTCCTTTCCTCCTTCTCGTTGGATATAGTGTTGCTCTCCTTGACTCTTCGTACTCCTAATTTCATACCTTGGCAAAATTTCTCCCCGAAATTATGCATTATGAAATGAGGTTGAGCTACCTATTTATAGTTATTTTCCCATGTATATAAGCCAACATGATTTGAATGTCAACCAACGTGTCCTTTTGATATATTTTGTTATTCTTTTGAAGACGACTTGAAGGAGATGTCTTTTCTTGTCCTTGGAGGGTCTTCTTAGACATTTAATGACTCATAAAAAAATGTAACATGCCCAAGAAGGGTCCTTCATACATGAATTTTGGTAAGCCCTGGTATTACACCAATAATGTTGCAACTCCCAAGGGCTTCCCTACTTTACTTTATCAACCTAGGGTTCGTACAAACTTGGAGGTGACAGTGCTATATACACATCAGATGCATTCTACTCAAGTCATCCTCTTCTGAGCTCTACGAAAGGGTGCTACTTCTAGGGTTTCGAGGTGAAGTCTGTCAGACTTATGGAATTAGGCCTAGGGATACTAATGATTCAAAGCCATGGCACTATAAGCAAGTATAGAATTATACCATAGTAACAAAGTACATATAACTATTCTGCAATGAAGGAAATCTATGATAATAATTGTAAAGCAATCTAGGTACCTTGCATGAAGTAAATTGCTGAATTGAAATGACAGAAAGGAAACTAACCTAATCACACTTAGCTGGGCCAAATGGATAAATACACTCTACTTATCCTATTCTCTATATATCATGCTTTTATTCATGCAACTATTCATGACCTAACTATGCTTGAAAATGTGTTGTTTTGTAGCTAGGAGAAGAATGTGCTAAGGTGGCTAATGGAAAGCTTGAACACATGGGAGCAAGGCTGGAGGTGTATGAGTGGTTCTTGTAGGTTTAGAAGGTGTCCATGGTGGTTTTTTTTCCTAAGGAGGGGCCCACAGGTGTTGTTCCAAGTGCTGCTACAGGTTTCCTGTAGTGCTACAGGCAAGTACTGAATTGCTACAAGTTGAGGGCAATCCGAGGCCAAAAAGAGGTGTAAAAAGGGTAGGGAAGGTGTTTTGAAGGTGGATGAGGATGAGTAGGAGGTGGCCCACCCCTTGGCCAAGGTCAGAGCCTCTTGGGAGGCATTTCTTGCACTCGTAGGGTTTTCTCATGGTGTAGGGATGAAAAATCCGAAAACAGGGCTGACGGTGATTTTGATGAATAGAGAGTTGAAGGAAGATGAGATATGAAGCTAGAGGTGTTGGTGAACTTCTCCTTGGCTGTGCCACCTATACCTGCAATCAAGCTACCTATTCATGCAAGAAATATGGAAAAATTCATTATGAATATAGTGGAAAAGATGACTTGAATTTGTAAATCAAATCTATCCTAATCTTAGAAACAGAGATCTACCACAGCATACTGAACATGTTCATGGAATTACAGCAACTAATCTCAATTATTCCAAGAAATCATAAACTAAAAATCATTTTTTGTCTGTGGAGAAGGTCTACCCTCCTCAAGCTCTATTGACAGAGGTGAGAGGGGGTGGCTTGACTCACAAATTTGTGGATTTTATCACCTATTCTACCACTCATGTAAGAAAAATAAATTTGCAACAAAAGAAAAATGGAAGCAAACTAAAATAATAAATGAAAATACCAACAAACTAGCTAACTATTCATAAGAAAAACTAGCTAAATGACATGAAAGGAAAGAATGATTACATAAGAGAGGTTGAGGCACATAGATTGGGCCCTAACCCACAAGCCTAGCTCTTTGGAACTAGACCAGTAAGGCAAAGTCTGAATACTCTTTTCATTTAAAAAATATAGTCTCATTACATCCATGAAAGAATTGAAAAATTGATTACAATAGCAAATAGCCTAATGGCTTTCTCAAAAATCCAAATCCCAATGAGCTCTTGCTCAACTCTATTTAACCTAAAGGGTAGCTACCAACAACTCCCTAGAAAATAGGTGATGAGTCCACTTGACTCCAAGTGAAGTATGGATTGAGTGCACCTGGTCTTGAGTTTGGTTGGCTGCCTTTGATTTCGAGTTGTTGGAGGGAATCTCGATGATCCCTTGGCTGCCTTTGGGAGTTAAGGAGGGTGGAAAAACCCCTAGAATATGTCCTTGTTGTATACTTTGAGTCTTTATGACAAAATATTCACAAAAATGCCATATCTTCATGATTTTCTTGCATTTAATCTTATGTTAGGTACTCGAAGTATGTTAAGTGTAATA